>JAPXFQ010002006.1:600000-929506 GCA_028564705.1 Apricaphanius iberus
TAGGATTTCTTGGTGTTGAAGTTTACAGGATTTCCAACAGATTTTTTTTTTTTTTTTTTCTCTCGGTTGGCATTTTCAGGTGGCAATGCTGTACGACACAGCCTAAAGGACACAATTAGTGTTTGCTTAGTGGTTACACAGAAATCAATGAGGCTGTCAGTGGAAGCTCTGTCAAGAATTATCTGTAAAGACACTGAAGAGTTCACACGTGACCCTGGTGAGGGAATTAAAACTCAACGTTGTTCTCGTCTGAAATGGGGAAACATCAGAGGTAATCCTCCAGACCGGCTCCTCTATCCTACCACCATCACTCCGTCTACTCAAACCAGGTTGTTCTTGGGAATTGAGGCAGCTGTCAGCAAGCTCCGGCTCCTGCCTCTAAATGACAGAGGTAACCCTCTTATAGGAGCAGCCGCTGCTAAAAGCATGTCATTTTCTCCTGCTAATGTCGAGTGCGAACAGATGAGAACAGGCAGGGGAGTTAATAACCCCACGTTCCCTCCTCACGCGGATCCACGGGGCGCTGTCGGTTCTATGAACTCCAACTCTCCTGCTTGAACCCAACTGTTGTGAATACCAAATAATGACATAGTGTGACCCGGTCTGCCGCCTCTCCTGTGACTAACAACCTAAAAAGCTCTGAGTAATGATTAGTTTGATGCATTGGGAGCGTAGACATCTTTTCTTGAATATTTCCCTGCTTCTGGGATATTAATTTGAAGCCGTCCACCTGAACCCTTGGTGCCTATTTCACTAAGAATAGCCAGAGCCTTAAATTACTCCCTCCACTGATCTTTACATCAGCAGGCTGGTAAAACACGTGGAGAAATGGTTCAGCTTTGATTGTACACATTTTACAGCAATCAGAGCCGACGCTGAGGGATATTGTGGTTCTAGTGGAGACAAAGAGACCGTAATGCAAACGACTCTAAAAGGTTTTTTGTACTTGAAGCTAATGGACATCTAGTAAAAGATATTACAGTACATACTTCCACAGAATTTATCGTTTAATTAAGATTACTAGTGCCAATAAAAGTCTAACGCATGAGGTGTAATTCTCTTAATTGAAATGGTAGATTACTGCTTTAAGACTGGTAATGTGGTAGTTCCTGGAACTTTGGTTACTTTAGAGTAACCAAACTTTCTTTGAATTTAGAGTGGGGTACTTTCCAGAACTATGAAATTTAGGGGGTGGTGGTCTGATTTATACCTAATTCAGAACGTGTTTTAGTTGAAAATGAAAGGTAAGGAAAGGAACGTGTGGCTTCTGGGAACCTATGAGTTCCTGGAACTGGTAAACTGTATGATTTATGAAAGTAAATTGTAGTTTTCGGAAGATTAGCCATTGTATTCCAGGGCAATAACCCTGTGAGTAAATTCTGTGGATTAACCGGGAAAAAGTAGGCAGAACTATTTAGTTACCAGTTACTTTTACATGAGTAACTTCTTTTAAGAGTAGTTTTTCTTTACCATACTTTTTACTTTTAATGGAGCAATCTTATGAAGCATCACTACTTATACTTAAAAAAAGTAAAAGCTCTAAATACTCGACCAGCGATGAGTAAATTCACTGAATAAAGAGGAATTAACCAAAAATACAGGGGATACAGACACACCTACAGCTTAAAGGAGACTTCCTGTTCCTACACAAGCTTTGATTTTCTGATGTAATGTTTTTGCTCTGTTGAGCTTGTGGCATTTTCAGGTCAAGTGTACATATTCTACACGATAAAATGTCACTGGAAGTACTTTTTATGCATGTTTTTGTACTACGATATATTAATTCATAGCTGTGAGTATATGTAGGATAATGAAAAGAAAAGTCATTCTTCTGCTTAAAATGTTTTCTGTAATTATGTTATTTATTTGCATCTTTTTGTCCATTTTAGCTTTAAAATACCATAATTCGACCACAACTTTATATTTTAGTCTCTCCGATTACATAATTTAAAAAGTATTACATCAAATTTTACTCTGTACTCTAGTACCCTTCTTCCCAAGCACTTTTACTCGAGTAATTTTTATGGGCAGCTACTTTTTACGTTTACTTTAGTAAAAATATGTTTTAGTAGTGCTGCTCTTATATAAGCAAGTAACATTTTGTGGTACTATACCCCTCTTTGCATGTAGGTTTTCAGAAAGAGTCCAAAACGTCTGGAAAAATGGCTAATAAGTTCCCAAAAAGCATACTAAAAGTTTAGAGTCAAACAGGAGGTCATACATAATTAAAGACAGGGATCATAACTTATTGTATAAGCAAATTGATGCAGTTACCTGCAAGACAAATTTATTTAGCTCTATTATCTTCATTTCATAGTTTCTTCTTATTGTAATGTTATTTTAGTGATAATCATGAAAACAGCAACTTTCTCTTGCATATAGTATTTTATAGATCGTCCAGCATGCAGCAGGAGCATAAATATTAAAACATTTATCCTTTTTTATTAAAAAAATAAATGCCAACTTAATCACAATCAGATGGTTTTTTTATTCTAATTATAACTATTTTTAAAAATTAATCTATTTTTGTGGAAAGGTGTAAAAAAAATGAATCTCAAAGGGTAAAATCAGCCAACCAGAGGATGTGATGAAATTTAAAGAGACGGGAGCCGAAACAGGCCGTTTCAGACAGAAGACAAGTCCTATTTATATCCTGCCAGGAAGAGAAAATGTCTCATAACTGTACTGTGTTCTTTGTAAAACCATTTGCCAACTTTAAAGCTCTAAACTACTAACTGCTGCTGCTGTCCGACGGTTGTAAGAGTGAGCGCGGCGAGTGAATGAAATTATCTGTGGAGAAGATAATCATCATTTATCAACACTGCAGCCGTTTACCGTGATTCGACTCTTCATAAAACCAGAGCAAATGTTGATCTTCTTTGATCGGGGATTTACTCCTCTTCTAACGGTTTGTTTTTACATTCAGAGAGAGAGAGAGAGAGAACCGAATCATTAAATGCTCGTCTTTCCTGCGGGGATCCAGGGAGGAGCAATTTGTGATAATACATATCTGATGAAGGCCACAACCTGCGTGCTGATGAGAGGAAGAGACGCAGCTTCCCAGAGCGAGCGTCTGAAAAGGGTCCGGCCCGTTTCATCCATAACCAACAGAGCCATCGGCAGGAGGAACATCGGCTCCACGCTAGCCCCACATTCACACCCCCCACCTCATTTTAACCCCTCTGTCTCTGCAACATGCTTTTTGTTCTTTATTTACATCCACTTTACTGATAATTCATCCATTTGTAACGAGGGAAGATGCTGAATGTTCTTCTTTCATCTGTGATTTTCTTCCTGCTGGATGACGGCGGTTTGGCTTCAACACTCAGCATGTAGAGAAGGTCAAAGGTTGGGGGGAAAAAAGCAAAATGAAACTCATTTCACATATTGGCCGAGCGCATCTTGGCGCGTTATTTACACTGAGCCGTTCCAGAGATTTAAATTTAATATGGACAGGTGCAGATGATTGCCTCCCAAAGCTGAGGAATCTCAGCGTCAAGATTTAAATTAATACGATATGTGAGGTGACACTTTTCAGAGGCCGCTCCAGTGATATTAAATTAGCGATTGAATACCTGGGCTCAGACGCTTCTATTGCTTCAGGTATCCGGTTTAAATCAGTTTTATTTGAAAGGAAGAAGTGAGGCTGTGAAGGACGAAATCTGCTAATATTGAAGAAAAAAAATCCCTGCGGCTGCTGTCAGAGCTTACAGGAACTCCCAGAACAAAGTTATCTTTACACTCAATCGTTTGCTACCGTTGCTTCACGCATAAACTAGCTCTGCCGAACAAAAACTGAAATTCGATCCAATTTTGAGTCCCAATGCAATATTTTGCCTCTAGTATCGATATGTAAAAATCTGAAACATGTTTTTAGCAGTTTCACTGAGTTGTATACACTTGCTGCACATGAACATTTTTTCCGATCCACATCGTCTCAATTAGCCCCAGAAAGAAAATAGACAGGAAAAACGAGTAAGTCAGAAAAGGCTAATCTGGTCTGCGTCACAGAGAAAATTTGCATTCATGGATTCAGAATGCGTCTCTACTAGTAGAAGCTAACCGTTAGCATCTTCACAACATGCCAGAATACGTTCACGCTTGTGTTTTTTTCCTCGAGATAAACCAATCAGTTTGCATTTTTTACCCATGAGAGAAAAGCTGAGGTAGAAACGGTTGGAATCCGTCTTAGAAACCCAACCAGTGGGGCAACTTCATTTGTTCAAAGGCACTGTAGTTAGCCAATCAAATGTTATGAATATTAATTAGCAAGACTTATGATAATGTCACCCACGCCCACAGAGACACGTCAGCCTCCAACAACAGGAGTGCCCTAGCATTTTTTTCCACAGTAAATGACTCCAGACGCGTTCATTCATACTAAAGGCTACAGCTGGTTCTGAATAACTCCTTCGATTTACCTCCCCGATTTCACGACAAAAAGAACACCTCCTTCAGAACGAGCAGATTATTAAAAACGCAACAATTATCAGAGTTCATCCCATATCAGGTAAGCCTTGGACAGAGGATGCACCACAATTTTATGTTTTTTTTTTATTATTGTCCATGATTGGGTCAAAAAATGACATTTAGTAGCACTTAACATTCAATTAATTAATATTTAGTCCAAACAAGCTGAACAGAGAATCCACATCAGGCCGTCACATATCAATTAGAATAATAAGCTACATATATTCTGAATATTTCACCTGCTTTTACCTCCACAAGAAGCTCAACCATTGCCACAATTCTGTCGAATATTTCTGTAACTGAAGGAATCAGAATCTGGTAAGACTCTCTGAATGGAAGCGTTTCTCTTGATTAATTGCATTAACTTTCATTTACACCAAGTGGTGAGGGACGTGAATACTTGTCTTTCAACATAACCAATGAGTTTCCCATCACCATTTCAAAACCCCCCAAGAACATTCAAATACAGAATTTATTTGATTAAAACGACCGCTAACGAACAAGCTAACCCAGCTAACCAACACTGAAACTGCAAGAAAATCGTAAAAAACAACAGGAAGTGAAGCTAATTTAAACGGCTGGCGTCTCTTTCCGTGCTCAGGCTGCGCCACCATCCTCAGACAAATAATCCATCTGTATACTGATATGTTTGTGAAAAAGGTTTTTATTCTTCTTCTCCTAAATACCAGAAAAGATCATGATTCTCTTTTTGCCACTGATCCCTACAAGAGGTCTAAAACAAGTTTGAAGGAGCTGCAGAAAAAACGAAAAGAAATGAAGTCTTGGCGACTTGCGTTATTTAAAAGGTTGTGTGTTCAGTAGGGGTGGAACGGTTCACGGGAATGTGTTGAACTGTTCGGTTCAGTCCACTTGCGGACAATTTTTGTTGTATTTCTTTTCATGAAATAATTTTAATGTATTATTAGTGTGATATTAAACGCGGCGGAACAAAGTTCCTGGACGAGTTTCCGCACGGACGCTGTATTGAGCGACACACAGTGGAGCCGCACGAGCAGATTGAAGTCATGGCAACAGCGAAACAGAAGCCAGAGTTTGGAAACCCTCCAGTTTTACTGCGGTCTCCTGTTTGGGAACACTTTGGCTTCCCTGTTAAAATTCAGAATGGGGATAAACAAGCGGATAAATCCAAAGTTGTATGCCGACATTGTTCCACAGAAACAGCTCGAACATGTTGACACACTTTAAACGGCACTATCACAATATTAATATCACTTCTACTAACAAGAAAACCAACCTTGTGCAACTAGCGCCAACGTCAGCATTTAAACAAAGGCCGTTAAAAAGTACGGATCGGGCGAAAGGTTAATTTGTTTAGCCAAAATCTTTAAACTTTAATAGTTAGCTTGTTGATATTCAAGCTGAATTAAATGAAGCCGTGTTAAAAGTTTTCAGGTCGTAACTAGTAGTTACACTTTATTATTATTTAAAAATGTTACAAATTATGAGGGATGTAAGAAAATATTGATATGCTAATATATCGTGATATTTTATGTCACAATATTGTATCGATGCTGAAAACAAAAGTTTGGATTTTTTATTTTAATGAAGCCAGTGGATCAACTAGAACCAGTAATAAAAATAAGTTGGACTGTTTAGCATAATGTGACAGATTTTCTAAGGTTAAATTAATGTTTTTTTTAAAAATCACAATGTCATGTTACTAAAGTATGGTATGTCAATATATCGTATCGTAACTTTGTATCATGACACATATCGTATCGGCAGATTCTTGCCAATACAACATCCCTACAAAATGTGTATTTCATTAAGAATGCAATTTAAGATATCACCTAAATGGGTCGTTTTTATTTATTTTATGAAAGAATTGTATTGTGTATTGGCAGCTTATTAACCAAATTAACCAAACCGAATACACCCCTAGTGTTTATTATAAATGATAAAAAACAGATGGTATCAGGTCTCCTACAGCTGCTTTCAAAGTGGATCTGATCTCAGGTCAGTCGTCTCCTCGCCCTCTCTGCACTCAACATTCATCCTCTCATCGTCGACCTCGAGGAGCTCCCCTCTGGGGCGCTTCCCTCTGAATCCCACTAAGACCATTAGGCTTAGCGAGGCCAGCTAGGCGGGGTTAAAGACACACAACCTCACCGTTTCTCAGACGGAGGGAGGATTCCACACACACACACACACACACACACACACACACACAGTGAGCGACTCGAGCACAGAGAGGTCCTCGCTGCAGCTTTAAGAGCTGTGATTGCTGTAATAGCCCTGCAGAGGAGAGGAAAAGACAACAGAGAGGAGCAAAAGGATTGAGAGGAGAACGAGTTGATGGATGGGTCTGCCTCTCAGGTCACTTAGGGCGCTCCTCCTCCCGTGTCTGAAGCTCAGGGTCACTATTACAGCGCACACATACAGCAGCAGGCTGCAGAGAACACGGGCAGGATGCACTACAATGGGAAACATCGATTTTACAATATAGACTAATGAAGCGGGCAGAAAACACACACACACACACACACACACTATCCCAGCTCCACTGTTCCTTCTCTAAACACACACACTATAATTGCTGATGTGAAGATAAGTGTATATTACCAAGCCACCAACCAATCAGGCCGCAAACATGGCCGCACACAAATACGATCAAATTTCCACACACCCCGTTGTCGTCGGGCCTGTCTGAGGAAGACGATGCGCGTCCCCCCCGAGGCAGCAGCATCCTCCTCTCCTTGGTGACAGCTGTCATCCTGTCAGGCTTACGGCTGCTGTGGCAGCCTATTCCTGACACACACACACACACACACACACACACATCCAGTCCTACATCCCCCCAGAACCCCTCGGCACCATCCCCAACAAACTCTGGGTGCTAACCGGCTGAAGTTCCTGCGCCGCGCCTCCTAAAGAGACACAAACAATATCTGACAGAGACGAAAATGATATTTGGAGAAATTCAATTGTTTGACGCCACACTGAGGGATGAAAATCGATATCGCCTCCATATCTGTCAGAGATTCTGGATGTGATTGTGTAGCTGAGCCGCGGGGCTGGGTACCAATCCATCTCAAAGTAACTAATCAATTTACAGGATTACAGACATGAAAGACTTATGTGCTACATTACAGCCCAGAATAGTTGATAGAAGCTGGGGTTAGTTCTTCTGCACCAGAGATTGGTCACAGTCGAACGGTCCTGGAACCCGATCAGCTACAGAACCCCGACCCAAACCAACAGAACACTGGATTCCTACACACTGGAGACATCTGGGATTAATTAAAGGACATTTGGATGGGAAAAATTATGCAAAAATGCAGATTTTTGCTTTCAATCCAGAAAAGTTTTATTTATCCATCAATTTTATACTATGAAGACTGTAGAAACCCATATAAATACTACAAAATGACAAAAATTAGGGATGTCCCAATCAGCATTTTAGTCTTCTGATTCCGATCTTTTAACCTCACATCCGATCCATTTCCAGTCCCGATCCAATATTTTGCCTTTAGTATTGAAATTCATTCAACTGAAGTATATTTTCAGCAAGTAAAATGAGTTTTTATAAGACTAATTTCATTACCAATTATCACCATTATTTTTGGAAATCCCATGAATCAAAATCTCACTTTAGCTTCAGTTTAATATTTCAGATAAAAACACTTACTTGGTACAGCATTATAAAGAAAACTATTTCTGTCGGGTTATTCGCTGGTGTGCACAATGCTGCCCTCTACTGTCAGGGAATCATATTCACTATATTTTTTAGTAAATACTAGAGTTGCGGAGGAATTTAAAGGGGAATTCCCTTTTTTTAAGCTAATTTTATGTTTTTTTACTCGTCCTGAGAATTTTGGAGCCAGTCTGAGCCGTTCAGCAGTATTTATATCCACTCCATCAGCGGAGAGCCGTAGAAAGGGAGTGTTCGGCGAAGGACAAATTCCACTTGTAAAGTTTAATCTGCCCCAAACACAGTAATTTTACCATTTTTATTATCCACTTGGACTTACGAATACTTCAGAAGTGCTTCTCGATTCTCTTTGAGGTCGATTTGGATGTAAAACAAGTTTATGCTGCAGCAGGACAGTTGAAAAAAAAAAAAAAAACAGAATTCACCTTTAAACAATAACTCCATCAATTTCTGGAGATTTTGAACCAAATGAAAACTTCACATCCCTGTCTGCCCCCGAAACTCCGCCTCTTTTTTTTAAAACATCCTGAATAAAAAGCCGTATGATGGTATATAATGTTTGCTGATATTCTTTGTGTTTTCTTAGCTACAGTTACAGTAATCTACCCAGATAATTAATTTGCAGTAAATAAAAGCCATTCAGCTCAGCTCCTCGTTTTTGTCTCTCCATCTGACAGGATAAACTTCTGCCTCCTCAGCAGCTTAAAACTCAAATTGTGAAAGAAAACCAAAACAATAGAAACCGCATAATATTAACCAGATGAAAGCTCATTAAAAAAATTGTAATAAACTTTTGCATTCCAGCTGGAAGCAGATGCTCCGTCAGGTGCATGAAGAGAGTTTGTCTCCTCCACAGACAATATTGTTCATCTAATTTTCCCCGCAGTTCAATATTTTCATATTGGAGCCAGCTTTTATGAACACCGTTTCAAACGTCGGCTGACATTTCTCCGCACTTCCAGCAGCTCGGGCTTATGAGCAGCAGCTGGTGAAATCGAAACGCAGAGCGTTGTTTACAAATGCAGTTATGAGCCATCGGAAGGGTCTCGGCCTGATGGATCCACGGAGCGTCGCTCTGCCGGGACATCGGGATCGTTAAGGGAGGCGACGACTGAAGCTAGAGTCCTGATTGATTCTAAACACAACACTAATTGTTTCATAGAGCAGCTGTCAAACAAGTCCATTCATCCGTTCGTGACTTTTGCTACGCTTCAGAACGCGTAACCATGGTAACTCAGGATGTCCAATCCTAAAGGACAAACTGCCACCATGGAATTAGGACACCGATGTCAGGATATACTCAGTTATTAAAAATTTGCATCTGAAAACCTTCCCTTACAGCATTCCTGCACTTTAAATACAGCCTCTTGCTGTGCACTGCCAGTCAGCCGGCTGAAAGACGGCTAAAAAACGTAAAAAAATATTTGTAGTCAAGTTTTCTATTGGTTTATCCGGAATGACCCGGTGCGAAACGGCCGAGACAGATTACAACGCTCGTGCAAATAAAGTTGAAACCATGCAATGTATTGACCCAATACAACCAGCAGGGGGTGTGGTGGGCTACTGGGACTTTTCAAGGCAGTAAGGAAGAAACTTTGATCCGCTTGTAAGCAAAAATAGCATCAGAGCTTAAGCTAGCACAAGCAGGAACAATGCTAATCAGCAGTTTGAGAGGCAAGTGTAACCTTAATTAACGTTCTTTTCCCCGCTCCAAACCAGTAGGTGGCGGTAATGCACCAGTTCGTTGCCTGCAAGCTGTCAAATGTCATCACACAGATGAAGGGGAGCGTGTTATTTTTTATTTTCTAATGTGAGCATGCTAACGGTAGCTTTGCTGTAAAGGGAAATAAGATGCAGATTATGTTTTACAGCTAGTTTCGAGCTAGCTATTTAATTGGAGTACTTTTGTTGGACGTTCGAGGAGAAAACATGCTTTTGTTTGAAACGGATCGGTTCTGTCTACAATATGAGGCTTTGACGGGGAGTTACTTTTCTTTTTAAGTGGTTTGACAAAAGAGTCTTCAGTTACGATTGTATCCTTGACTGGCATAATTGGAAACGTATCATTCATCAATGCTAACAGCTATCTGTAGCTACTTTACATAGAAAAGTTATTGCAAAAAAAGTGAGAAGTGACGCGGAAGTATGTAACATACTGCTAAGGGGTAAAATAACAGAAGCAGCTGACTGTTGGCTTTAGCTCAGTAGACAGCCTGACTAATTAACGAGCTAATATCAGCTTCTTTAAGTCGTTTTATTCTCAAAAATAACATTCTTAGCACTTTAGAATTAATATAATTTAATATTTTCAAGTTATTGTTTATTTCACCCTTTAATTAGGTCAATATCTGAAAATTAAAACAACTAAATGTTATAGATACCATTAGAACTACATAGGACTACATTGGGATGTTTTGTTACTCTGCTGTTTTAAATTTAATCAATTCAAATGTAAAGATATTTTTCATGTAAATGGATTTAAAAAATGATGGTTAAAAGTCGCTTTTTAATCAACATTTCTTCATATTCTTGGACTTTAGCTGCTTTTCCCATCATTTCTAGTCCGTTACTTAACAAGAGTTGCATCAACTTATGTTGAGTATATAAAGAAAATTAATCAAAATATGATCTTTAGGGTCTTTTATTCAGCTGTCTATCAAAAAGACACAACTTTCTCCCTTTTCAGTGAAATCTGTAAAATGACCAGAAACCACACGGATCAATGGAGAAACGAGGAGGACAACTTCATCATCCATCAAACCCCTTTCATTCATTCTCCAATTACTGAACTAAATAATGACTGCTAGTACTGTTGCATTTAATTTAAATGCAATAAAGGAAATAACATAACAAGTTTAGAAGGTTTAATCCGACAGCAAAATATTTCATCAGTGTAAAAACACATTACAGTTGAAATGCTCTGAAATGGATCTCGCTTCAAAAATATTTTTCGGCCTTATTTGGTAGAAATAAAATGTGGTTTTGCTGTTTTTAAGTATTTTACTCTTCAGTGGATGAAATAGTTCATGGGAGCAGGTTCTCACTAGGAGCCATTTACGGTATTTTATTTTGCGTAAAATATTTCTTCATCTTGCTATTTATTGGCTCAAACATGAAAATGTAATTTTGACTAAAGCCTGTTTGGTAGTTAGAGCTCTGAATTCACCACAAAATGCTCAAGTTTTAAACAGGTTATTGTTAACACTATGACGACCAGATCTAATGCAGTTATTGGCTTTCTTACTTTTAAAATACCCAAGATTATGTAATTGGTCAGTGTTGCATTGTTGTTTGCTATATTCTCAAGTACAAGAATGGAAAATCTGTAAAAAATAAAACGAACAAAAATCCAGAGTAAACCCAGTAATCATCCCAGTGTTCATTTTATTGTCATTTTAATGTTGCTTCGGAGCATGGGGAAATCATTTTGGGGGCAGGGTATAAACGTAAACATGTTTAACTTTGGGTCTATATGGGGTTTGTGGATATATGTGGGGTAAATTTTTATTCTGTAAAGCACTTTGAACTGCATTTCTTTTGTTTGAAAGGTGCTTTAGAAATAAAGTTTGATTTGATTTCCAGAGTCATCCTGGGTTTGTTTCCTTCTTGTTGCAGTCGGTAGATTAGAAACTCCTCACGTTTTGTACGTTTTGGTTTCTCATGCTGATTAAACTGCTCGCTTCGACGTTTTAGGCCTGTTGACTTGGATGTTTGGTGCAGGAATCACAATGAGGGACTTGCTCCAACCAAAACGATTTTAGAGGTCAGCAAACGCTCCGTTTAACTTCACAGACTATAAAGAAAGAGTGGGATAATTTACGTCATCTTTTTACTCCTAACTATCGCACCTCGGACAAGCGGATCCTTCAGAGATTTCCTCAGGTGTCGGTGTCAGGTGCAGAGAGTTAAAAGGTTTGATCCAAAATTATCTGCGCTGCACATTTTGATGCAACACTAGTCTGCAACTCTACACCAGACGGAACCAAAGCTGCTGCTCGGACACATTCCAGTCATGTACGCAGCCGCTGCAGCATGCCAGACGCATCGCTGCCACTGCCCACAGTACACTGACCCGGAGCGGGATCAATGCTTTCAGAATCCAAACGCGCCTCGCTTTCAGATCCCCTCAGCAGCAAAACGCTTCCAGAAACTTTCACCGTTTCCATTCTGGCTATAGATTTATACAAAATACAAACATCAGCTCTTTTTCCTGCGCATAAAAAGGTGCAGAATGGGACTTTATACAGAAACACAAACACACACATCTAATAAACAAACCGATGCCGGCGGAGGCAAACACATCCGTACACAACCGGCAACCGCCTCGCAAATGGCAACTGGTAGCAAAATGTAATTGGTTGAACTTTGCAGGAGCAACTGCAGCTTCTGAAATACCCACGGGAGCCATCAGAACAACACACACACACACACACACACACACACACACACACAGAGCGAGGCAGGAAACCTCCCTATGAGCCGGTGCAGTTCCTTAAGTAGTGATAACTACTTTGGCTGTTTGGGTGAAGAGCCATCGGGAGGAGAAGAAGCTTTAATCTCCATCAGTCTGCATTTTATTCTTCGGCAGTCTGAGCAGCTCAGCTTGGAGGAAATAAAATGTGAACACCGATAAACTAATAGCTGAAGGAATGCTTTCCCCTCCAAGAAAAAGGAAAAAAATCAGACTTTGACGTAGAATGTTATCGCTTCTTGTTGGGTTTGGTGTTTCTAAGGAGACTGAGGAGATTTAAAAGGACGCTTCAGCGACATAACTGTAAAGCAGCAGAGTGCAGGCTAGCCAGGTGATCACATAACCTCACACTATGTGGAAAAAGGCCTGATTAGTGCCAAGCTTCAACAACTATAAAAGATCCGCTCTGACTACAAGAAGTAGGGTAAAATATTTCACAGGTCAGCCCATCGTGTCTTCATCTACACAAGTTAAACAACAGATGGGAAATAAAATCTCTGACATCCATTAGTCTGAAATAGCTTAAGAAGCCAACTCTAACGCTTTTGGACTCCGGAGAACCACGATCCACACCTGGAGAACACCTGGACCAGTGGAGAACCTTTCCCAGGAAAGTCCAACTAAAGAAGAGATGCATTCCTTTAATAACTGACATCCATCATCTTCTTCCTCCCGCCCTGATACGGTAACTTCTAACCGCGCCGGTGTTCAGCCATTAGTAGTGGTGTAACAGTACACCCCAAAAAAAATCCAACCTGGCTTCAATTTCACGGGTCGGTTCAGTCAGGGAACAAAGTGACAAAAACTAAAAAAAAAATTTTTGCGTAAAGAAAAAAACATATCAAACTAGTTGCAGAAACATTGCTAACAAAATGTTTGCAGATAGCATCAAAATGTATAATGTCCAATTAACAAATTTTTATTTTGTTTTAGGACACTGCAGTATCAATACTTTCTGCAAAAGTCAAGACAATCTGGGATATGAAATGAATATTTCAGATATTTCACTGTCTGTGTAAACAGTGGTAACAAGTTAATCGGAGCTTAAGCCGTTACCTGATCAGCTGACAGGAAGTTGCATCAGTTCTACATGTAAGGTGGGCGGGGTTACAGAGCACTGCTAGCCTAATAGTTTACTGAGAGCTTCAAAGGAGCCGTGATTTCTTCTATACACATGAAAACAAAAAAATGATAGCATATAAATAGAGATAGCAGATTAATGTGTTGCTTGCTAAACTGCAACACCGTTACCCTTCCCTGTGGAAACGGTGCGCCGTGTCAAAGGTTCCAAATACAGATACATGTAGCGCTACACCCCACTAATTAGTCAGTGAAAGAGTTTGATCCAAGCAGAAATTGGACCTTTTACCACCCAGAACATCCACGACTCTACAGTGCTTCGCAGACTGATTTTTTAGAGGCGACCCGCCACAATAAAAG
Source organism: Apricaphanius iberus (assembly GCA_028564705.1). NCBI lineage: Eukaryota > Metazoa > Chordata > Actinopteri > Cyprinodontiformes > Aphaniidae > Apricaphanius > Apricaphanius iberus. The sequence continues at coordinate 614,055 of JAPXFQ010002006.1, forward strand.
CCTCCGTTTCACCACCAAGCGGATTCCCTTCTCGCTGCATGATGAGCGGTAACAAAATGTCCACTTCCAGAAGAAACTAAATGGCAGAATGAGTGCAAACTAACAGATTAACATTTGTGTGTTGTGCCAAAGCTCCAGTTGCAACAGAAACGTTAGTGAGGAACCTAGGGTTGGACACTTTTGTTGCCCTTCCTGCACCACCTTCTTTTACAGTCCAGCTCCTTCCTGCAAACACTTTGCATTTTAACAGAATTTTCCACGGATAAACTTCAGCAGCAATTCAGTTAAAAGGAATTCATGGCATTTCTGTTAGAGCGTCACATTTCCCTCTTCTCTCCTGAACGACCTACCAACAAACTGGACCAACAGGGATAGAGTTTTGTTTTCCAGGCGTGTAAGTGTTTAAGCGTTGGTGCAGCTGTTTGTGTGGGAGCCTCGGGCGCTCCCCCCCCCGCCCCGCCAGCATCGACCTGCAGTGGAAAAAAGGGCCTGCGCTCTGCCATGTAGGCCAGGAAGTCGATGGGGACATCAGAACGAGGGCAGCCGTCCAAAACGGCATCTCAACGCGCCCAGAGGCCCATCACTCCCACGCTGCAGCCTACAGTACATTCAAAAGGCTGGCCGTTTCTCAAACAGCCTTGGATTTATGGTTCCTAACTCCCCCCAGATGGTGATTCATGTGTAATCTGTCTGTGACGGCGTCTGGACGGACAGCTTCAAACCTTCCTGGAAGACCTCTCTGCCGTAATGCATGTGTAATTAAAACAGCTCCGCATAAACCAGCAACATCTTCAGACCACGTTTCTGCACATCAGCAAATATAAAAGAAATTTAAAAAAAAATCAGAGAGGAAGTGGTTCCACAGAAGAACACAGCGTTGGACCAACATCTGCATCACGATAACCTCTAGGCAGGGGTCAGCGAGAGCCCCCCCCACGCAACAAAATACAATGTCTACAGCTGCAAAAAACAAGAAAGTTTATAAATATGGTCTAATGAATTCTTTTCTTGTCACAATAGTTTATTTCTGTTTACATTTTAGAACAAAATTAATCAACATTTTACAATAGAAAAAGTCTTTTGTATAATGGAGCCAGATAACTGATAATGGAAAACTATAAAATATGAGTAACCACCACGTTGAAGTTTACAGCACAAAGTTTGAAGCTAAGAAACACAGAATTCCTTTTAAAAGCCGCGTACGCTCTGCGCTCTTATGTTGTAAATATTCGATGCAGATATTTCATAAAAACAAACTGCAAACAGAAAACTTTTCTTTATAAAATTAAAAAATATCTCATTTGGTGCCGCAGGTTGCAGTTCCCTGGTCTACGGGGATATGATGCAGGTTTTTTAGGATTATAAACCCCAAAATGCTGATCAGACGTCAACTTGTTGCAACATTTTCCTCCATCAGGTTCACCCTACACAGCTCTCCATTCCATCAGAGGGTAAACGACCGTGCCAACTCATAGCTAAGGTTCTTCCAGTTAACCTAACGGTTAGGTTTGTACGTCAGTAGGAGGAAGCCAGAGGACCAGAGAGAACCCAAGCATGCACAGGAGAGAACATGCTAACTGTATGCACAAAGACTCCAGGCTGGGATTCGAACCCAAGACCATTTTTCTGCAAGGTAACAGTGCCACAAACTGCTACGCCAGGCAGCACCAATAGAAAAATTCTGCAAAATAACCGGAAGTTGAGGCGCCGATATTAGGCAGCATCAGGCATGGTTCACTAGAAATAACGTTTCCTCTCTGATCTAGCATGAAGGCTGTGCGGACGTGATCAGTCATCGGCTCCTCTGATGGCAGCAAACGTTGGTCAAGATACACAGACCCTCACTTAATGACTGTTGTAGACCGTACGGTTTGCACAGGTTTCCTTGGCGTTCCGAGGATCAAGGCATTTGCCTCCAGTGGATGAAGAACATAAGCAGACAGGATAAAAACAGTACGCTGTGTTTTTCTCATAATGTCTCTAAACATTGTGTTGGTCTTTCACATTAATTCAACACTATAAAAGGTTTGGTTAAAACCAGACAGTAGCCGAATAAGTTGGGGTTTCTTTGCGTCTAGCAGAAGATTAGAAATTACCTGCAGATGAGGGAAAACTGCTGATATATCCCAAATATGTCAGCAAAATGAATCAATTCTTCATGTAAATCATCATTCAAAGTTACTTTAACTCTTAAAATCTGAAAAAAAACCTGGGCCCATCCAACCCCGGAGGGAACTGCTCTAATACTTCTCTGCCAAATACAACCATTCGGAGCAAGAAATCATCCATATTTAAACCACTCAATAATTCATCCTGCGACGCTCTGCTTCATGGCATCACTGTAAAAGCTAAGGTGGGAAGTGATGCATCGCTGCCTGGAGTACCCATCAGACGACTGTTTTCAATTATACAAATTAGGCTTACATAAAGAAGGAGGGGGTATTGATCACACGTATGCACAAACATGCAGAGAGATCACATAACCCAACATCCCGAGCGGGAAATGTTCCGGGACGGCTTCGAGGAGAACCCTGTGGAGGGAAATGAGCCAAAGCAGCGGCGTTCCGTTAAGGCTGCTTCCAGCTCCTGTTAATAGGTTTCCAGCGGCGCCTTGGGTTTCATTCCCGCTCAGCCCGTTTGATCGGCGCCGGCTACAGTACGGAGCAATGAATCCATCCCGTAATGACTCGGGTTATTACAGGACGAAGCGAGGGCCGATCGGGTGGAAGCTAAAGCGCTCAAGGTGTTTGGGTCGTTTCTGGGTGATTCTCTGAAGTCTGTGCAATTTGTTTCCAGCAGGTTTACCACCAAGACTTTCATTTTACAGTAAATCACAAAATACATTTTAAAATAATGAATAGAAAGCTTTACGTTCCTTTGCAATTGTGACACAAAATTATTTTAAAATGCATGTTTATAAAATGTCACGGCTCCTCCTCTGCATTGCAGGGGCGGTTCCTCCTGCAGGTAGAGGAGGCTCAGGGTATATAAGTATGCAACTAACCACTTCTCTCTCTCTCTGCTCCTCCAGGTATAATCCTGTTTTGTTTGTTCCTTTGAAGTTTTACATTTCTTCTCACTCAGTCATGTTTACACATACAGATACACTCAACCATGCACTTTACATACACCTTACATTATGACATTCTCACACCTCATTCCTTTTTCTTAGGTTAAAGATACTAGTTTTTGATTTACAAAAAACTCTTTTTGATTGGCCTATACTTGTAGTTTGTGTCCCCTCATTTTTGCCACAGATTATGAGCCGGCCTGTGACAAAACGTTTTGAGTAGAAGTCAGCCCCATTTACCAAAGTTTGTATTTCAGTGATTTAAATACAAATGTGAAGGAAAAGTAAACTATTTTTTTCTGGTAATAAAACTATTACCAGAAAATTTAATTAAAAAATATGAAAAATAAGTATAAAATAGCACAATTTAATTGTTTCTTTCATCGTCAACCTCATCCTTTGTATTTTTCATCGTTTTTGAAAAAAAAAAATTGTCTTGAAAAAATATATTTAATTCTTGTTTTTCTCAAGCTATATGCTGCTACAAACACTAGCCAATGTGGACTTAATGGCTACTTTTAGCTAAAATCTTCAACCCCAAAAAAGCACCAAAAAAAATTATTATACAAGTTTAAGATTTCATAGCTAAGGTGAATAAACCGTTTCCGCAAAACAGGCTCAAGCTGGAAGGAGAACGATTGGTCGATGTTAAATGGTGACGCCAGCGCCTACATAATATATACAAAAAGCTCTAAAGCACAGTACATATCTGCTTGTCCCGTTAACCGAAGAGAACAATAGCTGCTCAGAAGAAGAGAGAGTTTTTGGTGTGGACAGACGACGAGATCGATTTATTACTCTTCGCTGTTGTCTTTGTCTGTAGTGTCGTATTGTTATTGACGCAGCATTCATTGACGCCACTTCCTTTCATTATCCGGAGAAGCTGTCCACACTAGCTCGTTTAGCCGTTGAATTAAGATTTACACGGCTCTCTTACCCGGCTAATAGTTATCCGGCCACAGACCTTAAACGACGCCAGGTTAGTGTGGACGATAGAGGGGTGTAGACTAAATAATTATACGTTTAAGGCATTACCCGGCTTAGTGTGGACGTGGCCTTAGACTAGAATCAAGTAAGATTTTTAAATTAAAACTGCCAGACGAGAGTTTTTGCAGTGTAATAGCTTCTACTAGCAGAGACATACTCTGCTCTCTTCAGGTAGCAAAATCGACCTCCATCGTGGGATGAATACAAATTTTCCCTGTGATGTAGAAGGGACCGGCTTTTTCTGACTCGTTTTTTTTTTTTCTTTTTCTCTTTGGTTAATCCAGGGAATGGGGGTAGCAGAAAATGTTCACAAGCAGCGACTTGAGCAACTCAGAGTGACCAACCGTATTTAAACTTTAACGAACTTTAACACGCCGGCTCCATCAGCCTGACCTCACATGACGCATTGAGCGGCATATCCAACCGCTCAGCAGGGAAACAAACGATAAACCCAAACCTAAACGTCATTCTCCGAGAGAGAAATCCCAGTCCTCCGGCACGGATCGGCCACGCTTGTTCAGAATACAGAGGACAGAAAAAAAGGAAACTCAGCAGATCGCATTGGTTCCTCCATGCTCCACGCCGCCATTATGGACGCCTGTTTACTCAAAACTTCAACTAAACATGGGAAATGTGCTACAGTCTGCCTGCGGTGAATGCAAAGAAGGTGAGTAAGTAATGTGGAAAACAAACAGCATTCCTGCCTGATCTCTCTGCCCTCCCCGAACACCCACACCATCTCCCCAGGCAGCAGAGAAGCTCTCATTACATACAGCACACCATCTCCTCTATAACGCTCCACACCACCAATCAGCAGAAGGAGCTGCAGCCTATAGGCTGAATGAGACACCGAGTCAGCACTGCATGCAAAGCAGACCAGAACCTTCAGACCACATGATCAGAAAACAGAGTTAGAGATGCAGAGATCTACAATCATGCTAACAAATATTTCTCATGTTTTTTGCTTTAATCTGCATATAAAAGATCAACCAAGGCCTTCATAGCTCCCTAGGCTTGGTTGTTTAAGAAAAGTTTCCCATCAACCCTCAATCATCTCACAGATTTTGATATTCTACTCAGTCTGCTGGGAGGAAAACAATGGCTTAAAACTGAAATACATTGAAATGGAGGCAATACAAAGTTTTGGACAAAGTGTAGCATTCATTGCCTCTCAATAACTCATTAAAATGGTTCTGCAGTGGCGGTGCCAGAAAGAACGACAACTTAATAGAGCAAATTAGGAGATGGGAGCTTGTTCTGTAACCTCAGGGTTGCCGGTTACAATCCTGAGGGCATCTCTGGCTATAGTGTAACTTCACGTCTCCAGAGACTGAATAGATGAATGACTGAATGTAGCTTTGCACTACATAAAGCACTATACACATAACTCATTATAGTAGACATATTAATTTATCTTTTTTCATCCTTTTATGTTGGAATTTGGGTCTATCGATCAATTTTTAGCAAATTTGTGGAGTTAGAAATGTGGATCTACGAGCCGTTTGGAAAAAGAAGTGACATTGTGACATCACAATGGGCAGAATTTGCATGTCGCCACCCCTCACCTCTCAAACGGCACCAACCAATATGCCAATCACATATGGCTGACCAACAGCCTGCAACTGCTAATTTGCATAAAAGTGGTAAAACCTCTAAACCGCTCATTCTTAGGCTAATTGTAAGGCTAAGAGTTTGGACTTCATCTTTGGAAACAATCCTAGACCGAAAAAGGTTCTGCTATCTTTGAGCAAATCACTTCACAGAGGACTGTTTTCTCAACAAAACCCTTTTTGATATTGGATTAATAAGCAGATTGGCCCTAAAGGCGAAGCTACTCCATCAGAACCTGTACAGGTAAGAACTGGGACTTAGCATTAATAACTCTGTCTTCAAAACCTTTTTATGGTTTTAATGCAAAATTTAGCTTCATAGTGATTAATATTTATAAAAGAGTGCCAAGGAGGTTACATTTTACACGTTTTGTAAAAGCCTCTGAATTCTCTCTGGTTCTTCAAAAAACCCACTTTCAGGGTCGGATATCGGATCATTTGCGTGTCGTCTTACAATCTCCAGTGTTGCCTTTTTTCACCAATGTAATTTTTTATTCCCTTAATTCTAAAATGCAACACGCTGAAAACATCTGTAAACTAATCATCGTCCGACTCCCCGCTCATGCTGCAGGGGGGGTTTCACCAAGGGAAGGAGGGCTTAGAGAGGCTCAGGCGAATATCAGGGTGTCAAATATGGAAGTGATGAGAAGGAAAATTTCTTTAAGGTGGATTTTAATATAGGATTTCAGAATGATTTAGGGTAAAATTTTCATTTGAGTATGATATAGAATGGTACTATGTGCCTGGAGGAAGCAAACCCCCCCAAATAAAAAAAACAGGGGGTTGTATGTCTCCGCCCCTTTAACTACCCTCCGAGTTCTCCCCTGGGTGATACAAGAGCTCACTGCTATAAATGAAGCTGTCAGAGCGCTCCCTCTTCTGAAACACAATAAAAGCGCCTCGCCCCCCAACAATGCTCCCATCCATCAGCTCGCGTAGTGGGACACAAACATCTATCACCGCCGTGGAGCTGACTGCAGACCCCGCCGCTCTATGGAGCTCTAAAGACTCCGCCTCCTTCAGCGGACGACCTGTTCTACACTCAACACTTATTGTGTTTAATTCACACAATCGTCCCGACAACGAGCCCAACAGTTTGGGGCTGCCAGACTTGTGATGAACGGCATGCCAGCATGCATGATTGAGGTAGATGGGAGCAGATGATGTGTGGGTTGGAGCTGGCACCATGCAGGCCACGGGGACGCTAATCATAATGGGTTTTTAAGCTAAACCCAACCAGGCCTGCAGAGCGTTAGGTAGACGTTTAGCCTGAACATGCAAGCTCCTCGCCAGATCTTAAAACGACGCTTTGTAATCCTAGAAGTTTTGGCATAAAAGCTTTGCTCTCATATCGTGGTATGTTTGAGAAAAGAGGACAAAATGCAACCGAGGGAAGGCGGGATACGAGAGCCTTTGCGGCAGCATCAAACGGACGGCGGGGGGAGATGAAAATGAGGAGAGTCAGAATGACAAGACAGATTTATGCGAAGCAGCGCTAAGGCCGGGCAGCCCCTGAAGGTTTGGGGCGGAAAACGTAGATTCATTCCTCATGCATGACTGGATGTTTGTTAGATTCAATTATAAGGTCAGGTCGGAGGTTCATAGAGGGTTAATGGACTGTCCCAACAGTCGTTTTCACAACTTGTTCTCGTCACCGTTTCAACAAAAAGGGGCTCAAATGTGTTTTTCTGCCCTTAGGAAGGCTAAGGAAGCCGAATCTGGATTTTCTCACTGGGCCACGCATCAAATACTATCAGAACCTGATCTTTCAAATTCCTGAAAAACAAACTTATCGATCTGAAGGCAGAAACATCCAGAGACAAAGTTCCAGTCAGAAATCTTGAAGAAAAACATCACAGTTCTGGTTCTGGTGTTACAACAGGATGGTGTCTAAGGGTGGGCCTGGGGGGGCTTAGGCCCATCCAAATAAGTGAGAAAAATGTATCTCTGATTAGTATCACAAAAGTCAAAACATAACTGGAGGTGACATATACACCTTTGCAAGACTTGCTGTCATTCTGTTTTTTAATAATATGCCTTATGGACTCTCCAGACAGCTAAAGCTAGCTGTTAGATTACTTCGTCTAACCAAGTTTGAGATTGTAGATGTTAAAGTGACAGTGTATAGTTTTTGCAGTACATCTTTGAAAATAGCCATTAAAATATTATGAAATAATAACTACGTATAGCACATTAATTGCAAAATATTGGCCATATTGTAAAATATGACTTTAAAAATCAGTTTTAAAATTCATAGGCGCGGGTCCTCTTTTCAGGGGAAAGCCATATTAGATGACGTATTTACTTTTATAACAGCCCGGACAGAAAAAGTCCAAACTTTTTCAATACAAAAACTGACTAAATTTAATTAATGTTTAATTGTTTTGAACTTTGAATACTCAACTATGAGGTACAGCCTTAGTTTCCTACCTCAGAATGGTTCCTACCTCGGATTGTTCAATAATTCCTCAAAAAAATTAACAATAAAAAGAGAATATACTATACGGGGTAAAAGTTTGGACTGAATGGAGACAACAACTGAAAAATGCCAGGATTCTGAGGGAAATGACTCACCGCAAAATTATTAAAGAACTCAAGTAGTTCATTTTTCAAGCTGTAAACATAGTTTAAAAAATGTGAGTATTGAATTCTGAACTAAAGAAGTTATTTCTAAAATGTGTGACCTGAGTTTTTAACTAGTTTGTATAAAAGTTGAACTTTCTCAACACTGTCAGAGCCGATATGAGCTACCTGTATTAAGCTATAATATGTTTTACGTTGCCTGGATGCAGTTTCTGATGTATACAGACACAAATCTATTGAAGTAAACCACGAAAGAGTGGAAATATTTTCAAGAATATTTATTTGCCTCACCAATTTTTTGTTGGCCCAACCTAAAAAGTCATTTCTGGCTACGCCTCCGCGTTAGACCAACTGCGGCAGAACTGGTGCATGCTCCTAGCAGGTGGTGCTGACCTTTCCAGAGGCTTTAAATGTCATGTGATCAGACCCTTGAAGTTTCACTGGCATCTAATGTCAGCGGGCCCAGCACTCACATGATCTAACAGCCGCACTTATGCAAGCCAGCCGTCCTGGGGAATATATGCTGAAGGAGAGACCGGTCTGTGAGGTAGAGATGGATGCTTCTGCTGTCCAGGCCGTTCTCCCTGAGCTGCAGCACCGACCAAGAAGCCGTTTACAAGACGTCAGGTGGAGCTTTACAGAACCAGAGACTTCGTTCACAATGACCTCGACGGAACAAATGTTCATTCTGGTGTAACTTTTGTCCTGCACGACTTAAAAAGGGGATTTTTATCGATGCACGTTAATTTTCCAAGAGAAAAGATATAGAATTATTTATTTATTTTTTGGGATCTTAAAGTCATATATGTAATGTTTTACTACTAAAAGCCTTTCTGTATTTCAGTTAAATATTCTGTCTAACAACATAGAGCAGAAACACTTCAAATATGTTAAAATCTGAAGTCTGCTTCCACTAAACAGAACATAATTAATATGGTTACCCTAACACACATTCCTGTAGCTTTTATGGAGATATATAACCTTGATATGATTAAGAAACATGCAACGGTTTTGTTTGTGGTTTCACATGACGAAAAGATGCATGTTTGGATGCTTTAATTAGAGGAAACTGAATGGATTAAAAAGTAGAAGGTACCCTTTGGAAGGAAGGAAGAAAAAGAAACAAATGGTGGGAAGGGGGTGGGGGGTGCAGAAATAATAGTTTATAGTCAAATTGTGAGCCAGCCAAGATGGCACAAACCTGATAAGATGGACAAAAATTAGCAAAGTCTTTGTAAAAGACGTTAAAAAGATGTGCTTCGAAGGTTTGGACATGCAGGGCATTTGGTGGAGAACAACTCATAAGAAGTTTATCATCTTGGACCTGCTTGTTAGGAACCGAAGAGTCAGGAATCATCTCGTTTTCCTCCTAAAAAGCTGGAAAATTGCAACAAAAAGCAGCAGTTTTTGCTTCAGAAATGCAAAATGCATGTTTAGTGAATCCCAACCAACTGCTTCTATGGTCAAAGACGGGTGTCTGCAAACAGCCTCACAGTTTAAAGTGGAGGAACACGGTCCCTAAACATGGTCTTCCTTAAAAATAATAGCTGTGCTTTCACTGTAGAGCCCCAAATGCAGGAAAATAAAAGTTCACCCAGCTAAAAGCCTGAACAATAACAGCAGAAAACAAAGAGACACAGCCCCAGCGCTGGTGATTAGTGAATAATATTGCAGGTAAGCCTCTCCCTCCGTATTCTGATGGCTCTTTTAGCTCAACAAGAGCCTCAGTCCACAAATGCTGCGCCTAATCCTAAATTCCTCTCCTTCTGCACAATAATGAGCTCCTCTCCGACTCGAGAGTTGACAGAGGTAAAGCATTTAGCACGCTTGAATGAAGAGGGGAGAGAGAGAGGAGGATGCAGGCCAAAAGAGAGAAATCCAGTGAGACATGCATGAGGTAAGCTCTCCCTCTGGCAAGGCGAGGAAACGCAGCTGCAGAGTCCAAAAGCGGCGACCGCCTGTCGACGAAGCAGCAAACGACAGAGAGGGAGTGTTTTCTCTGTGTCACAACAACGTGAGCAACAGCGTCGCATGTAGTGTGTGTGTTCAGGGGGCTTTTACGAGGCTGAAATAATAACAAATCACGCATGTAGCCGCCAAAAACAAAGCACGCTTCTGCAGCATCTGTGCCTGGCTTAAACAAGTGGACCAATCAGCCGCAGGCAGACACGTTCACATAACTTAGAGGAATCAGGCGAATAAAAAGCGTTCCGACATCGATGGAGAGCAGGAAACAGACGGGAACAAAGGCGAACAGGAGTGATGAGTCCTTGTAGAGGCTTTATCTCCTCTAATGCCTTCCGTGAAGGAGACGATCATGAGCGCATCATCAGCGTCTACACACACGCTCAGAACAGACCAGATGTACTCCCTCTCTCACATCGAGGAACAGCAGCGTGGTTCTACCGGGCCCAGAATATTTCACATTCACATCCAGCGCGGGTTCAGATGTGTCAAACGATGTGGCCGCCTGCCGCCGCGCTTAAAGGTCAGAGCAGGAAGCGGGAGATCGAAATTCCTTTGTGCGGGGACGTGAGCGAGAGCTGGAGTCCGTCTCCGTTTCCTAGATGCGTTTGATTTTAGCCGGGTGTCACTCCAGCAGGGTTTTATCTCAGACTTACTGAGACAGGAGGAGAATGTGGAGCAGGAAGGGAGTTCATTCTGCACCACATTTCCACTAAACGACTAAAATCCTCAAGCCCAGTAAGATGACCTGGCAGCACCTGCAACTTCATTGTTCCATCAACTATTTTTACCCGTTAACTTCCTCTGCTGGGATTAAGAAAATATCCCTTCTCAAACATCAACACTGTTAGGGAATAAAAATATCTCTACTTTAAACCGGCTCATCAACGTGAGAGTCGAAAATAAACCTAACGTATCACTTACTGTTTCACTGGATTTAAAAATCCCACTTCACTGAGAGGATGATGTCTAAAGGGAAGTATTCAAAATGGGAAAGCCAAGAGAACTTGATACTCAGGTAAGGCAAAAACATAAAAGGAAATAGGTTGGTCAGACGAGACGTTGGTACCTGAGTGGCCATCTTTTGACTGCCGATGTTAAAAGTTGAACAAATAATTATCTTAAAATTAGGGGTGTACACAAAAGTCACGGTTTGCCAAGTTTTAATGAAGAAAAGAAGTGCAATTGTAAGCAACGCACCGATACCAGTCTTACGTAATGCATCGGTTAAAGTTAACCAATACTTAAAATGTGTAAAATCTACAAAAATTTCTCAATATTTTATTTTCTGTCTAATCTAACATCAGTTGTTGTAACAAGCAGAGTTAAAAATTAAACCTGTCTTCGAATTCATTGCGTATTTTTGTGTGGAAGTGGTATCGGTATTGGTACTCAGTGTCGGCAAGAAGTTGTATCGTTGCATCCCTAACAATTGTTCATGACTTTTTGACCCGTTGATCAGGATTAAACCTTCTTTTTCTTGAGTTCCTTCCTCTAAATTCTAGAAAATAACTTGATTATTTTATATTCTATATTTTAAAAAAGTGCAAAAAAATTTGATAGGATTCCCCCCCCCCCAAAACAAAATTGTACAATCGGACTTAGCCAGAGTAGAATTGAAAATGGCGTAAATGTTAATATTTAAATATAACTTTGCCCAAATTTGAGAATGCTTCAATCACTTTGTAGTTGTTTTGATATTACAACACCCTATTCTCCCAGCTGAACCTGAATGCAGCTTGAGAAGCTTTTGGGAAAATTCTCTTTAATCAACAGGGATTCATGTGACTTGCATTTTATCCAGAATCAAAAGCCCGGTTCGATTGGATGCCACTTGTAGCCATGGTGACATCAACTGGTATTTCTCCAGTATCAGTGACGTTTCCATTCAGCTCGACATTGTTTCAGGTATGTCATTCAGTTCACAACAGAGCGCGTTATGGTCCTTATTGCTGTTAAAAGATGCGTTCACTGACGAAGTTCAGGTTCGGCCCATCTTTCTTTTTCCGCTGTAGCTGCAGGAGAAACCAATAATGTTCCCAAACAGCAGAGTTTAGTGAAAGCTGGGAGTCCTTTCTGGTTTGTTTCGGAGTCACTTTTTAAAGTTTCCCTTTGAAAACGTTGCACTGTACGTAAACATTCTGCAGGTGTTCAGGTAGAAAACTGCTGGCCTCATGAACTCTTAGTGAAAACAGGATATTTTGATTTAAAAAATAAAACAATTTTCCTCTCTATATACATCGATTTAAATTTTTAAAAAATTGTGTGAATAAAGTAAGCTAATAATAGAAATGATTAGAAATATGAATCGTTTTTGTGGAGAAATAAAACTGTTCTCAGTTTGCAGAGGCATCGTGTGTCTATAGACACTGTCTGACCGCGGCGACCTCCTTCTGTCCCCGTATGGACGCGTCCTCCCGTGTAGCCCCGCCCCCGCCCCCAGGCCACAGGTACACATCAACCGACGGCGCTCCGACACGCGGTCGTGATACATCACCACCTCCACACAGCGGTGTCAGCCTTAGACAACTGCTCCTGAGCCCCAGCAGAGAAAAGACATTTATCATTATGACAGCACGCACACACACACACACACACACACACACACACACACACACACAGAGCAGGATAAAACAATGCTGCAGCTGGCGATGCGTGAAGACGACTCCATTGCATCGTATATCACACATACTGTACATGTTTTCCAGCTAAATATCAACATTACGAAGAAAATCACCAGAGAAATTAGATCCCCCCCCACCACCACCACATTCCTTTATCATGCACAGCACCGCTGCTGCTTCTCATTCTTCCTTTTATTAAGCTCCACATCAGGAGAAGTCACAACTCTGATCCGACCAGAAGTCTGTCCGGGGAGTTGTACCAAGTCAAACCATCACTGCTCCCCCTTCGGTCACGCCTTTCCTCCTCCTCCTCGGAGCCTGACGCCGTCATTTCCACTCTGCTCCCTCCGCTCATCACTCTGCACTTCGTTTCCCCTCCTAAGATGAGTCCACCGGGTCGGTTGGATCACCTGAGAACGCCCTAATCTACCTCTTAACACTTCAATACACATTTTTGGGCTCAACTTGTTGACTTATCAAAGCTGGGTTGAAGCAACTCCAACGATCTGCTTGTTCCAGAGAAAAATCGGCATTTTTATTGATTCATAGCGGTTTTATTTGTCAGATTTCATATTTCGGAGGGTTTAGGACTGATTATCAGTCCGCTTTCTGGTGAGAGCTCTGTCCGTATTCTGGGAGTAGGATCGTTAAATATGACATTTTTAATCCTCAGAGGGTCTGAAGGGAGACGGACTCGCTGAAACGCAGCAGCGGATGCCTAATTTTGTATTTCCTGAGATCTTCCACGTGCAATTCCCTCTAAAAGGGACAGTCGGCTCAAGCTTTGCATAACAATGCTCAGATTTGAGTTGAATAAATTAAGAGAGCAGCAGTTTTCTCCGCACTGTCCTCCTAAACCCCAGCAGATATTTCTCATGAGAACCCCACGTTCGGCCGTCACAGGAGCCTTTCAGCTGTTGGCTCCATGATTTGTGTCCTTTCATGCCTGAAAGAGGGTCATAAAAACAATCCGGATAGAGCGTTACACGTGTGGTTTTCCTGACCGGACGGACATTTTCTTTCCTCTGAAGGTTGGACCTCCAGCGCTGGACGCTGCGGAACCTCACAAGTTCAGCCACAGAAGGAGGTCGCATATTTCCCACACAGACCCCAGCCTCAGCTTTGCACTTGGAGGAACAGTGGAATGTCCAGGTCAGAGGTCGTGCTCCAGTTTCCGACAAGCTCTCACTGCAGCCCGTTTGAGCTTCCAGAACAGAATGCACTGTGCAAAAGTATCTAGTCATCCCTAAGTTCTTCCTTCTGAAAAGCCAACCACTCCTTTAATCCATCAAAGTGCTCCCTGTCCAACGCCTCTCAGGCGTTCTGATCCAGCCATTTGCTTCTTGCTCAGGCACGTCTCTCCATACCATCACAAGAGGTCCAAATCAGGAGCCGTGCGGTGCGCCATGCCTGAGAACCGCTTGTTTTCATACCAGCTGCTGGTTTCACTTTAAAGGGGAACCTTTTCTGCAACCTGGACCTTATTTATAGCAAGCGTTATGTTTATATACTCCGCCAGACGAGCTTGATGCCGCTGGAAGTCCTTCAGGAGATCCAGTCGGTTTCAGCGTATATCCACATAATGGGAGTTGTAATGGCAGCCGAAGTGCAGCCTCTAAATGAGGCATTATCTGCTACAAAACTCCTTTATTTTACCAATTTATTGTTATGAAAGAATAGCTCTAGTCCCCTGGGAGTTTGGAGCATCTTCCAACTGTCTAACTGACCGCTCGTGTGCTCAGACTACAGCTGGGATGGGGCACGTTAGTGTAGTTGGTTAGTAAAAGCCTCTGAGACACCCTGGAAGAGAACAGCGCAGCACTCCGAACTCTCAGAGGAATAGTGCTAGTGATTCATAACCACATATTGGTGAAATGAAGGAGTTTTGTGGCAAATAATGCCTTATTTAGAGGCTGACCTTTTGGTTGCCCTAAAAACTCTCATTATGTGGATATTCGCTGATCATTAATAGATCTAAACTTGTTCCTAAGGACGTCAAATTGCTCCAAACTTGTCTGGGTGAGCAAATGAACGTAATAAAATAAAATTAAATAATAAATAAATAAACCCAGATCTGCTGAACAATGGCGACAAAAAACGACAAATGATAAACACTTTTTTTGCTGGACAGACGGACAGAAAATAGGATCTTAGCTGAATGATCAGGTATCTACTGGCTGCTCCATAAACGTCCATCAGAACCAAACTGCCGCCAACTGGATGGAGGCTCGTCTTCCAGCCCAAACCTTTCCACTATTTTAGTTACGCAGAAGAGGCAGCCTCCTGTGTCCCGTAGGCCCGATGATGTCATCACCAACAGGAGGAGATGCTGCTTCCCACATGAATAGCAACACTAAAACAGTGAGGTTAAACACAATAATGCAAAGAACCATCTCAGAAGATTACTGAGAGCACCTCTCAGCGGCTGAAAAGCCCCCATCGAGTGGCGTGTTCACACAAATACAGAGTGTCATTTCCATAAGCGCTATCTGGTTAAACCTGTCCGCCTCCTCGCCGGCTGGGTAAGAGGCCACAGATAGGCCTGTCTAATTCCAGCGACACGCGTTATTTAGAAATCCTTCACTTTCCCCAGCAGTCGCGGTGATGCAAAACGCACCGACGGGAAGAGGAGGAGGAGGAGGGCGGCGGCGAGAGTCCCCCACCGCCACAGGGCCCGCGGCGTGAGCGACGGTGACACTGATTAATGAGAAACCCGTCTCGTCACAGGAGCATCTGGGTAATAGACTACACAGAGAGTCAATGGAGGCAGACTCCGAGGAACAGAGCGGAGCGACACCCTGGCCTTTTATCCTGGAATAATACCGGAAGAGATACAGAACAAACGGAAAAACACTGCTGGAAATTTGGTATCTTCTGTCCTCTAATTACAGCCACAGGAGATGATGAAAATTATTCATCCTGAAATCATAATTTTCATACGATAGAATCGTATCAAAACTTTATTTATTCGTAAAACTGGGAATTCCAGCTTCTACCAGGACAAATCTGTCCAGCATTTCCTCTGGTAAAAGCAGACACTCAGATTTGTCTAAAACCATGTTAGGTTGAGAGGATAAAATATTACATCTGATGGTGTCTACCTTCCGTCTGAAGTGGTCTGCAAAGTCCTCACAGAGTGTTTTAGGGCGGTTTTCTGAAACTTATTAAAACTAAGGTTATTTTAATCCTCTGAGATGATTCTGTGAAAGTATGCATTCTGGAATCTCTTACTGTATTATTGTATGATTTGAGGAGTTCTATATATATTTGATAGTTTATCTTGATTTTATTTTTCCTCCATTTTCTCTCCGCCACCCTGCAATTTCTCTTTAGTTTTCTGAGGTTTTTATTTCTTCATGGTGATGCAACACTAGAGTATAGTCTTTTAACTTGCAGTGGAGCCAGCAGGTCAACAGCGGATTGAAGCCTAATGTTAAAATCATTCACAATAAAATCACAGGGAACAGGTAAAAGTACAGGAGGAAACTTCTGAAAAATTTCAAGAAAACCTGCAGCCACTTTAGGGGTTAGATGACGCTTCCTGACAGTTCTCACAGAGGTCTCTCGTTGGATGGAACTGGTGATATTAAAAAACACACAGTAGTGGTCAGAGGACACACTGGTGGACAGGCCATATATGATGACCAAGTCCAGGGTGTGTCCTCTGTTGTGAGTCAACTGCGTGAAATGTTGACTAAGATCCATAGAATTCAAAATACTTAACAAAATCTGTTTATAAAAGATCTAAAAGGTTATCTATACGAAGATTAAAATCATCAGCTAAAATTATCCTTTCAAAGGAGTTATGCAGCATTGATAAAAACTCAGAATTGGACGTTGTTTAGGAGGCCTATAAACGGTCACACATAAAATCTGAGGAGTGCTAAAAACAGACGCAGTACATTCAAAGGTACTATAATCGTCAAATAAAACAGGTGTGGCAGAAAACGTTTTTGAGCTTCTAAAACCAGTTCTGCCTCCGCTTTTGCTACTACTCGTTGAATAAATCAAGTTAAAATTTGGTGGGGAGGCCTCTAAGAATAGCAGGGGCATCTGCACTCAGCCATGTTTCCGTTAAAAATAATGGTTTAAAATCAGGTCGATGACAATAATAACAGGTATGAATGATGTAGGGCGAGTTCCAAGTCCGATATGTGAGTTACTGTTAAATTCAGGGCTGAGTTTATAGGAGCAGAGACGAGCTGGACATCAGGATGTGGTGGATGGGGCAGAGAGGGCAGTGGCAGCTGGTACTGGTGTGGTAGACGGGGGGGACTGAGGCATGCCAGGCTCATTGGCAACATTCATGTGTGTCGTCTGTTTAGGTGTCGTCCATCTGACCCAAACAGATGACTCCTGTCCCAGAAAATGTAAAAATTGTCTATAAAAGCAATGCTGTACTTCGCTGTGGCAGAGGAAAGCCAGGTGTTTAATGACAAGATCCTACTAAAGCGTCCAACTCCTCTTCCTAAGGTGGGGGTGGGGCCAGAAATGAAAACAGACACCTTTGTGTGTTTTAAAAGATTGAACAGGTGGATGAAATCCCGCTTCAGTAGCTCAGACTGCTGTTTATGAATATCATTGGTGCCAACCTGAATCACAACCTTACTCTGATATCTGTGTCGTTCGATGAGATGCGGCATCTGTTCTGCAAAATCCATTACAGTGGCTGCAGAAAAACACAGTGATGGCTCCTCTCATCCTTATATTACTGATAACGGAGTCCCCGATGATGAGCATGGTGGGCGACTGATCTGCAAGTTGATGCTGAATACAGGATCTTTCATCGTCCAGGACCTGCTGGATGTTGGGTGGATTAGCTTCCCCAGGACTGCAGAGTTGTGTAGTTGGCGCCGAGGGCTCGTTCCGTGGCTTCCGTCCTGGGTTTGGCACGATGTGGATGGCCGCAGGAGTCCGGCTGCTGCTCTGGCTGAGGGGTTGTGCGGCAGTCCAAAACAGTCGGACAACAGTGGTGGCTACTCCATGCATCCCCACAGCGGCTGGGTCTAACCGTGGACCAGACGCCTTGGAGCACCGGTGTCGAGCTCAAGGGGGTTTTTGGCTTGGCCCCTGCTGAAACCAGCGCACCTCCTCTGCGGCAGACGTCACATGGGTATTCGGCGCCCCGAGTCCGCTTGGAGACCCTGCGTCGGATCCTCTTTCCGCCGCTTTGCCTGGTGGGCAGGGAATGATATCCGCCAGCTGTGCACTGCCGGCGGCCGCCAATGTCCCGCCGAACATGATGTCCACGTCGCGCTCGCGGTCCTGGATTTGAATAAGTGTTGAGATGCTCTGCTCCAACTCCAACCTTTCTGGAGAACAGGTGAGTGGAGGCATGGTGGGGAGAGAAATAGTCTGTGCTCCCCACGGATTAAAACGACCTGATAAAGGCATCCAAATATTCATAAATTAGTGGTATCAAAATCGGTTAAAACCAGCCGTAAAAAAGGTTGAAAACCAGTTAAAACCGCGTTTGTTGTGGAGCCTATCTTGGCGGGTCTGGCAGACGCAGACGCATGCACACAATAATGCTTTTCCCCATTATATCTTGGGAAGCATTAAACCAAACAGATTTATGGATTTTATTCTATTAGTCATCCCATAATCTGCAGCGATGTTTTGTTGAATTAAAAATGAGCCCAAAACTAACATCACAACACTTTGTACTAAACTATATTTTATAACGACTGCATTGGATCTTCAACATGCACTGATGAGGGATTTTCTTTGAATCCTGCCGGTTGTCTGACAGCCGTCACAGCTCTGAATATCAGACGGAAAACGAAGGGATTACCAGATCGTTCCCATCACTACACTCAGAGGACAAGGAGCTGCTCGAGTCATTCAGGTAGAGAAATTGGTGCGTTTAATGAGCCGGATCAAATTTCAGTCAGTGGTGGTTTGATTGATCACCAATCAGAGCCGATCAAGAGGAAAAATCTTCCATGTCTGATCGAAAAGGTTTATCTCTAACATTTAACAACAGCCCCAGATATCAACCTTTGTGTCTGATGAAAATATATCCTGAATGAAATAAGACCTAACGGATGCACCGAGCTCTGACCTACCAAAGCCGATTTGAACCCTTCTGATTTTTCAACATCTCTTTATTTATTTCTATTCTGCCTGTTTAATCAAACAAGACCATCAAACTTAGACGATCTGATCAGCAATCAGAGGCGACCTTTGGAAAAATGGCCGATCCAAACATCTTACCCACTGATTTACTTATTACAGAATCCGACAAATATTCAAATATCGGCATGTATGCCTCCATAAAATGAAACTCTATCACCACTCTGCACAGGATGACTCAACAATATTCTCCTAATTACTCCCATTCATGTCCATTTGGAGCGAAACAGAGCCATCCCAGCTGCATTCATTCTGATGTAGCTCATATCTGATCAATCATCGGTGACTTTTAATGAGTTTTTATTCTTCCCACCCTAAGTTATTGGAAGAATAAGTGAAATTAGAAGAATAATAACAGTTTTTTCCCCTCTGCTGGGAAATAAAGGAGCATGATCCATCAACAAACAGGAGCGGTGAGCAGAGGGGACAGAAGTGGGACATGCGCTGCATGTGGAGGGAACACATGACCGTGATGTCGGGATGAGGAGCTCCCTTTGTCCCTGCGCGCTGCACGAACGCAGGAGTTTAACACAATTACGGCTAAATGCAATTAAAGGAACACGGGATAGCGGCGCATTCCTGCATGTCCAAAGTGAGGAGAAAAACATGCAATCAGGGCGTCTACGCGCTCATGTGACACAGATCACCACTTCTGCGCTTTTTTTTTTGTTGCTCCAAGCGGCAGGGAGGGAGGAGGAGAGCCGGGTGTGTGCGCTCCCTCAGCCGGCTGCAGAGTCCCGAACGCACCGCTCCAAAGCAAAGCAAACCCGGGGAGCTGATTATGATGAAGATGGTGGTGGTTCTGCATCTTCAAACAGTTTAAACGAGGCGCAGCGCATCGTGGAGCTTCATGAAGGCGGCGGCGTTAATTCCTCATAATGGCGCTCATTCATCACCACCCGGGCTGTGGCGGAGCGCAGCCTGCGGGGCGCTCCGCACATTTACCCGCAACTATTTAAGACCCGGAACGCAAAGATCCGGACACGCCGTTCATTCCGAAACCGATTCAACATCTCCACGCCGGACAGCTGCCTCTCCGGACCGCCACAAAAATCCAACATGAGCAGGGGAAAAAAGAGGAGAATAACTTACATTCTGTCTCCGGGAACGAGCAGGCGGCTCTCCACCATCATATCGGGCAGAAAATCCAGGTTGTAGGCTGAAGTCATGCTGCCTGCCCTGCGTCTGTGGCTGTGTGCGCGCCTCCGGCAGTGCCGTGTGTGTGAGAGCGCCTCCCCGTTAAATAAAGGAGCGTCGCTCTGCCCAATCTGCGCCTGGCCGCGGAGACGGAGAGGGACAGGTGCAAGAGCCGAGGCCTCCCTAAAGGCGCTGTAGCATCCAGCAGTTGTCACATTCTCCTTCCGCTGCCCCTAAATTGGCCCTTTTCCCCCCTCGGTCTGCTCGCTCCTGCTGGGTTCTGCTCCGCCCGTCCTGGATGATGAAGCCGCTCTGCAACAGCGCAGCAACCGGAGCGCTGGAGAAGCAGGTTCCGAGTCAGGGAGGCGTGGCGCTGCAGCTCCTCTTTAACCGTTAGCTCTCCTCAAACGGAAAATATTCACACCCACCTTGGCGCTGACACTTTCTATTACCTTGTGATTCAACCGCTTTCTAGTACAAATAAAATAAAAAATCTAAAAGGTTTGGACCCAGAAGGCTGTTGATTCATGGATGCCTCACTGAAAAAAGCAGCTCCACCTCAAATACATTGCTTTACCTGGTCACAAGTAATTTAATTACGTTTATTAAAGTAACTTAATTAAGTTTTCCAGTTAAAAAGGTACATAAATTAAGTTGGATTAATTTGATTTAATTACTTGTGACTGGTTAAAACAATTTATTTAAGTTGAAGCTACATTTTCTTTTTTTCAGTGCACTTTGAACATCTATGGAGGAGCGTTTTCGTTTACTCTTCTTCGCAAATCATCTCCAGATCAGGCAGAGCAGGGCTGAGTGTCGATTCTAATGTCACGAATCGATTCGGATCCGATTCTCTAGAGTTAGAATCGCGATTATTACGATTGATATTGGTCAGTGCCTTTTTTTCCCAACCTGGACCTTATTCATAGCGTGCATTAAGTTCATTTACTCAATTTAGAGCCACTTTGAGTCCTTTGGGAGAAGTTTAGATCCATAGGTGATCACTGTAGATCGATATAATGAGAGTTGTTGGAGCAGCCAAAGTTCAGCCTCTAAATAAGACATTATCTCCCCCTAAACTCCTTTATTTCGCAGATGTTTTGTTATGAATCACTAGCTCTATTCCCCTGGGAGTTCAGAGGTGCTTTGTTGATGTTTTACGGCGTTTCTGGGGCAACAAACCACGGTGTCCGTGACGACGCAGCCGTACGCCGTTGCATTTGTGGTCTGATCAGGTTGAGGAAAGGGATCCTGAGGAAGCGGAACTGAACCATTCTGTTTGTGCAGTTTGGAAACACGCAAATGTGAACTACGTCAATGACGTCATTGAAATCACCGCTTTAGTGCAAGTAAAAAAATGAGTAAAACACCATGGAAGAAAACATAACATTGGGGAATCTGAGGAGGTTTGAAGGAGATAATGGCTCATTTAAGCGTTTCACTTTATTGGAGATGTTAGGGCAGCTATACACGCTGATCACCAATGAATCTAAACTTCTCCTGAAGGACTCCAAGTGGCTACAAACTTGTTTGTTTGAGTAAACCAACGTAGTGCAGGCTATAAATAAGGTCCAGATTGAAAAAAAATCAATGTGAAAAAAAATGAACTTCCCCTTTATTTAGGTGCCTGTAGTTCCATGTCAACACTGGATGGGGTCAAAGTTCGCCAGCGGAACACGTATTAACCCTTTCAGACATGAGCGTTAAAATCCCCGTCTGGAGTTTTTCCTCATATTTCAGATGTATAAAAGGGGAAGAAACGATTAAATCAATGTTTAGGAGGTTTGGTTCCACCTTCAGAGAACAACCAGCATCATAGAGCAGGGTTAGCCTCTACACTAACCTCCAAAGTACACCCTGAACACACCATTGCTTCACCGAAGCATGGTCGTGGCAGCATCATGCCCTGGGGAGGCCACTTTTGATCCAATCTGACGGAGCTCCAGCGCTTCCTACATTTGTTTCTAGTTTCATTAAGAAAAAACAGCAACGTGATATTTGCAGGTGTTTGACACCACAAATGAGCTCTTCTTCCACATCTGGGGAGAGTTGAGTCCAGGCTGTGGGTGAATCCGTTCCTCCAGGATCTCATTGACTGGCTTCATTTAAACGGGAGACTATGTTGGACGTCCAGCCAATAATCCGTCAACATACCAATTAGTTTAATAGATTCTTACTCCAAATAATGGCTAATTATATGAAGCTCGCAGCGCGCTGCACATTCCCGATTCAGAGCGAGCAAACAGTTTAAGCAGAATATCACACACGTTCACCGTGGCGCCTTAAAAGCACGGACAGTTAGCTGATTCACACTCACATCAGTTGACCAAATTTGGAGGTGCAATTACACTTTGTAATCATCCTGCCCATAAACTGCTGACAGCTTTTTGGGGTTTTTTTATGCCGCGTTAATTGTGTGGGTCCAGAATGGCTCCCTGAACGCACCCCACCGCGTTGCCCCACTTCCTTCGTCCTCTGCCAGGAGGAGGAGGAGGAGGAGAAGAAAAGGAGGCACTCCGGTTAAATAACGAGCCTCACTCGTAGTGAGAGAGGCGGCTCTCTCTGGGGGGAGGAACACGAGTATCTGGGTCAACGTGGGGAAAATGTGCAGAGACACAGAGCAGCGTAAGTGCTGTGGGTGGGACTCTGCTTGCAGATTTCATGGAGCTTTGGATGGGAAAGGCCGATCTTCCTTCCCCAGGGGTGGAAACGCCGCTGCGCTCGACCCTTTCTCAGAACGGGGCATCATATAACCCACCGCTGCGTCGTAATAACATGCTTTAACGTTGGGGCTCGAGTCGACGGGCGTAACACTTGTTCCGGCCGACAGAAGCATCACTGGAGGTAGTAATAATGGAACAGCTACTCTCACGTCTTCACAGTTTCTGCCCTTGAGGTCTTTTTGTAGTGCCCAGAGCAAATTACATTTAAAACAGTCATTTACCTGCCAAGAAATGGTGGATAGTCCAGCAAATCTCTCTGTCAACACATCTCACTGAAATTACTCTGCAGCAGAGGAGCAGGCCTCTTATGAAAAGTGATGACAGCGTGTTCTTGGAGAAAATAAGCTGAAATCTGCAGAAACAACAATACGCATGACAAGAAGCGGAGTAGGTTAACCATCTTTTTAAAGCAATTCAACCATGTCGTCACTCCTGTCAGATGTGAGGAATTATTTATCTCCTCCTACAGACTCGCATCATCATGCATTAGTTGCTACTCAGGAAGACTGAACTCGTCTTCCAGAAGCAGATACTCCTGTTCTAGTAAACGTCTATACTCACCCAACATCCAGACTACCAACACGGTGGACCCCAGACACATCGTCTGAAACATTTCTGCTTCTTAATAGTTTCAAATGCAAATTTATCTCATAATTAGGGGTTTAATGGCACACAAGAAATCCCGGTGATAAACTTTAAAAAAGAAAACAAAGAAAAATAATGAAAAATAAATAAAAATGTTTCTTTTTACTTTGACCTTTAAAAAAATTTATTTTATTTTTTTAAATAGTACAAGCAGACATAGCCAGAGTAGAAAACATTGTCACAACTTGAAAACAGTCAAAGTTCATGTTTTAAAATGTGTAAATAATACTTAAAGTAGTGGAGAAAAGTGAGATCTTTTGACTTCAAGTGGCTCCAAACCTGTCTGGGTGAGTAAATTAAAATAATGCATGCTATAAATAAGGTCCAGGTTGAAAAAAGAAAAATTAACTTCTGCTTTAAAAGCAAAGAAAGTGCGGCCCAAGTTACTTTGGATTTTGTGTGAAAACATGTGGTGGGTAAGAACTGAAGAGGAAAAAAGTGGCCGTGAATTTAGCTAGCTTCACTTTTTTCTTATTTTTTGAATATATTCTCTTATTTTGAAGCACTTCAATAACATTTTCATTTGTTCCATTGGCAGATTTTTGTTTAGCTCATTAAAAGGAAAAACTAACTCGTATTATTTATTTTTTTACTTGTTTCCAGAGTATAGCAGGTGGGACCAGCTCTATAAGGACTCTGAGGATTTCAACTAGCTAGTTTTGGCTAATGTCATGCCAATGTACAACTTTCAATTAGCGGGCATTATATTACAAATTTTTACAAGCAAATCAGAAATCAAATGACAAATCCAGCTGAAACCCACTCCTTTAGTTAGTTAAATGGGGGTACAGAATGTGTGATAAGGCAAAAACTGAACAGAATTGTTTTGGGGTTTTTTTAGCGCCATTGACTTTCATTTATTTTTTGTGAAGCCAGGGGAGCCATAGGCCAACAGGAAGGGGAGGAAACTTAGTTTTCCCACTGGTGAGGGTTCACTTTGTGTTGAACCAGCATATTTATCCATTATAAAGCCACTGTGTCACTTTCATTTTGCACACAGTGTAATTTCTCATGAGAAAATGTTTAACCAGATCTTTCCGTGTAAAGTCTGTCGTGATCTCCCTCTGGTTTCCTCTGGTACGTGGGTTTCAGCTGAAACGGTCGCTGTTTAAATCTGCCCTCAGTGTTCCAGCTCCTGACTGGAACCCGCTCATATCTCATATGCGCCTGGTAAACAATCAGGCAATCAAATCTCCTCATTTGCTTCTCATTCTAAACAAATCCTTCCCTCCTGTTCGCCAAACAAAAACCCTCCATCCATTAATAAAATATGATGATGCTGGTTTCTCAGCGCGCTGGTGTGAAACCTGCTGCTGCTGCTGGAGAGAGAAAAAAGAAACCTGACGCTGTTTTTAAACATGCAACCTGCACAGCTGGAGGTAAGGCTTGTTTGTTCGCTTGTTCCACATGTTTCTGGTCCTTGGAGATAATTAGCCTTTAATAGCGCTGAAATAACCAGAGAACAAAGGGTGAAATAAAAGGAAAGCTTTTCCTGCTGACGCCATAAAAACCTCCTTGAGCTGGAGTTTTACTCAGGGCCACTGGTCACATCCAGTCTACACAACTGAAACCTCTTCTTTATTGTTCCCTGCTGCTCTCCTGCCGTCACCCCTCGGCTATCACTCCATCTCCCCACCCTGAGGCCTCATGCTTCCCGGATCCTGCCTCCACCATCGCTCCTTTCTCGCCTCTGCTCTCCGTCCAGTTATTTCTGTCTCTTCTTCCCCCACCTACACGTCTCCATCACTTCGGGCTGAGGTGGAGGCTCGGCTGCCCGAACAATACAAATCGATCGTTTTGGGGTGGGTGGGGGGGGGGGGGTTGGAAGACATTGTTAGATGAGATAAAAGGAGGAAACAACGAAGCCGACCCAAAAATAGCAACAGGAGATACAGAATTATCATCGCTTAATCTGATTGGATCTCATGAAAGGAGCTTTTCACACGTGAATATTTAATGAGCAGCTGATGAATAATTCAGCAGAGCAGGCAGCTGCGTTTGAGCCTAAGTGGACATGTGAGGAGGCCGATCCTGATGGAGCAGACTGCTGCCGCTCATCCTCACCCAGGCCGGCGTACAGCCGACGCTTCCCTGCTCCATTTAAAGCCAAATAAAAACAGAGATGGATCCTCCCTGACACCTCCCAACACATCTCAATCCCAGATTTTCTCCAGCCGCCCTACTCTCCTCAGTCATCCCTCGCTTTGTTATTGCCCCCCCCTGCTCTGCTCTGGACATCTCGTTCCAGTTAACATGGATCCCTGCTCCACCTGTGGGGCTGCAGCCTCCGCCACAAATGCTCGCTGACCTGTTTCGCACGCATTCTGACACCACGCCGGCTCAGATATATCGCAGCTGGACTGATGCAGCAGCTTTCCTGTTACTTAACTCACAAACCCCCTGAATCAAGAATGGCACCATGATTAAGCTCCAACTGACACATAAAAAAGGCATCGGTTTGGCTTGGGGAATGGGTTTTCTGCAACTTTGGATGGGTATCGGAATATTAAAACAGAAAAGAGTCCGAACAGATTACTGCGTGCACCAAAGATTCAATTCACTTTTATTTATATAATGCCAATTCACAACAAATGTCATCTCAAGGCACATTACAACTAAAGTCATTTCAATACAATTATACAAACATTACAATCGGTTTAAAAGTTTTCTATGTAAGATGACATTCTCTTCCAACAGGTGGCACCAAACACACAAACAATGTCACGTGTCCAATGCAGTATTTGTGCTTATCCATTTTCCAATGTTTATTATTAGGGATGCACCGATACAGACAGCGGCCCTACGTTAGACGGCCCTGATACCGTCTAACGTACCCGTATCGGTTAAAGTTAACCAATACCATAAACCAATACTTAAAATGTGGAAATCCTGCAAGTATTTCACAGAAAATTTCCATTTTTAACTTGAAATTTTTGTGTTGGAGTCATTGTTAATATTTTTACTATTTCATTTAATTCATAATTTGTTGCAACAAGCAGAGATGAAAATAAAATTTACCCCAATAAATAGCATTTTGTTGTTTGGTAGCAGTAGAAATTCAGTCAATGGTACTCTGTATGGACAAGTACAGATCGGCCTCTCTGGTGCTGATCATAAATGGTTCACATCATATCTCACAGACAGGACTTTTATGGTGAGTTTAGATGGCTCCCAGTATGTTTTAGGATCAATTGTATGGTTCTTTTAATGGTTTTCATGATGGTCTTGGGCCTTCTTATCTTTCAGAAATGCTTTTCTCTGCGGTCTCTGTGCTCCTCTAGCAGCCGTCGCCTTATCAGTCAGGAAACGAACTCATGGTGAGGCGTCTTTCCATTTTTATGGCCCTCATCTCTGGAACAGGCTGCCAGAGGACCTCAGGGCCGCAAAGAACGTTCATGTTTTTTAAGAGCAGGATCAAGAATCATGTTTTTAGCATAGCTTTTAACTGATTGTTATTTATTAATATCTGTTTTAATCGTTCTGCATGTTTTATTTGATTGAATTTTTAGTTTAGCTTTTAACGAGCTATTATTAATATTTTGTCTTCTTTGCATTTTAATATTTAATCATATCTCAGTGCTAACATTTTTACCAGTATTTTACTACTTAATCTCATTTTCTAATGTTTATTTTAATATTTTAACTTCTTATTCTAATCATCCTTCCATAGTTCCATAGTTGTGATAACGTTTTTATTTTGGGTTGGAAGGGTGGGATTTGTGGGGTCATTTTAATCTGTAAAGCACTTTGAGAAGTTATGTAGTTGGAAAAGCGCTTTATAAATAAAGTTTCCATTCATTTGATTTGATACTCTGATCAAATGGTATTGTTGCATCCCTAAAATTTCAGTTATGTGGTCATTTTTATTATTATTTAATTCAACATCATTTGTTGCAAAAAGCAGAAAAAATAAAATTTCCCTCCAATTAATTGCATTTTTTGTCTCTGTCTCGGCAAGTACTCGATCCAAATATAGGTACTGTATCGGTTTGAAATAGTGGTATCGTTGCATCCCTAATTAAAAGGTTTATTGAGACTTAATTATTTAAATTTTAAATATAAAAAAACAAAATCCAGACTCTAAAAAAATGTGTGAAACAGCCCTGTAGCTTAGGGATGAGTGAACGCTAAGAAGAGCTCTGAGACTTCCATTCAGTTTTGCTCTGAAGTGCCAATTCACAGTAAAGGTTATTTCAACACCCCTTAAGAGGACGAATCTAGTTTATACACAGAAAAACAACCAATCTTTGTCCAATCAGAGAAGGACCCAAGCTAAGCCAACTCGACCGTTAGCATTGTTAGCAGCTAACATATTAACTGGGCTTAAAAATAATTTCCTTCTAACTTTTACGATTAGTTTTTACTTTTTATTTCATTTTTCAGAGAAACCCCATCAGACACATGATGAAAACCAACACAGGCTTCTTCCTTCCTGTAGTCTGCTAGCAGAGCAGATAAAGGGCACCGAAGCTGAAGCATTAGTACAGAAAATTTCCCTTCAGATAGAAATATTATTCCTAGAGTTGATAGAAATAGTAGAAATATTATACCTAGAGTTGAATTGATGAATGATCTTGCTACAGCGTGTTTAATAGGTCTGACATCTTAAAAAGTAAGGTACTTTGGCACTTTAGGTCCCGAAAAACTCATATTAATCATCAATGATTATTAGCGTTAGCAAGCTAATGTCAGAAATAGCATGCTAATGTGTTAGCAACACAAATCCCAAAAGTTGTACAACCGATGAGGTAATCTTTCAGTCCGTCAATATAACTGGAGTAATAGCAGTTAATTATTTATACCCATGGCAGATTTAAAGATTTAAAGTAATATATTCATTTAAGATAGAGGTTTTTGGGTCTAAAATTTAATTTAGCTAACTGGTCTAACTTCACTATAATGTAAAAGTGCTCATGTTTCATTGTTGATGTTTAATATAAATTCAAGCAAGTCGATCAAAGCATTTCAGGGTCATACACTAAGCTAATAAAGTTTGCTTTTATTTCTTTGATAGAGAATGTATTTATTCATCTAAACGGTGCTCTGTATTAATCCTACTGGTTTCTAATCAAACTCTGTAAATCTTTATTAATACTGCTCTCTTTAATTCCTGATAAAGAACTGAGGTTCATCATTTATTGTAGTGTATATGTAAGCAATATCCAAGTCATGGAAACTACTAACTGCAATAATTCTTACTGGCATTCAGACTCTCCATGTCGGTCACACTTTGTGACGGTATTTGTTAAACGAAGAATAAAAAGTTTTAGAAATAAAGAGGAAGTAAAGTTGGACGACTGGAAACAACTTTTAAATAAAATTTTGCTTCAAAGCTCATCAGGGTTTTATGTTTGCTTTGAATCCAAAGCAAGAACTGATTACTACCAACTACTATTTCTTTAGCCCATTTATTGCATCATATTATTGCAACAATCCCCAATGTTGCCACATGTTTTCATAGTAAAGTTTTTTTATGGATGGTGTTCATTAACGTTTTGGAGCATCGCAGCCAGAGGTATGGCATTAGTTTGATGGAGATTAAGTTGGGGGAGTAAAAACATTAGGGTGTTGTCAAGGAGGCTCTCCTACCTGAAAGACTTGGAGCTCATCACAAAAGTATCAAAAAACTCTATTTTGTCTTGTTTAAACAAAATGTAAATAAAAACTGCGTTTTTTTATGCTTAAGAAAAGCCAATATCAAACCACAAACATGTAAATCTAGTGTAAAGCCTAATAAACGTAGCACCTGGATCTCACTTCTTAAGGCAGATAATCTCCTCTAATGTACATTAATATAATTTCTGATGTCTTTGTTCCAACATGGCGGACTGAGGTCCTGCACGTTAGGACAGAGCGATCGAGTCCCGCCCTGTCAAACAAACACCTTCTGACCTGTCCGCTGACCCTCACACACCAGCTCTGCACCGACGGTTCCGACATGACAAACGTGTTGGTCTCTCACACACCGACCCTTGGTGTCCTCTGCCCCCCTTCGAGGCCTGCTGGCTACACTCTGCTGCTGTCTGCTGGCTTTAACAATCCTCATAGGACCCTAGTGGACAGCGCTCGGGGGCACTGATGTAGAAACACACTGCACAAAAATCCTGTGATAAACTTTGAAGATTTTCACCAGAGATGAGCATCGTGCCCTCTTCAAATTTAATCCCTGGTTCAGTTAAAAACATAATCAGATCACATTGTTACTTTTTCTTACATTTGCGCTCTACGTCACCTGATATAACCAACACCTTTAGTTTAAATAAACCAATCTTCCTCCATCTGTCTTCTCTGTGGCTTTATTTGATCCCTTTGGTTCTTAAAGTCCAACGTTTCGGTCCACTTCACAACATAAAGCATGTTAGGAGGAGAGGTCAAGCAATCATTCATCATCTACCGACATAAAATTGTTCTACAATTTAGGTCCAACCGCATGACAAATGATGGGAGATTTCAGCCTCCTTCGGTTTATAAAAGCAATAAAACTGAAGAATGTTCTCATTTTGTTAACGTGAGCCATGTGCAATTCCTCATGCATATAAGTCCTACAATGGAAGCAAATAAACATGCAGTCGGGACATTTCCCAGTGACCTGGCTGCTGAACTGGGTTGCTCCATGATAGTCAGGGTGATTGATGCGTGATTTTTAAATCAACAATCCATCCTGTGGCTCATTAGGGAATCTGCCGTACTGGACATTGGCGTAAAAGACGGAGAGCACTTGTGGGTCTTATCTCCTGCACCTTGTTTAATCCGTTAATATGCGGTAAGTTTGCTGTCCTACCCGTCTGTAACGCACCTCACAAGCTAGCAGGAAGCAGTTAATCACATCTCAGCAGGGCAACATTTTCAACAACCAATCCAGATCCAGCAAAAGGCAAACACTTGTGACAGTTTTTTCTCCACACAAGCTGTAAGTTGAGTTTTGTTGTTGCATGTAGATAATGTAACTAAATGATGACTAGTTATACAGCCAGTTAACAATACTAATGTTACCTGTTTACATCCCGCACTAGTAAGTACATGCTGGGAATAATCCCATATTTTTGACCATGTGACAATTAGAGAAAATGACTTTTAGCTCAAAGAAGTGAATGAAAACTGGGTTTTATTCATTGAGTGGAAAGAAGAGACTTTTTCTTAGTTTAACTCAGTGACATTCAGAGTTGGGCTGAATTACACAGCAAGGCCACGTAGCTGCTCCAGGTTTTACACTCATCACTGATTTGTCCTCTCAATGCAAATAATAGAGTACGGAGGGATATTCTCCAGCCACTCAAAGCGCTGTCCGCTACACCTGCAGTGCATCGGAGCGTGCTCCAGCTGTAATTGGCCATCGCATCGATGACAGAGAAAGCTCGTCCATTCATCACGTCTCCCTCCTCTCCTCTTCACTCGTTTCTCTCCCTCTCTCTCTTTCTCGGCCCCACTGCTGCCAACTTGGACCAATCCCCCCCCCCCCAACCACCTCATCCTCCTCCTCTGCTCCTTTTCCTCATTAAAGTGGGACCCAGGCAGTAGCGGTCACCGCCTCTCATTTATTTTCATTTGAAACTGGTGCAGCTCCACTGATCCTCTGGGGCTGCTGGAGAGAGAGGAGGATGGTGTCATTCTGATAACAGCCAACACACACCTCATGGATGTGCAGCACACTAACACACATACACACACAGTGTTGTACGCCTGCCGCGCACGCTGAGGGATACACACAATCCTAAACACAAAGGCGTGTCTATGTGCATCTGCCTGTGAGGAGATGCACTTTCACACCCATTTCAATTCATTTCACGCACATATTCACACATTTCATGTACCTGCGAGCTGCCGAGCTCTTGTTCCCCACCCCTCGTCTTTCAGACGTGCGCCTCCCACCCCACCACCACCGTACTCCTGCCTTGATTGTGTGATTTTTTTGGAGACGGTGATGATAGCAGGGTGCGAATCAGGGGGCCAGTTAACCTGCACCCATTGTCACCTGCATGATTGCCTGTATTGATCCGAGCGTCTGGAGCACACGTGTGCGCATGTCCTCGCTTTCCTGCACGAGCATGTCCGTGCATTATATTAGACGCCACCGCGGCGGGAGCGCACCCCCCCCCCCCCTCTTGACACTCGCTTGATTGAAAAGGAGCCCGGCAAGATTAAATCGGCGTGCGCAGGAGGCCCAGAGGTAAGATGGGGGAGGAGCGGACCCTTTATCCCCGACCCATCTGAGAGGCAGCGACTCCAAACTAACGGCCCCGTCTCTAATAGGAGACTAATGTCCCCCACACCATTACACAGCCACACTGTGTGGGTGGAGTGGGAGAGGGAAGCATGGTCAACCCACTGACACTCTCAGAGGAATAACGGGGAGCCTAAGTCTCCTCCACTTCCTGTTGGCCCATATGGGTCCCCTGGCAGAAACGATAATGAGTGGAAGTCAATGAAGCGATAAAAGTTATTTTCTGGTCCGCTTTGTCTTACGTCCTGAATCACACATATGATGAACCTCGATT
This sequence comes from Apricaphanius iberus, assembly GCA_028564705.1. Classification (NCBI taxonomy): domain Eukaryota; kingdom Metazoa; phylum Chordata; class Actinopteri; order Cyprinodontiformes; family Aphaniidae; genus Apricaphanius; species Apricaphanius iberus. The sequence continues at coordinate 646,029 of JAPXFQ010002006.1, forward strand.
TACATAATACCTAATGTTGTGCGTTTCAACTGTGTTTGTCAAGTGATTTAGGATTTATTCGATTGTAAAAATTCGCAATTAAAGTGACAGTGTGTAGTTTTTGCAGTACATCTTTGAAAATAGCCATTATAATATTGTTATAGTAATTAAGTAAAGCACATTAATTGCAAAATATTGCCGATATTGTAAAATATGACTTTAAAAATTAGTTTTAAAATACATAGGCGCAGGTCCTCTTTTCAGGGCAAAGCCATATCAGATGACGTCTTTACTTCTACAAGAGCCGGACGGACAAAGCGCACGGAACAAGCCCGCTATTAAAACATTGATTTCCCCTCAAAATGCAAAAAAGTTTAACCATAAATACATTTTTACCTCTTCGCTAGTTCCAAGCGATGAAAGAGAGACTGACGTGCTCGTCATGTTGCTGCAAATATATCATTTTGTATGGTATCATCAGCGAAATTGTGCCCTTATAAAAAGTCTCCATCTGCATCAATTATTTTTTTTATGGTGCTAATTCCAGAAAGTGCCCATCTTAAATTGTGGTCAAGGGCCATGCAAAATCTGTACAAGGGCCGTAAATGGCCCCCGGGCCACAATTTGGACACCCCTTCTGTAGAGCTTCTGTCCCAGCATAGCTCCAACTTTCCACATTGACAGATTTAAAGACGTTTTCTCAAAGTTTAATGCTCATTTCTTCATCCTGGAGGAAGGAGGTGAATCGGTACATCCCCAATTTTTACTAAAAAGCACTAAAAATGCCAAAAATAATGACCAGATATGTAGACAGCACTATTAGATGCTCATTTATACATTTTATGAGCAAAAAAAACTTTGATTTGGCAGTGTTACTGGCCAGTTACTGTGTCTCCCTGTAAACGTAAAGACAGCTAAAGCCAAAAGCCAAGACAGCGGCCACTTGTAGACGCATGATGAAACTAAAACTCCATTAATGTAATAGAAATAAACTGCTACAGAAAGCAGAACGCTGCCATCTGTGGCATCCTCAACCATCCCAGCTTCCGACAGATAAATGTCGCCATGAAAGCATTTACTGTCAGGTTGAATCATTTCCTTGTGTGATTTATTTACTGCAGACATAAATCTATTGATTATACCTCACAGAGACCCGGAGGTTGCTGCACCGCTAACATGTTTGTTTCTACATTATTCCAAAAAGGGTTGTTTACTTCTCAGGGAAGAAGCCTGAAATAAAGTTTTTGGAAAAGAGAAATAATCTGTCTTGATGGATCGACAGGATGTTGTGCGATTCACAAAAAATAAAGAAGCATTAGGCACGAAATTCAAGGCTTGGACAGAAACTTGTTTTAAGAGGACAATGATGTTGGCTTTACAATAATTTAGATAGGACGGCTTAAATGAAAACAAATATGTGTTTTATTGCATCATAAACGATTCACTTGATAATACTTTATCAGATTCATCATGTTTTATATAGAGCTGTCAATATTGACGCATTAACGTGGGAAGATTAATTCGTAGATAAAACATATCTTTTTAAATGCATGCACAGGATGATGTGTCCTGTTTTTCCAACAATTCAGCCAGCGCCGCCTTCACTGCTCCTAACATAAAAAGCAAAAATACAAGACAGAGGGATAATCCTCTACGTCCCCCTCTGCTCTACTGCACGTTTGGTCTGCAGAAAGAGACACTATCAGGTGTTGTATTAGATCAGAAGAAACAACTGGAACGAGCAGATGATTAAAAACGCAACAGTAACTTCCCATCAGGTAAACCTTGGCTAACAAACAAGCCTACATAGCTAACCAACACCACCACTGCAAGAAAACAATTCAAAAAATGATCCCAGAGTGAAAATACGTGTTGTTGTATCTCAGCGTATGTAATTCTTTGAGTTGTTGCAGGAAGGATCTGTGTTATAGCATAACTGTTGAAGCCCCTAACTGAAAACACTCTTTACAAACAGGAAAGGTTAAGTGGGTTAGTTTCCAACCTACAGGATTCTTCAAATCTTCACAGATTTAGAGACCACACACTTGAAGATAACAAAAAAAAAAGAACGGACAAGATCGATCTCTGCTGATCTTATAGTATGTGGTATGCAGTATGCAACACGAAACACACAAACCGATTCTTCAGCAGAGTATCAGCTTCTTTACGCTCAATATTCCAAATATCTGGCTTAAGCGTAAGCAGACATGGGAGACAAACAGGAAGAAGGTTACTGTCGGAAAAACCACAAAAAAACCTAAAACTACTATGAAAAAAGTCATGGATACGGCGGGAATATGGGCTGTATTGATTACAGCGCAGGTGAAATCTGTCCATCACAGCTAGCTTAGAGAGCAGGGCTATGGCTAGGTGCTAGCACCAACTAGCATCATTAATGTTGCTCTTTGTCCATCCTGTTACGATAGTTTTCTAATGAAACGTCATATAAACATTCCTACTGTTACCACAAATCAACCACTTGGTTTCTCATTTGGGAAGTCCAAGAGATTTCAACACCGTTTGTTTTTACTTCCTCCTCCGTCAGTCAGCAGAGTCACTTCGCGTCTGGACTAGCTGTGGTTCCGGTTCACGTGACATTGCGTTCTCAGCGTGCTCGCCTCCTCTCGGAGCATTCATCACACTACAGGATTTATAGTCCTAAATGTTGAACATGATTATTTACGACTGCTCCTTCTGACCGTTACTGTGCATGTAAAGTGTCGTTTTACTACAACGTGGTTGAATGACGCGCAGTGCTATCGCTGTCTGGCTGCATGATGTAAAGACCGCGGTGATTTTGGTTTTAAGTTGGATTTTCGATGGAGACTCCCTCAAACATTTCACTAAGAACTGGTCTGACGGAACGGATACATCGCAGACAAAGGCTCGCTCCTGAAGGCGTTGGTTATGGTGAGAGTTTGGTTTTCAATAAATCTCCATAAAATAAATCAATACCTGTGATATCTGCAAACAAAGTAACCCCAAATTTCTGCTCGACACCCGAGGAACATGACACATCTATTCATTAAAAGTAGTATAACATATGTAATATTTCTTCACTAGATTCCAGTTGATGTGACCAGGCATTGCCAAATCAATCTTAAAATGTATTACTACATCTAAAGAACCAGACAATAATTTTTTAACAATTTGAATACAAATAATATTTTACTATAATATTTCAGCTTTTCCTTCAATAGCTTCCAGGTCATGTGATCAGGTGACGCCAAATCAGTCTAAAAATGTCTTACTACAACCAATTGGATATTGTCTTATGTATACTGTGCTATATTACATACAAACACTGAGATTTGCAATATTTAATGGCCAGATTTTCTCTTTTTACCCATATTTGTGTCTTAGTTTTGCTCTTAAATGAAGAGCGTGTGATTAGGCATTTACAATATTACCTTTTTATATACTTTTATATTACTGCGTACAGCTTCAATCTTATCGAGTCAAGTTCAGATACCAAATGTTCTGAAATTATGTTGTTTTTTGTCAGTTATAAAAATATTCAACATTATAGATATAAAACGCAACTGTGTAACAGAACATATAAATAATGTCACAGTTATTTTGCAGAGTAACTAATTACTTTTACAGTGTTGTACCTTACCTTTTAGAGAAGTAATTCAACTATAAGTACTTTTTTAAAGTAAGATACCCAACAGTGGTGATTAATTGGATTAAAATGTCCCATCTTTTAGATATGATGTCCAGCTCTTCTGGGACCGATGTGATCGCCCTGTCCTCAGACGTCCCCACTATTTCAGCCTGTGAAAACGGTGAGGCTAAACCTGTGGAAACGTTCTCTCCCTCGCCTCTCGCTCCCAGGAAACGCTTGATGCAGAAAGTCACATTTTTCATCTGGAAATTTGCAAATGAAGGGCATGCCTCAAAAGCAGTTTCATTTCTCACCCAACGAAGCATTCACCGATTCAGTCAGTAAATTATGGCGCAATAAATTACTACCTGCAAACATCAATGAAATATGTTGACTCGTTGCGAACAAGTCAACCTCAGCACGACTGTTTTTCATGATCAGGCGCGCAGCAGCGGCTTGTTTCTAATCTTTTATGCAACAGGAGGGGGAGTTCGCGCTGGAGTTACACCATTTAAATGTATCCGTAATGGGAACTTTAAGATTTTTTTTTTTTAAATGCAACATTGGGAGAAGGTGGAATGCATTTGTGATGGAGAGGAACAAGAGGAAGTGAGCAGCTGGGGATCTATTTTGCTTTGCCATTATTATTTTCAAAGCAGGGAAGCCGCTTTCCCTCCTGTTCCTGTCATCGCTCCTCATCACCCCCCTGCCACTGATCCTTCTCCCACTTTTCCTCATTTTCACATAAAGTTTGACACCCAGAAGAAAACAAAAGCATATATTTATCGCCGACCTCCTGCTCAGTCATCATCGCACCCATTTGTGCTTAATATGTGCAAGAAATTGCAGACTTGAATAAATAAGTAAAATAAATAAAGGCTCTGCTAGATGGCTTGGAAAATGTCACATCCTGCTTCGGTTGAGTGGTTGCCTTTGGTCTTAATGCCAAAGCCCTCCCATCAATGTGGATCCCATCTCCCTTTCTATTAAACACAAGTGCAAGCTCGACAAATCAGGTTGGCGAAAAACGTCCAGTGCCTTGGGGAGGACGGCTCTCAGTGCAGTTTACAGAAAGTTACACAGAAAGAAGATTTTTATGAGCAGAAGCTGAAGAATAAGCACACAGACACAGAAATATGCTGCAGCTCCTGAAGAAGCAAGGAGGAAAAAAAAAAAGGATGAATTCATCCATATTCATGCGTGTGTGGGTGGAATAATACAAAAATGTAAATAAGCCGAAAGGCAAACACAGCAACTGTTTGAAGAGAGCCGTATAGAAACAAAAACAAGTGAAATGTGAATGAAGTCAAAGGTGAATGACTCTGAATCTGCCAGATATTCAATTAAAAGCAGCTCAGCGCTGCAGACTGTAACCACGACAGGAAGTGGATACGGCTGGTTCTGACGTTCTACAGTTAGACGGCTTCAGGAAAAGAATGGCGGCAGCTGCAGCGTCCAAGCCGGGCCGAGGGGCAGTGTCTGGGTCAGGAGACAGAGCTCCAGGCAGAGCCAGCCCAAGGCACAAGCAAACTAAGTCACCACAACCCCCCCCCCATTAATGCTGGATTGAACAGAGAATGCAGATGTTCAAAATTATGGGAATATTATTGTGCTTCAGTGTAGATTTTAAAATGTTCCATTTAAATTTTTGTGCAGCAACTAGGCAATTGAAACTAATTTTATAAATACAAATTCAACAAAAATTTTTTTTATCAATTTAGTTTTCTAATTATATTTGAAAATTAAATAAAATGTAAAAAATCTTTTTAATGTATATTGTTTGATTGTTATTATCAGGGGTGCACCGATCCGACTTTTTCAGTCCCGATACCGATCCGATACTATTGCTGAATGAATCCACTTTATACCTTTCTTGAAGAGACTAAAGGCACCAGACTTTACAAACACAAGACAAATTAACAGATGTTAAACATAAAATCAACATAAAATGACAATTTTAAGGGACTATTTTTTGTTAAGTTAATGCAGATTTACCACATATTAAGTATCGGTTCATGGTATCTGTTAACTTTAACCGATGCATGTAAATTAGACGGTATCGGTGCATCCCTGATTGTTATGTTACCATGGTTACAAAGAAAAGCTTTAGCTCAGGGGTTTTCAACTTTTACCATCCAAACACCCTTTTTGTGCTCAATCCAGCAAAATTAAACTCATTTAGAGCCACAAATGCAACACAACCTTTAGAAAACCTTAAAATGTGTTTTCATTCATAAAAAGTCACCATTATTTATTCCAGGTTTTAGGTTTTAAAAGAAATAACATTTAACTTGATCAAAAAATGGAAGGATTCATATCATCCTATGAGCTTTTGATATTTGTGACAAATTATTTAAAAATATTGTTACTTTTAGTGTCATTCTGTCATGAAAATTTTAACTTCTGACTTCACCTCATCGCCTCTTTGTCTCTGCATTTCCTCCCCTTCCTTCTCTCGCTCTGTTCGAGCAGCAGAGACCCTGCTGGCTCGCCTAGCTCAAGTAATCCCCTGTGACAGCTCAGCTCATGTTGTTATGTTGTGGGCCCATTTGAGTCTAATACTGCCGCCCTGGAACGACGGAGCCGCCGGTCGGGCTCTGGACCCCCCCTGAACGGCCCGTTCTCGCGGTGCCAACACCGCCTGCCGTTCACAGTTACTGCACATCATGTCGGTGTGTTTGGTTCGGTCCAGACTTTACACATGCAGCCGGCACCGGAGGAGAAAAAATAAATCCTGCATGTTCTGCTCAAGTTCTACTTGATGCACAGCATCAGGATTAGGTGAGCAAACAAGAGGCAGAGCAGAGGCTGTAATCTGATTACTAATGTATTTGTAGTAAAATCTGGGATTCATCTGTTGCAATAATAAAAAGATGTCACAATTAATGAGCGACTGTAAATTAGCTCACTTCATCTCGCCAGTAAATAGCAGCGGTAATAAATGGTTGAGCAACACATGTTTGATGTTTTAAGCAGAAAGTTGGGTGAAACTGTTAAAATTTGCATTTTTTTCCCCCTTTCCAGGAATGTAGGGCAGGAGACGAGGAAGAAGGATTCTCTCTTGGGAGGAAGCTTAAACCGAAGCTTCCTAGAACAACAGGGATGCTGTGAAACATATTCAGAACCTCTCCATGAGGCTCGCCGCTACATGGGAGGAAAACTCAAGGAGAAACGCTGATGGTACCAACACCGCGATGCTCTGCTTTAGACCCAACATACTGCAGCTCCGGTGACCTACTTTGCTATAAAAAGCTTCAATATCAGGAGTCGTCTTTGTCACTGAACAGATGATGTATTTGCCTCTAATCCAAAAAAATTATCTGACACATTTTGTACTTTCTTTCTCCTGTTCATCCCTATTGTGGTTCTAGGTAACTACATGATGATCTGCATGCTGCTAGATTGTTTAGCAATGAACTTTATGGAGTTGAATGTGGACTGTTTTTAGACGCTTGCACCAATCTGAAATAAATCAAAACTCCAATAAATTTGTTTTTATATACTTAATATGTGGTGTAACAAGACACAAAAGTCACGGTTTGTTACATTTTTACACTTTAATCAGGAACAACAAATGAAAATGTGCTTAAAATATTTTTTATAATAATCTTTGAACAAAAACTTTTTTTCCAGAATTCCTTCCTTTGTATTCCTGGAACAAATGTTATTTTATTTCGTTCTCTAACTTAAAAGAGTTTAAACTATAGAACTAACTAGAGATTCAAATGGATTTGAATAGGAAACAATTGAACCACTTGAAAGCAGTGTTAAAATGTCTAAATAATTTTAGAAGAAAACAGTTAAATCACTTTGAGTTGTTCTGATATTTCGACAGCCTAGTTTCACAGCTGTACTTGAATGCAGCATGGAGAGTGGTTGGGAAATCCCTTTTCATCTGCAGGGATTCCTCAGACTTTATCGTTTTATCCAGAATCAGGAGTTTAGACAGACAGAAACTCATACTTTTCTCTGCTGCAATGTGGAATTTAATAACTCACTGCTGCTCCTGGTGGTGGATTTATACATCTGAGCCTGTATGTTAGAGATTTACTGGGGTTAAAAAAGAAAAATAAAAAATTAATCAGGGTTCAGTACTTTTTTGGTCAGCTTTATTCAAAAACAATAAATACAAATGTGCATATAGTATGACTTTTATTTTTAATTTGATCGGCATTAAACAAAGAACTTCATTCCTGATTTTTTTTCTTTTCATTTCCTGAAATTTATTTTATTTTATTATATCCTATAACAAACAAAAACACAGTATAGATTAGGGGATTTGATTTTTTTTTTTACGTAAGATAGAAGTTGACAAAGCCAGAGAAGAAAACTATGTACCAACTAAAAAAACAGTCTAATCATTTTTAGAAATGTTTGCCCATATTTGAGAATATGCTCAAATTACTTTGGAGCCGTTTTGATATTTCGAAAGCCTTGTCTCCCAGCTGTACTTGAATTTAGCAAAACTGGTAGTCTGTTCTGATTTGATGCTGCTGGTAGCCATGGTGACATCAACTGGTTTTTCTCCATAATCAGTGATGTTTCCATTCAGCTTGACATTATTTCAGACAAGTCATTCAGTTCAGAGCAGAGCGCGTTATGGATCTTATTGTTGCCGAAAGATGACAAAAGTTTTTGTTCCGTCCATCTTTCATTTTCCATAGCAGCTGCAGGAGAAACCATTAATATTCCCAAAATTAGTTAAATGATAACTGGGAGTCCTTCCTGGTTGGTTTGGTGTCAATTTTTTAAAGTCGCACCTCCGGAAACACTGAGCAACACAAACATTCTGCATTTGTTCAGCTAGAAAACAGCTGGATTTGTTCGGTACCAAAATTTTTTTACCTTTCCATCCTTAATACGTAACATTTCTGATAGGATTAGTTTAGGTTTGGTAGAAATGTTGGTGATAAAGTGAAAAGATGTGCAAAAATATGATGAAACACAGAAGTCAAAGTTCAGCTAAAAGTAGATGATGACCGCCACATTTTAAATTCTACAAGCTTCAGGTAACGCTGTGATGTTTAGCATCTTCATCATCATCATCCCTTCCACTCTAACTTTAGCCCGGGCCGGTCCGAGTCGGCCCAAACGGCCGCGCCTCACCAAGCATTTCTCCCAGAGGAGGAGCTGCCAGATCAGACTCCACATAGCTGGCACATCACAGCCTTTCTTCCCCATAGGAGGCTGGGGCTGAAGACACGGGCAGGGAGCTGCTGATTAAAAATTCATCTCTGTTTATTATGATTTATGCATGTTTCACCGAGCCAGGGACGGAAAAGAGAGGAGAACAGCTTCATTAGTGCATATTGTGCATCTGTGTGTAGGTACGATGCGTGTCTGTGTAGCAGGTGGGGAATATTTAAAATTATGGATCGTACGTGAGCTTCATTAGAATGTTTGGCATACGGGCCGAAATCATCCGTCTTCACCAAACACCTGCATTTCACTGAAAAAACAAAAACAAAAAAACAATTGAAATCCAAAATGATGTGAAGTACTCTGGGCCGTCAGCATTGAAATGCACAAGACCCTCTTGCTAAGTTCTACCTTAATTATCCATTTCTGCCTCAGTTGTTTGTAATTCAAATCAAACCTGCCTCCTGTTGCACTTTGAATCAGCCCAGAGCGACGCGGCGGCGGAGGGACGCAGCGTTTCCTGTGAGTCGGCCGCTGATAACACCTGCTGACTCGTTCCTACAAATACCGCCACACAGGACATAACAGAAACGACGAGAGCCGCTCAGAGCTCCCGGTTCTGCACCCAGTCCCCTTTTTCCACAACCATCAAGGACACATTAACGCCCCAAAACAGTCTAATTCCCCTGAACGAATCTCTGCGTGCCGTCAAAGCTGATGCATCCTGTAAATGTCAGAACCAGCAGCCTGCTTCCTCAAGTCAAACTTCTGTCAGAGTTTCTCTGCAATCAGAGGACACTGGAACACATCGTGGTACGATAGATCTTGTGGGCGAACTTCAACCAAAGTCCTTTAAAGTTTCAATTAATCCACTTTGAAACTGAACAAGCTTCCCAAGCTGTTCAGGAGGAAGCCTCCTGTGTCGACACCGCGGGAACTGAGCATGCTCGGTTGGAGAAGTGTGACTGGACCAACCACCAAGTTTTTACAAATTCTTTTGAATTCTTCTTTGTCTTTATCGTCACTTTTTCGTGATTTCTCTTTTTTGCTCAAAAACATCTGAGTGCCGTTACTCTGATGCTCCAAAGAAACCTGTTGGGTTTATTCTAGCATTTAAACCTCGCTGTTCTTTCCTGGAGACCGACTTCAGTGAACCAAACAAGACAACGACTGGTCAGGTTCTTTGAGATACACCTCCTCACCACAATCTCAGCCAACTCCAAAATCCAGCTCCCCTCTGCACAGCTTTTATTGCCACATAAGCATAATCACACTTGGATGGATATATGAGTGTGAACCATGTGCTGTGTGTGTGTTGATATTTGCACCCAGGTACCTTCAGTTCTCAGTTCAAACTATTTCAAAGTAACTTATACGGTATCAAGGAGGAACTGAAGCAGTAGTCTGACAAGTTTATGTACGCAATGGTACAAGGCACATTTACAGAGTGTATTTTAAGCATTGAAAGAATAAGTTCTAACAAAACTTCTTTAGAAAAAGTCCATTACAATAACTGAAAACTAGTTTTTTTCCAACAAAACCCAAAAGCCTTAAGTAGTCACTAATAAATAAATGGAAACAAAGCATCAACAGCTGCTTCTTGTTGTTACACGTTCGGAAATAAGGGTACAGAAGGTGTATATTACCAAAAAAGACATTAACACGGAGCTCAGGGTAACTATCTGTACCTTTTCTTTGTCTGAATGGTACATAAACGTTCAGCAGCACTAAAAAGTAGGAATGCACCTGTTATGGTGGGAAAAACACTGAACAAAGGATGAGAGAGAATTCCGTTAAAGTTTGGAGGTTTTATTACAATTCGGATTGATCAAACACGAGGACAGCATCACATCAAGAAAAATGCTAAACACTGACGTGTCACAATTTTACAACAACAAGCTTTTATTATTTCTAGTAACCTTGTGTCTCTCTGTTCTACTTGATAAAGTACGACTCTCAGGGTGAAAATCAGAGACTTAAAGGCGCCTTTCTCTTTGATTAGAAAACTGTAAACTTTGTAGACCCTTAATGATGCCCAGTCGAAGAGCCATCTCCGTGGTAACGCAGGATGTGGACCATCATTATAAAAACACTCCGACCATGACTTGGGTAAAGGCGTCACTCAATAAGACTAAACATTCAAACTAATACTACAACATTAAGTAAAAATGCGTCACAGTTGATTACAGATAAATCCTAACACTACATTTTTCCACCACACACCGATCCACTTTTTTTTTTGTTTCCGATACAGATATCCGAAGTTCATAACCTGCAGATACCGATCCAATACCGAGCCAAACAGTATTGATTTACATAAACTGTGTGCCGTAAGGAAAAAGGCAATTTTTTTCACACTGATACAATACCGATACTTCTAGCACACAGAAAAATGCAATAACTTGGAAGGCGGGTTTAATTAATTAAATATTCTGTTAACTCGACCTGTAGATTCAACAAAAATGAATAGTTTGTAGTTTGTTACTGTACCTCTTCAGAAATAATAAACTGTTGAGATAAGTAGTCGGGTTTTTTAAAAATGAAGATTTTCCTCCGCTCCCTAAAAAAAAAAAAAATAAATCTCCACATTGGCCAGAGTTTTTAAAAAGATTTATTTTTGGTGCCGAAAATCTGCGTCTATGTGTGGATGACAGGCCAAACCGTAGAAAAATATCTCTGTTTTGTGAGATACTAAGTCATAGGATGCAGGTCTGTTAGAACACAGTTGCACAAACAGAGGTAAATCCTGGATGAAAACCTGCTAGAAGCTAAAAAAGAATTAAAACAAGCAGCCAGAGATCAATTAGATCAATCTGTTAGAATGGCCTAGTCAAAGTCCACCGGAGAATATGTGATAAAACATGAAACCAATCTGACTTGACTCAAAATGTCAGTCTAAAGATGTTCAAAGCTGGTAGAGATATAAGGAGGGTCCAGACAGTATTTACCCCCAGGTAGGGCTCCCAGGGGGCTGCATATAAATGCTCGTAACAAATTCACGTTTTTGGTTTATAAATGTTTACCGAAAATGCATAATTTTCCTTCCACTTCATGTTTTTCTGTTGCATTAAATTACAATAAAAAAATTTAACAATTACTGAGATAATCTCGTAAAGATTCTGCTATAAACCAAGACTAAAAACAATTTAGTTTAGGACCATTAAAACTTGTTTTTAACATCTGCTATGAAATATTTAATAAATACATACACACAGAATGAGTTCGTGTTGGAGACCTTGACTGCTCCTAACAGTTGTATGAATGCACACAGAAATAATAAAGAAAAGCTGTTGAAGATATGGTTTGAAGGCAGCGCCCTGGCCCTCACTTCCCCAACAAACTCTTTGGTCCAAAACGGCAGAAAAACACCTTGAAGGAAACGTTAAAACAGCGTGAGCTGTTCACAACAGAAACACTGAGGAATAGGTTGCAGCAGAACTGAAAACTGATCCAAGGTAAAGAGTTTGAGCATGTTAGCCACGTTCAAATTCCCTCCAAATAAAAGGGAGGGAAATATGTTTAAAATACAAAACTAAGGTGGACGAGCAACCACAAACGTCTCTAATATCTGAGGAATACTTGCTAACAGAAGTAGTTCATCTTAAAGGTTACACACTGAAAAACACGTATACCAGGTGTTTTAGTTCTGCTGAGGTTTGGTACCGTTTCTTTGGTCTCTTCTGGGATTTCTTACTGCTTTTGGCTCCAGCAGAAACTCATTTGGATCCAGAATCATCCTGTACGTTGCTAAGCTTTTAAAAGTTGGATTGTGGTACCTCTGCAGTGTGTCGTGTCTACAATGCAGAGTACTTTTAACTATGTCCTTGGGACTCAGTAGTATTCCTCAAACGTTACAAGTGTTTGCATGTTTTTAGACTTGTAGAAATAAAGTTTTAACTTCTTACAATGATTGTTAAACCTCAGCAGTAAGTTTGGACCACATGTGAATGATTTTAACAGGTTTTGCCCAGGATCTATACAGTGGGAACGATTAGGGGACCCTGCACAGGTTTGTATGGTTCCAGTGTGAACATTGACCTCACCTATTCATGATGACAGCAGAAACGCTGAAATATCAACCATATATAACAAAAATGGCAAACTGCACGTTGCTTGTGAGGTTCTACAGCAGCTGCTAAAGTTCTACTAAAGACTCCCCTTGCGCTTCCTCGTTCACCATTACTGTTTTCTTGCTGCATTTACCGCTAACCTCATGTGGAGGCTGTACGCACAAGCCCCAAACTTCATGAGTGGCGCCACTTACAGGTTAGCAGAGTAAATATGCCGATATTCAATCACACGATTGGAAATCAGGCCATATCGGCAGGATCAAAATTGGGTATAACCTTTTAAAAACAAGTAAAACATTTAAAATTCAAACTGAGATAGAGATTTTTAAACGTTATGACAATGATTTCATTTTAATTTTAAGAAATTACGCTACATCAGTATTCATTGCTATATGGAGGACAACAACACAGCAACACACAATTTACGGCAGGCAGGAGATTCAGACAACATTACAGGGAGCTGCTAGCTCGAAGGCTAACAAGTCGCCTGAGGAGAGCGAAAATGTCACCCGTTTGGACGTATTTTAAACTGGACAGCGAAAGGCAGTACAGCCACTTGGAATGTGTGCAAACTGGACAATGTCACATGGTGAAAAAGGCAAAGCTAAGTTCAACATTACAAATCTGTTCACTGTGGCAACTTGGAAAAAACAACAGCACTGAGATACACTGAAAAATGTAGAGAAATAGACTAAAGAGCAAAAAGGTCGCAGCCAAGAAAGCTGGATGTACTGCACTGCAATAACAAATGTTGGATTTCCTGGAACCACGATATAAATTGCTTTCTTGTCAGAACTTTATAAAATCACCTCTCAGCCAGTTATAACTAGCTGTATGAACACCTGCTAGTCCTTTTTATCAAAGTTGCCTTTTTAGTACAGACATACAGTATCGGATTCTTCTGTGCTAAGCTATGTTGCATAATGGGTCGACTCCAGTGTTAATTTACAACATGCAACATTGCATGCCCAACACTTTCGTGGATCCAACATGGTAAAGCCTGATACATAATGATATAAGAACCTAATAGGACAATTTGGAGGCGTTCTCCTTTTCTCTTCTTATTTCAATGCATACCATTTACTCAAAAACAAATGACAGGAAGCTGTAGGGCTGCTTCAGAGAAACAGAGGGGTTCCTATGGGGTCAAAGCTGGGACCAATTCTTTTGTATTTAGACGTTTAGATGTTCTAGATCCAGCTGTGGTTCGCCTTTACGAAGATGATACAGTTATTTATGTAGTACCTTAATATTTGCTTAAAAATATACTTTATTGAATTTTCTTCCCCAAAGCTATGTGGCAAAGTTAAAAATGGTACTCAATGAAAAAAAATGACATGTACAGTCTCTATACATCTCTGAGATAATTGCAGAGCTGAAGAGTACAGAAACTGAATGAACAAGAGGCGCCTTGGTAGAGTCTATGACTGGGAAAACTGAGTGGTCTCTGATGGGTTGAGGATTGTACCCAAAATCAAATCTGTGGTGTATTTAGACCCAAGACAAACCAATGCAGGCCAATTACATATTTACAATCAGTGCTGAAACAATTTCTAGGAGTCTCATGACAACTTTTGGAGCAAACAATATCTTCAAGGAAGCCTTCAGGAAGGTCGACATTATGCCTTTGAGGGCTATGGATAAATTTTAACGTGGAATTATCTGAAAATAACTAATTAGAGGCATAAATCTTCAGGTCTTAAAGCAAGAGGGAGAAACCTCATTTGGTATCAATAGTTTTTGATAGGATAAACATTATTGAAGACCAGCATTGTTCATGTACAGCAGGGTTAAAGTCATTTACTATTAATTAGCATAAAAGTAGTCTGCTAAGTGGCTAGGAAGCTTATTGCCGCCAGGCTTTGTATGATGAATGTTTGTGAAATGAAACATAACCGTTGTTTATCCTCCCGGGATACAGTGTATTAACCTACCAAGGGTCCCAGACGCATCCTTTAACTATTCTTAAAACACAAATACAGCCCAGAGTGCTGCATGTCCCGGAGTGAGATGGTGAGAATGCCTGTTTATTTCCAGGAAACAGGTGGTTAGAGTCTATTGGTTCGTTTGCGTTCAGGAGACGTTACAGAGCCTTAGGCCAATTATCTCACCCCGGAAAAATAAAAGCATGCTATAGTGTCTGTGTAACAGGAATTATGAAAGGAAACCATTTATTCGGACAAAGTTGTCCCACATAAAGGTCACTTCTATGCTCTTCTGTGGCCTTTAAACCCATTGCATTGAATATTTATTTCCTAGTAGGCATTTTTATTACTTCTTTATAATACTATGAACACACAATGGTGACAGACAACCTATTGTTCGTAGCATAATGCTGACTAAGAAGATGACCCAGCCTGAGAGCGGAGCCTTGAGGAACCCCAAAATGGGATCGATGCTCATTAACAGTTTTCTTTTTCTGGATCTGTAGTATTTTTTAGATTTTTATTTGAAAATATAATGTTTCCTTTTGGTATGAAATATGTGGATCACCTCAACCAGAACTCCATCACCACTGAAGGTTTTGATTGTTGACATTTTTATGATTTAAGGCATTCAGCCTTGGCGTCTCTACCCTCCCTGAAGTTAAGCGTCCTGTTTTTGTCGGTCACCGGCCCGCTCTCTCAGCGCCGATGCTGCAGTAAGTCACGGCTCCGTTTTAAATTGTGTTTACAGTCTAATGACCTATTTGTGTTTGCCGTTCTTGCCGCTCTCCCGCTACCATCCTTCTCCTGCACTTTGTGTCTCCTGCTCCCTAACACGCTCCGACAGCGAAAGGTCAATGCCCGTCGGCATCATGGGGGGGGGGCATTGAGTGATGCGAAAAAAAGGGGGTGGGGTTGTCATGGCAACGTGCAGGGAAGCGGAGGGGAACACAGGATGCATTTTCGGTGCCAAAAAAAGCAGTCCGGAAGAAGAGCGGGATCAAAAGGCGCCGACGCTCCGCTGGGTGGGTGGAGGTGCGCCGGACTGGGAGACCAGAATAAATTGGGTTTAAACTGGCTGACGATTTACTAGCCTGGCAAATGGGAAGGGTGTTGACTTGGCCAGTCATGCCAGTAAGGCAGACAGCGGGGCCTGAACACAGCGAGGGGCTCTGCTATGTCTGTGAGCCTGCATTCTGCTGAGCTTGGCTTCACATTAATAAAAGAGGGATTACTAAAGTCTGCAGGCTCCTCTTAGGCCCTCCAGCAGCCAAGAGTACCACCCCCCCACCCCCCACCCCCCGCTTCCCAACATCCCTCACTCCCTTTTCTGACTCTCCTCTGCATGCTGGTCACGTTCATCCCATTCAGAAAGAAAAAAACACTCATCTGCCTATTCTCCTGTCTCTTCCCATTTCATTTCTCTGCCTTTAAGTAGAAGCAGAAGGGAAATGCACAAAACAGATAAATTATTTAGATTTTTTCCCAAAAGAAATAAAAAAAAATCTTGACTGTGCAGTTTGAAAGAAAAACTGAGGAAAAAGGAAATGAGGAGGAGTGAGAAATAAAAATTACATTAGATACAAGATTCCACAATCATCACGGCGATATGAACAATTAATCTTATCTACCAGCGGCACACACGGCCAGGAAGGAGGGAGCGCCTCCAAAGGCTCCGAGATGACAACAGGACAAATTCGCCTTTCCATTACGGCGCCATTCATCCATTGTGACGGCAGACACCTCGCGATAAGCAGCCGTATTGTTGCCATTGACAATGTCATTACGGGACAGTAAACAAGAGATGCCGCCGAGGGTCGGGATGATCCGGGCGGGGCCAGAAGGTCACAGAGCCAATCTGGAATGAAAGGATGCGAGACCCCGCGGGAGTGATAAGACACCTCTCCTCCTGCTTCATCCATCTCTTCTCCCAGAGCCAAGGACGGCCGTATGCCTAGAACAAAGCTCCAGCGCTCCGGCATAATCAACTCCTCTGTACTCGCAATCTTCCCTGGAGGTCGGCCGCAGAAAGAGACTTAGGAGGAGGAACGGCTTCGGGATCACCGGCTATTAAGATGGGAAAATAGGCTGACATTCACAGAGCCTCTCAACCAGTTTTATTCTGCGTCTAGAAAGGCGTCGGAGACTGCGGCCACACAGGTGGGCTGCAGGTTCAGCCGCTTTATCCGGGTTCGAAGAGATGTAGACTTTAAGTTGAAGAACAAAACGACCCAATTAGGTCAGAGAGCAACTCGTTTCTTCTGTCATCATTGGTCAAAATAAATATTAATCTGAAGAACAAGATGACACCAAGCTGGATAATGTTTTTTTCACGATGAAAAGTGAGGCAAGAAAACAGTGGAAAAGCTCGTTTTTTGAAGCAGATTCAAACTTTTTCATCGTAGTCAGTGGTACAACAAAACTACGTTTCATCCCAACCCATCCATAGATGAGAAAAACAACAGCAAAGTGATATGGGTGAAAGGAGGTATGCAACCAGCATGAGCGGCGCCCCCTTCTGCAAATGAGAGGGTTAACAATTAAGTGACACATTCACCAATTTCCTTACACTGGTACTCAAGTATACGGAGATATTAACCGTAGTTTAATCTTGAGGAAAAAAAGGGCAAACCTGAAAACACTATCCTAACGGAAGCAAAGAAGTGGCAGCATTGTGCTGTGGGCAGAGCCGGTTCAGAACATAAGCAAATTAAGTGCTTGCTTTGGGCCACCCAAACCCATCCAGGGCCCCCCATAAATGCTGAAGTTGAACAGAGGCTAAAAATGTAAAAATTTATGAAAATGTGAATATTATTCCATTTAATGTTGTTTAGTTTCAGTGTAGATTCATCAATTTGGTTAAAATTCTATTTTATTTTTTTTAAATGTTGCAAAAATATTTTACATCAAATACATTTAAATGAATAAAAATGTATACTTTTCAATCTCGAGAAAATGTTAAATTATATTTAAATTTTTTAAAATTACAATAAAATTTAAAATTACTTTTTATTATTCATTGATTTTGTTACAATCTGATGCTTTAATTTAACCTTTCTATTTTCTTTGAGCTTTACATTGTCTCATAATAATTACCTCAGATTGATTTTTAGGATCGGCTAAATAAACTCCGCCTCCTTTCCCAGATTAGACCAAATCTTGATTGACACGCTGTTATTGTGGGTAGCTGCTTTAACAGAAACGGCCCCTGACTCAAAATCTGCTTAAGGCCCCATTAGACTTTGGTCCGGCCCTGGCTGTGGGTGTTTTGCTGCAGGAAGGACTGGTGCATATCATGCATTGATAGAGTCATGAAAAAAGGAACATTATGTTAAGTCAAAGCCTGGATTAATGTAGGCTGGTCTGGTAAAGACTCCACGAAATTCTCGTCTTTCTCAAAAAAATTCTGAGCGGGGCTAAAAGGCGAGGAAGGCAGCCTAGAAATATGACCAAGTTATGACAGGAGGAATGGGCGAAAACATCCAGATAAGAATTGTGAGCAACTCTTGAATGGAAATCAGACATCATGGGGTTTTTAAATGCGTTTGCCGATGTGACACTGAAGCAATATTGAAATATGACATATCGCCAAATTTTTTTAAATAAATCAAGTTCTGTATGTGAGAATGCATGAGTGAAACTAAATGTATAAATTTCTTTACAAAAATACACAAATAAGGAGAGGTAAAAACACAATGTACATATTTCTGCTTTTATTTTTTATTTTGTCCGTTTTGGTCCTCCATATAATACAGGGGATCTGTCAATATTCGCAGATTACCAAATAATTTCCAGAAAATTATCCTACTCACCAATTTTTATTTTTTTTGAGCAGATTTTAAAAAATTGCAATAAAATGCAGCTCGGGAAACTAAAAACCTCGACACATTGCTACTTGATGCGCCGCTGGATGGCATTTACAAAGCAGCCAATCCAGGAGCAGCATTCATTTTCTTGTTGCTGATAGGATGAAGACCAAAGAGCATAAGGACGACCACAGAATGTTAGCTTCTGTTTTAGCATTTAGACATTTCTAATATCTATGCATATTAAATTATATTTGGATCTTGATCTATAAAAACGGGAAGAATGTTTCTAGATTGGGTTTTAGCTTATCAAGCCCTGCAAATACTGGGGTGCACTTCAGTGTTTTTGGTTAATAGTTACTCTTATTGATCATAACTTTTGAAGAAAATTGAGACCGATTTTTAAACGGTAAATTACAGCTGTGAGGGCCACTGCTCAGATGACTTGTAAATATAATTTCCAAACAGTTGAATCTCTGGTCAGTAAGTTAGTCGGTTCATTTTTTCTCTTTATGGATATAACTCATAGACGCCTGGTTTCCAACTAAATAATTTACTCCTCTTGGCTGTTGCTCTGTTTGAGATGTTCAGCATTTCTGAAATTGTCCTGAAAAGGTGAAAAGAAGAAGCAGGCAGCTCATATGCACCATCTGATTTCATCATTTTAGGAGGTTCTGTTATGAAAAAGATGTTGGATAAAATGTCTCATGAAATCTTTTGCTCAGGTTGTCTCTAAAAATTCTGACACCATCTATGCAAAATACTGAAATGCAAAATGTTCCATGCATCATGTTTAACTTGGGGAAAAACAAATTAAACAAACAATTCTGGTCCAACCCAACGGGAGACTAAATGTTTGCATTCTCCACATGCTTCGACTCCCTCCCTGCGAGTTGGGTGAGCTTGGAGCTGACAGGATTGTTCCTGTTCCATTTGCAGACATTAGCACTAGGAGATTAATTTGTCCTCTTCCATTAGGTGGGAAAGCAGGCTGCTCAATTATCGCTTAACAAAAAGAAAAATACTCAAAACGCACAGAAAGCATCAAAACAACCAGCGTTGCATCATCCGGATGCATTTCTGTGCATTCATCTGACGCATGCAGAGGCTGGTGTGGCAGTGGTGGGCAGGCTTCTCCGTTTTCCACAGCTAATTAAAAGAAAACTCTCCGTTTTCTACGACTGATATTCAGCTCTGCACAGAAGAAGACAGGAGGAGGGAGAGATGAAGGTTGTTGCTGCGTTTTGACTTCCTGCTGCTTCTCGTCTTTTGTTACGACTCCGACTTCGTTAGTTATAATGAACATCAGCGACGCTCAATGAAATGTTAGGATCCTTGAAAATACGACTGTTTCCTGGTAGTGGAAGGATGCACAACACAGTCAAACAGCCAGACACGATACAGGCTGGGAAAATAGGACAAAAAAAATAAAAATCACACCATCATTTCAAACATCTCAGAGGTAAAACCAGTTTTCTGACCAGGATGACACCAGGGGGCCTGACATGGCAACCCATGGACTCAGACACACAGAGGATCATAGCCGAGATTTTAGCAGGAAAATCTGTGACAGAAAGAAAGTCTGATTGCAGATCTGTGTGGGGATTTTTATTTTTTCTTTGTCGCGCTCCGCTGATGTGATGATGTTGCCGTGTGGTGAGACTTACTAATTGGCTCACCTGTTTGTGCGCCATCTGGAGCCTCTCAGAAAAACAGGAGAAAAAAAAAGACTTCCAGAGTTCCCCAAACATCCCACACACACAGAGAAATACATACCAGCATGAATCTGTAACTACATTCACAAGATGAAGATGGAATGTGCAAACCAGATGAAAAATACACAACTAGAGCTGGAATCCCAGCTAGGTGAAAAGACAAGACAGAGGAAGAAGAAAAACAAAATAATGCAACAATTCTAATAAGCAAATAAAAATATAACCCTACACATTAGAATCGCAATAAAGAAATGTATATATTGTATTATTTAATAAAACATGTTGAACCCAAAATGTTTGATTTGTAATTAAACATCTTTCATAAAATTAGTAACACAATCGTATACACCTAAATATAACATTTGTTACACCTAAATACAATTTTATATATATAATATAAAATCATGAAAGATACAAAACTAAAACTGTGGCGCAAAATCAGTTTATTATCTACCTATAAACTAACAGAGAAAACAGTAAACTTTAAAAAGAAAATTTTATATAGCTGTGATTTAATATGAGGAAAATATTAAGTATTAAAACATTTATTAATAAATTAGTGAGCTACTGGGATGCACAAATATTTAAAGTAAATGGAACTCAAAAACTAAAGTACATCAATATGTATCAAAGTAAATGAAGTCTAATAATCAAAGAAGTATTTTCTAAAGATTTAGCAGGTATAAGTTAATAAACAGATCTCCAACAAGAAATCAAAGAGAATGAAGCAATCATATCTAATTGGAAGCATTCTTTTAGCGTCTTTATAATTGTTTTTATGGAAAAAAAACAAAAAACGTGTGTGATTGTTAGTGGTTTTAATTCTCTCAGCTCCAGATGTGTTCCAGGTCAGCGGTGCAGAGCGCAGGAGGAAAGAGCTCAAGAAGCAGCAGCGGTGGCGGCGTCCTGGCTCCGTCCTTCCTGTCATTAGCAGCGATTCATAATTCATGTGTTTGGATGAAAAATGGATGAACGGTGAACATGACACCAGCAGAGCCTCCTTCCACTCGAAACCCAGGAGGAATTTCAATCACAGCCAACCTGCTGCAACACACTCCCAGGCCTGCCAGACCACTCACATCGTTTGGCTCCAAATACAAACTTAAAGGGATCGACTGGGATTTTCTATGACAGATCAAAACGATGTCATTCTTGACTCCAAATCTGAAAAGTGTGGCGTGTTTTTACATACAACCAACCCAGTCAGATATCTGCAGAACCACCTTCCTCTGCAGCATCTCAGATCATCAACTGTAAGGTCCCGTCCACATGTAGCCCGGAGATATTTTTCTACGGTTTGGCACGTCTTCCACACGAAAACGCGACAAAAAGGACTCTAAAATCTCGGGCCAAAGAGAAGAGCTGCGGTTTCTCCCTTTTTAAGCGTTTGCGTGTGGACAGATGTAAACGTAGTTTTAGGTGTCCACGACAAAAAAAATTCTCAGACTAGGGCTTTGACTTTTGCCCAAAAATCATATTCAAAGTTCATTTCTTTATCAATGTGAAAATATAAACATATTCGAATCTTTTATAATTATATTTTGACCATTAAATGTCTTAAGTAAGACAGACAGCTTTCAAACTTAAGTTCTATATGTTCTGTCCAGCAGAGGGCAGTGTACAAAAGGCTGACTGCATCCGAATACCTCTATTAGGCTTGCTACGTAGCAGCGAGTGACGTAGTAGTTCCAAATCTCCAGTATGGATTGGAGTAGCAGGCATAAAGTTCCAGAATGTGTACTACCGCTATGTGGTCAAACATTGAAATGAGCGCAAGTTCAGCATATAAATGTAAAAATGTAACAATATTACTGACTAATTGCTTTTTGTCAACCGATTAAACACTTATGTTGATAAGTTGTTCAACAGGACCACAGGCGAGCTTACGTAACGTTAACATCCGGCAAAATGTTGGAGCAGTACGTCTGATTTCATGCCTACTACTCGCCCGTTTTCTTGGAAACTGAATTGAAAACCGTTACAAGCAAACACATTTACAAAAAAAAAAAATTCACATAAAGGTTCAAATATTAAGTGATCCCTAAAATTAGTTCGAATGTCTTTAATTTGTTAAATTATGGAATTATATTCGATTAACGAAGTTCGGAGTAAAAGCCCTAGCTACGTCATAACTTGTGTGTCTTTTTGCTCGCGTTTTTTTTTACAATATCTGTTACTGCTAAATGTAGAATTTAAAAAGTTACTCTGAGTGGATAGGATTTGGGGGTACTACTGCCCCCTACAGTTCGGACATGTCCATGAATGTGCTCAAAAACTCACTTATCCTGTAAAACAAGTAGGGAAAAATATACTGTGTTTTTTAAAACTCATCTACAGTTTTGGCCAAAAGTTTTGAGAATGACACAAATATTAGTTTTCACAAAGTTCGCTGCTAAACTGCTTTTAGATCTTTGTTTCTGTTGTTTCTGTGATGCACTGAAATGTAATTACAAGCACTTCATACGTTTCAAAGGCTTTTATCGACAATTACTTGACATTTATGCAAAGAGTCAGTATTTACAGTGTTGGCCCTTCTTTTTCAGGACCTCTACAATTTGACTGTGCATGCTCTCAATCAACTTCTAGGCCAAATCCTGACTGATAGCAACCCATTCTTTTATAATCACTTCTTGTACTTTGTCAGAATTAGTGGGTTTGTGTTTGTCCACCCGCCTCTTGAGGATCGACCACAAGTTCTCTCTCTGGGATTAAGATCTGGGGAGTTTCCAGGCCATGGACCCAAAATTTCAACGTTTTGGTCCCCGAGCCACTTAGTTATCACCTTTGCTCCATGGTGCTGGAAAATGCTTTGTTCTTCACCTAATTGTTGTTGGATTGTTGGAAGAAGTTGCTGTTGGAGGGTGTTTCGGTACAATTCTTTATTCATGGCTGTTTTTGGGCTAAATTGTAAGTGAGCCCACTGCATTGGATGAGAAGCAACCCCAACATGAATGGTCTCAGGATGCTTTACTGTTGGCATGACACAGGACTGATGGTAGCGCTCACCTTCTCTTCTCCAGACAAGCCTTTTTTCCAGATGCCCCAAACAATCAGAAAGATGCATCATGGGAGAATCTGACTTTGCCCCAGTCCTCAGCAGTCCATTCACCAAACTTTCTGCAGAACATCAATCTGTCCCTGATGGTTTTTTGGACAGAAGTGGCTTCTTTGCTGCCCATCTTGACACCAGGCCATCTTCCAAAAGTCTTCGCCTCACTGTGCGTGCAGATGCGCTCACACCTGCCTGCTGCCATTCCTTAGCAAGCTCTGCACTGGTGGCACTCCGATCCCACAGCTGAATCCTCTTTAGGAGACGATCCTGGCGCTTGCTGGACTTTCTTGGACGCCCTGAAGCCTTCTTAACAAGAATTGAACCTCTTTCCTTGAAGTTCTTGATAATCCTATAAATTGTTGATTTAGGTGCAATCTCAGTAGCCACAATATCGTTTGCTGTGAAGCCATTTTTATGCAACGCAATGATGGCTGCACACGTTTCTTTGCAGGTGGTTACCAATGGAAGAACAATGATTTCAATCATCACCCTCCTTTTAACATGTCAAGTCTGCCATTTTAACCCAATCAGCCTGACATAATGATCTCCAGCCTTGTGCTCGTCAACATTCTCACCTGAGTTAACAAGACGATTACTGACATGATGTCAGCAGGTCCTTTAATGACAGAAATGAAATACAGGGGAATTTTCATGGCAAAGAAGGACTAAGCAATTCATCTGATCACTGTTCATAGCATTGTGGAGTTTATGCAAATTACTATTACAAAAGCTTAAGCAGCAACTTTTCCAATTTCCAATATTTATGTCATTCTAAAACCTTTTGGCCACGACTGTACATGGCATAAAGCAGACCATAGTTGCAATTATACTTAGGTTTGGACTTTGACTAGGCCCTTCTAACCCATCCAGCTGCTTTGATCTAAACCATCCTTATACCTAAGATTACATTTCTCCCAGTGGGCCATCCTTTGGATAAAATCATACTTATCAAACTGAACCCATTGTGTGTCCGTCAGCTGTATCTAATCCCCATATCTCAATTGTCAGGTTGGAGTACCACAAGGCTCTATACTCAGACTCATTCTATTTTCATTATATATTATTGACCTGTCAAATGTTTGCAAAGACACCAGCGCCATCTCATATGCAGACGATGCCATCTTTACAAAGCCAAATCTGTCTTAGAAGCCTTAGAGAAGGGAACATCAGCCATCACCTGTGTAGATAAGCGGCTGAACTCTAAATGCATAAATGTTATTCTCCAAACGTCTACCATCAAAGTTGGTTTTATTGAAAATGAAAGGAACTCTTTGTAAATGATTTTAGGTATCTTGGTGTTACCTTGGACTCTAACCTCTGAAAAACATTCTTAAGTTTAATATTCACAAGTTTAGGCAAATTAGATCATCACTGACAGAAAGTGCAACTAAATTGTTTCTCCATGAACATTGCATCACAAACTGGTCACTGAAAAGCAACATTTTAAAAGCAATAGAACCACTTTTAAAAAAGCTCTAAAAATACTTGATAGAAAACCATTTCATCACGGTTTCATACTTCAGAAATATATTAAACATTTTGAAAAAGTCATTATGCCCAAATCTAGGTCTAGTGGTAGGATAGAGGAGAGTGTAAAACACGTTACAAACGTACAACATTCAGTCAGAGGCGCAGAAATCTGGAACTAGATCCCATAAGACATACAACATTTCATTTATTCAAAACTAATCTAAAACAGTGGCCTAAGAGGAACCAGATTTCTGATCATTTATGTTATGAAAACGTATGTCTTGATTGTCTTTTATTATCTTTGTCCTTTTTTCTCATGTCTACTGTGTGAAACTATTTTCTGAATTTGTTTATTTCTTTGATCTGCAAGAGACAACAGACGTAAAGTAGCCTAATTCTGGCATATTTACATTGATATGTTACATGAATATGCATTAATGAATAAATAAAAAATATCCGGCTGGACGGGGAACCTCCACCCCAGTCTAACAGATTTTCTTCCCGGTTTGTGCTGAAGAAAAGCATCCCCACAGCATGACGCTGCCACTTCTGTGGGATACTCCTATTGTGATAAAATCTGAAGAAAATATATATTTACTCTTAAATAAACAGTTTACAATCCAGTTTCAACATCCGAGCTTTGGGTGAGTGCAGAGAAGAAGCTCTGGAGCATCGAGGAATAGACGTAGCGCTCTCTGCAGCTGAGAGAGAACCCTCCGGTCTGAGTCGGAGCCACTTCCTGTCTTGTAAATATTCAGAAGTGGGAGCGACCGAGGGGAGGCGGGGACCACTTGAGCGGCGCATCAGGCAGCCGGCGTGGCGAGGGACCGCCGCTGTCGGCGCGGCAACCAGGGAGGCAATAACGGAGCCAGCGTACCGGGACGCCACGTTGTGTGGATCCCTGTAATTACAGTCTCTCACACACACCTGCAGAGAGGAAACGGGGCCTTTGGAGAGCCGTTGTGTCGTGCCTGATGCTATTCATCCTCTAATCAACACTTGTTTGCTGCAGAGTGTGTGTGTGTGTGTGTGTGTGTGTGTCCTGGTCGACTCAGGAGGTCATGTCAGAGCCAATGGAGGGTTTGCGGCTCATAATGACCGATGCTGAAAGGCATCCGAGGAGCCACGCCGGCTAATTATCAGCTGTGTGCCTTCAAAGAACATCATCAGGACAAAGACCTGCAATTAGACACTCTCACCCACACAATCCCCTCGCAGCCTTCATCACCCCTGTTTCCGCCGTCAACTCTTCCTCCTCCACTCCTTCCCTCTTTCATTTGCTCCCTACGAGTCCCACGACCCTCTTTTCCTCCATCTCCACTCCATTTTTTCATTTCCTGTCTCCTTTTTATTTATCCCCAACCTCCCAATTCCTGCCTTACCCCCCCCCCCCCCAACTCCTCCTCCTCGCTCTTCTTCCTGCTGGCCCAAAACAGACACTTAAATAACAAGCCGGGTGTCAGTCAAACCGCCAGAGAGCTTCATTAGAGGAGGAGAGCACACAGGATCAAATTATACGCCCAGTTCTCCTTTGTGTGAACGTGTGTGTGTGTGTGTGAGATGGCGGCGGAGACAGGGAGGAAGCAAACACGCGATGCAGAATGACGCAGCTGTGTGTCGGATTAGAGCTTCGTCTGTTTGTTTGTGTGTCTGACAGTCGCAGCCTCGCCCATTTTCCCCAATCAGGCAGGAAAACAAAAGCTAAATTATTCCCAGCCTCTCACAGATTCTCCTTCCATTCTCCCTGCTGGATGGAAGATTGGGTCCTGGTTCTGGATCAGAAAGATACTGCCAACAGAACCAGGTGTGAACCGACGCCTATATTTACCCCTTACTGCCCGATTATCCTGATGATTCTACATGAAAGAAACTTTTGACATCAATGTAAATATGAATATTGATGGAACATATAATATTAACCTCCACAAAGGACAATTTTCTTCTATTCCAGATGTAGAAATGCACATGTTGTAATCTTTATCTATTAAAAGTACAACATTTATTAGGTAATCCCATCTCCAGAAAAAGTTATCATCTATATACTGATTTGTTTTCCAAAAGTATAATAACAAAAAAAATAATAATTAAAGGGAAAGTTTCATTTTTTGCAACCTGGACTTTATTTCTAGCATTTATGTTCATAACGGCTGCACGGTGGCGCAGTGGTTAGCACTGTTGCCTTGCAGCAAGAAGGTTGGGGCCCGGGGCCTTTCTGCATAGAGTTAGCATGTTCTCCCCGTGCATGCTTGGGTTCCCTCCGGGTCCAAAACAGTCCAAAAACATGACTGTCAGGTTAATTGATAACTCTTAGGTGTGAGTGTGTGCATGGTTGTTTGTCCTGTCTGTCTCCATGTGGCCCTGTGATGGACTGGCGACCTGTCCAGGGTGTACCCCGCCTGTTGCCCGTTGACAGCTGGAGATAGGCACCATCCCCCCCGCGACTCCTTTGAGGATTAAGCTGATCAGAAAATGGATGGATGGATGTTCATATACTCAGCCAGACAAGTTTGGAGCAAAGTTTGGAGCCACATGAAGCAGTGGCGTAGCCAGAAATCGCAAAAAATGGGTGGGCCAAATAAATATTGAAATTAACTCATTTCCCCTGTTTCACGGTTTCTTCAACAGATTTGTGTCTGTATTGATCAGAAACTGCTTAAAATGAAGCATCCAGGCCAAATAAGAGCTATTAAATCTGCATTCTAACAGTTAAACCTAAACAGTTCTTTTTAGCTGGTAGTTCAGCTTTTTTGGGACTTCACTCACTGTTAAGACAATGTGCTGGTTTCATATGCTGATGGAGAAACTCTATAAAGTATAATCGTAACCTCTGTCAGATCCCCAATGCTGTAAATAATTTGATTTAGTCAAGGACTAATATTAGCTGTCGATGAAGCTGTTAATAATTTTGCTCCATTTTTGTGCTAACTGGAAGTAGAACTGGAAATTAATCTGGGCTTTGGGAGATCTCTGGTTGGTCAGCTTTTCCCAAGGGATTATGGGAAATGTAGTAGCAACATGTTTCAAAGAAAACTTCCTAAACCAAATATAATTAATCTATTGTGAGATTCCATTATTTTTAATGCAGGCACGGGTAGTTTCATTAATAAATCTGAAATGATGATAGGTGATGTAATATTTTCAATAAAAGTAAGTTTAAAATGTATAATATTACTCTTGATAGCGCGAAGCAATCCAATAGTTAGCAATAGTTTGTCTGGAGATTTCATAAGGCATGTTGGATAGATTTGTTACTTACAGTTTTATTTAATTCTATTTTATGATGACTTTAAGTGACACTTATAAAAAAAAAAAAACAACGCAATTATAATTTGTTTTGATTTAAGAATGTGATTTATTTGGCCACGCTGCTGGCTTTAAATCCTTCAAGAAAAGTTTAGATCAATTCAGGATCAGAATATATGCATATAATGGTAGTTGTTGGGGCAGCCAAAATGCAGCCTCTGTGGCATAATGTGCCACAAAACTCATTTATTTCACCAATGTTTAGTTATGAATCACTAGCACTATTCCCACTGGGAGTTTGGAGCGTCTTGGACGTGATTTATTGTTATCTGGGGTGTTTTCAGTTTTTTATTCAAACAGACGTCACTTCCATGTCTCCTTACTCGGAGAAGGAATAAAAAGGAGTCTGTAGAAGCTGAACTTAGTCTAGTTGGTTATTTTGTTTGTGCAATTTGGAAACACAAACCATGTTGATTTCTGCAGTAGTAGTAGTAGTAGTAGCACAGAGAGAAAGTCCTGCTCAAACTACAGCTGGGATGGAGCACAGCAGTGATGTTATTGAAATCGCTGGTTAGTGTCGTTGGATTACCCCAGAAGACAACAACCAAGCACCTCTGCGATCCTCCAAAATCACAGGGGAATAGTGCTGGGGATTTATACCGAATCATTGGGGAAATGGAGAAGTTTTGTGGCAGATAATGTCTTATTTAGTTGCAGTTTACATGGCAAATGTGTTTCAGCAAGACAAAGGCTTTTCCTCTGCGATTCGGCCTGTTGTTTCCATGAGAATGGGACGTCGGAGGGGCGTAAATGCAACATTTTTGGAAACGGGTTCCAGGATGGAGAAATCTGACAATACCGGCGGGTTCATTGTCATTTAAACAAAAGGCCGGGAACTTTTGAAAACGACCCCATCCTTCAGCTCTTTTCCAGGTAAACCATAGAAGGCCGGGGATATGAAACATGGTTTTCAACAAAATCAGATTGTGCCCCCCGTCATGTAAACGCAGCATCATTTCCTCCAGAGAATTTTAACAAAACTGGCAACATAGCCGTGTAAAATGACCCTCTGAGGCTGACCTTTGGCTGCCCCCATAACTCCCATTATATGGATATACTGTGATCACCAACGGATCTAAACTTCTCCTGAAGGACTTCAAGTGGCTCCAAATTTGTCTGGGCGAGTAAATAAATGTAAAGCATGCTATCAATAAGTGCAACAATTAAATCCATGAAGAAATAACACCTCAGCCATGCTTGTTTAAAATAAAAAAAATATAAAAAAGACTCAAAGTTATCATCCTGATTTAACAGTTCAAAGCCCCTCCCTTACCAGCTGCTGAGCAACGCCACCCAGCTGGCTGAAAGGAGGCTACAACACTTTTCCAGCACAAGAAACACAAACTCGACTGCCTGGAAACTAAAAATCCATGTTTTCTGACAAGCCGACTACCGATTCAATCAGAGCAGACAGCCTGACTATCGTTGTGTTACTCCGAAAACATCAGGGAGGGAGGATACCCAACAAACCTCAACTACATGAGTGCATGAATGGGTGAAGGACTGCATGTAGTGTGAAGCCCATGAGGGTCCTCAGGACAGCAAAGCGCAATACAACTACAGGTCATTTACCATTATAAATAAGACTAATTAAATCGCTAAAGTTGGCATTTGCACCAATTTTCTCTAACAGAAAACTAAAGTTTTAAAATAATTAGCCAGTCATCATGACAAAGATTTCATTAAAAGTATTTCCAAAAATATAAATGCAACACTTTTGATTTTTCATGAACTGAACTCAAAAGATCTAAAACATTTTCTATACACAAGGGACCCTTTTCCTTGTATTGCTGCCAGTCTAAAGTACAAATGTGCAATAATCATGTCGTCTAATCAGCAACTTAATATGTCACACTTGTAGGGGGGAATGGACTATCTCAGTAAAGGAGAAGTGCCCATTAACACAGACAGATTTGTGGACAATGTTTGAGATTTCTGGGTCTTTTGTGTATGTAGGAAATGTTCCAGATGTTTGAGTTAAGCTCATGAAAAATGGGAGCAAATACAAAAAAGCGGCGTTATCATTTTGTTCAGTATATTTTTTATTTACTACAACATTATTTTGTTTACCTTTAAATTAAGATTATGAGCAGAAAAATGTGAACATGCTTGAAGACAAGTTAATCCTAAAAACGGCAACATCTTGGAATGAAAAAATGCTCCTGGAGCCGAAACAGTTACAGTATATTATGTACTTCATTACAAAGAATGTTTTTTCTACTACAGAACATTAATGATATATTAATGATCTAAACTTGAACTATTTGATATCTTATATTCAGTTTTCATAAGAAAATCTCTCGTGTGGTAAAGCATGTGCAAAGACAGATCAAAGGTTGTGAAGTGTTGATTAACCTTTAGAAACTGTTCCTAATATTTAATTATAACGGAAGACCAAAGGTCACACTAGAAAGTACAATGATCCACAGATACATATGGAGAGAAGGATGCTGTTAATACAGCAAAAATGGTTTAAAAAGCAGCAACATAAACTATTGCCTGTATTTTTGCTATGAGCATAAAACATGCAGAAAATAATCCAACTTTAAAATGCATCCAAACTCATCAAAACAGTTTCCAAACAAGTTTTTAGCGCTCCCCCCCCCCCTCTTTTTTTTGTTTTTCCTTCAAGCACATTAAAACCACATCCTTCACATTTCCAGGACCTACTTTCCAAACTATCCTCACATTCCTAAATTCATCTGCGACTTTCCGGTTCATTTCACGGCTGCATAGAAATCAGTCGCTAAAGACTTAAAATGTCATAAGAAATGAAAACCCTCACGACATCCATTATTCTGTTTGTCACCATGTTTTATAGACAACCCAGAATCAAACTTTTCCTGCTAACGGTTTTCCTGTTTTGGGTTTGCAGCACTTCCTGGGTGCTTAAACAACACCAACCCTTCGTTTAGCTCCAGCCCGTATATATTGATGGTTCTCGGGGAAGGAAACTCATCTTTTTCCTGCTAACGACGTCTCAGACTAAAAATAGGTGGTGCTATTTTTAAACTGGCCCTTGTTTAACCCCCCCCCCCCCGATCTCGGGGTCTGTCGCTGAAGGCTTCGGTTTAATGACCCTCCGCAGTCAGATCTGAGGCGCATCTCCCATTTCCTTCTCTCACATTAGCTCCACATCTCCCTATCTATGCTCACATCTCCTTTTCCTTCTGCAGACCCAGACAAACCGCCACAACAGCAGCAGCACCAATGTCCTGCTGGAGACGACACGCTTCATGACACCAAAGGGAAGGAAAAGGAGCGACAGGAAGGAGGAGGATGAGGAGGAAAAAGGGGAACGTTTTCCTACCTTTGTATCGGTCCAGAGAGGTCGCTGGCGTCCTGCCTGCAACAAAAGAAGGCAGAGAAAATATCAGCGAAGAATTTCTGGTGGAAAAATAGAAATAATGGATGGTTTGAGAGGGTGAGAGACAGAGAAATCAGTTTTCATAAATTTCAGAAAGAAAAAATTTCCTAATTTCTGAATACGGTCAAACAGTCGAGGTTCGATTGAACTTGAATCTGCTTTGAATTCATAAAGGAAACAGTTGGACGCTGATGAAGGTGGAAATTGCATATGATATTGGCAAACAACACACAAACATACACACACACACACAGAGGATCTAAATGGTAAATTGGTCGTGTCTGTCCTTGGGAACCGTTGAGAAATTTGTCCCTTCCTCTGGGTTTTCTCCAGAATTCCAAGCTCCTTCCTTCTTTCTCGCAGTTTTCTGTTCCTCTTCCACAGCATGTAAATAAATTGGTCCCCAGGCCCCGCTGCTACACGAACGCACGTGTGTGTGTGTGTGTGTGAGACCAAGCATCACACCCATCACAACCACGACCCTCCGGAGCTCAGAGCCGCACCAAATTAGCCAGTTTTTTTGTCATAGAGGTAGATAAGGTTAAAAATGAGTTTGAGCCGCTAGTGCTGAGGTTGGGAGACGGTGTGGAGGGTGTCGGGGGGGGGATTTGGGGGTGGGGGGTGAGTGCAAGTGAGTATTATGATGATGAAATGCGCCGAAAAAACCCCCAGCTCCTCCTCAACACGGGGGCCAATCACCACTACAGCCGCACTTTGCATTTCAAAGACGCACTCTTGTCTGTTTCATCTCCCCCCTAAAAAAACCCAGCAGAGACGATTGTCCTGTTATCCTGCGAAACACACGTACACACACACAGTCCATTTTCTTTGGCCATGAATTATAAAAAAGTGAAAATGGAACATCAAACACACTGTGCTTGCTCTTAGACGCTTACACCCCGACAAATAAGCTCAGACTAACCTGCGACATGCAAAAACCCGCCTTGTAACATCTGCAGGAACACACGCAACACTTTCCCAGTGATGGGGGTCACTTATTATATCAGATTTAAGTCAGTTTTAAAAGGAAAACTCAAACGTCTATTTGGAGAAGGACAAAAAACAGCAGCTTAACGACAAAGCATGAAGAACGGCAAAGAGTACAGCCTCCCCAGAGGTTGGTACTAACTACTTACATTATCGAGTAACTTTTAGGAGGAAAAATGTACTTTAAAAAGGTAATACTTTTTACTTGAGTATTATTATGAAGTATCACTACTCTCGTGTAAAATGTCTGGTTGCTTCAACTACTGTGAGTAACTTCACTGAATGACACATCTACAGTTTATGAGAAGAGACAACCCGTTTCTACACAAAGACTCTTTTCAGCTTGTCGCATATTTAATCAAATCTTATAAAAATTCCTAAAAATCAAACTGATTTGGAGGTCCAAATAGCTAAAATATGAGGGAATTGTAATTGAATTATGGTCATGTCATTAAAGCAAAAACAAAATCGTTTTCATATAGATATCGAACTCAAACAGACTGGATCAAGTCGTCATAATCAAACCCAGTTCTTCGCATCTGAGTCGATACCAAGCTCTACTCACAATTTTTTTTTCTTTTTCTATCTTTAGAGATACAAGCATACAGCTTGGAGAGACCCTGGGGCAGAAGAGGTAGTTAAAATAACAGAATTAGCCATTAAATTTATATTTTGGTCTGTCTGACGACATTATCGAAAAGAAATATTCAGGGTCTATGGTCCGTAGAAAATATATTCATCAAGTTCTTTTCACCAAATCTCTCTCACATAAACTTTTCTTCGGTTCTCAATTCTTGACCATTTCAGTCCGTTTCAGAATGAAACATTTAGAAGTGCTGTCACTTTTATGCAAATTAGTGGTTGCAGACCACGCCCACCCATCTTGTTACCAGGCTGCGTGTTTGCCACACCAGAATGGCACGAAATTTGACCAGTAAGGGGCGGTTATATACAAATTCAGCTGTTGTGATGTCACAATAATTCCCTTTTTCAAACCGCTTGAAGACCCACAAGATATCCGACCCGAAAAATTTAAATAAATGGATAAAAATGTGTCATTTGTGGGTACTCAAAGCATAAGCAGATTAAACAGCTGCTTAGGGCCACCACTAGGGGGCCCCCAAAATCAACACGATCATGTTCTGCTTCTGGTTCATCTGCGCTCGCCATGGTTTAACTGTAGCTTAGCGAATAGCTACTAGTTAGCATCAGCTACAATGTGCTCCGTTTACGGGGGATGTTCTTATTGTGATACAGCAGGTAATAATGTTACCAGCTGGTGTGAGTTTTAGGAGAAGTGGTGATAGTTACTTGTAAGAAAAAATCCAATGCGTGGTTCCGACTAACAGTGACCAATTTCTGATTAGGAAATAACGCTCAGTTTTTAGCGAAAAAGACGGTTGCCTGTTAACTGGTGCTACAAAATCCAAGGGGACGCTAGTCACGCTACAATATGTAAACCTGGGGGGAGGGGATGTTGATCCTCGTTTGGATTTAGATGCTTGAGATCCGGATGTAATTTTGATTGATTTCGATGGAAAAATTTTATTGTGACCCCTTGCTTATGAGTAATTGATATGACTTTTGCTTTTATTTTTTAATTACCGTTATTGCTTTTGTCAATTGATGAATGTTTTCTGTTTTCAATTTTCAAAATTTTACGTATGCTCCAATTACAATTTTTTTCGTTTCTTTCAGTTTCTGTTATTGCTAAAAAATTTAATTAATTGTTGTATTTCATCAGTTTTTTGTTTTTCATAATTTTACATACATTTTCTTTTACGCTTTCTTTTAATATTCTCTACTTTAATTTTTACATTTTTGTCATCATGTAAAGCACCTTAAGTGTGAAAGTGTGCTATATAAATAAAATTGCCTTGCCTTAAAATACATATGCGTGTGTAATATTACACCGAAAAACAATCTTGATGTTTTAGAGTTGCCATATGGATTAGGTAATCTCTTCCTTGTAAACATATTTGGCTTTTTAACTTGCTTATTATAATTTCAGTGTTTTTTGTTTTACCAATCTACATTTCAAAATGCATATTACTAAGAACACTTTTGTTTGTTTTCCTGTAAGGTTCAAATCAATATCCATAATAGCACAGGTATGATGTTAGCAAGTTATGAATACAGCTACAGTATGTTAAGCACATAGTGAAGCTCAACTCTTTAGGCGCAGGAGTTTTTCTATTAAAATATTCAATATTGATATCACTAGTTCAAAATGTTGTAGCTTTCATATGGTTATAGATAAATTTATACTGTAAATGAGAAAAATCTTCAGCATGATCCAATGTTTTTGACGGGAGCAAATACCCATCTAATTAGCATATTATGACGTCATCAGGCATAGGCAATATTGGTTTGGAATACTTTTACGGACGTTTATCTTTTTTACATTGTTTAAAACTTACTTTATTTTTAATATTTATATTTTTCTATATAGGCATATGTATTTTCTACATGTTTTTATGATTTATTGGCATTTATTTCAAGAACAGGTGGACATATCTGTTTATTTCCTTTGTTATGAGGCTCCATTAGTCGATTCAATACATAAAACAGAAAGGAAATTATTGAGCTCAGAATTGTACAGATCCATCCCTAAAATAACAAACAGGCTCATCAAATTGTTTGATCCACTGTTGATACTTGTCATCAAACCTCGTTATCATCATCTGCAGTAGAAAATTAAACCTTACAGCTGTTTACCAGTTTATTAGCAGTCTGTTTTCTCTCGTGTTTGCCACCGCGTCTGCTGCTATTTCCACGGATTTTTACAATCCTGCTTCTTCTGCATTAGCGTTGTTATGACCACCCTGCTACCCGATCACATACTTTTCTACTAGCGGGAGAACATGATGAACAGCATCGCACCTGTTGGTGCTGTGGATCGTCATGGCGAACGGGACCGACTGCTGGTGCTGTGCGCTGTTTGAGTTTCGCTTCCTTTCTCCCTGGACAACTGAACATCTTGATCAGAGGTTAAATATTCCTCTTCAGAATCTGAATAAGCCAATATTTCCCGGTGGGGAACTCGGACGTCTCAGCATAAGTATTATCTTTACTAATTCTGGCTCTCTCTGTGCTATGACAGCAGCAGCTGCACGCTGCCTCCCCCACTGGTGGAGCTGCAAAAAAAGCTGATTTACTCCAAAGGTTTCCTTGGTAACACACCCAAAAATGTGGCTTAAATAAAGTTACAGATGTCCGCCATCTCCTAATGTAAAGTATTAATTTAATAAGCGGTCATATCTGCAGCTGTGGCTCATTAAATGTAGTAATATTGCCTGTCGCAATATTGCGGCCAGAGCACTTAAAGTGTTAAGAATGATGAAACATGTGGGCCCCAAACTAAAACCTGCTCACGGCCCCTCGTAGACTTGGGCCGGCCCTGCTCCCCCCTCAGTTAAATCGAGGTTTAACAATCAGCTCAGATTTAAGGATTTAAAAAGGAGGATATGATTCGTGATGTGCTCAAGTGTAAAATCTCTCCTGCCATCATCTTTATGTATTTATTTTCGGCTAAAGTCGTAGACTTAAACAATTCTCCCCGGCAAAAGCAACCGATCAAAATCCCCCCAAAAAACAAACAAAAGTTGTGTTGAAGCAGGAGCCAACAGAGCCGCTTATTTCTCAACCGGATTCAGGATTTGTTTTTGAAAATAAAACTGTGCTGTGGGCCTGGTACCCAGCGCTCATTAGCAGGGTTTGTTTTTGCACCGCTGTTCCCAGGGTTGACCTGTCAGTCAAACTGCGCTGCCTCTGTTGCTTCTCTGGGAATTTTGGAGACAGCCGGGAGCTTCGGGGGACTAAACTATCGGGAAGCGGGGATAATTATGACTCTTGTTTGTGGAGACGAGGAGGGAAAAGTCAGGCGGTGGTGCTGAGGCGAGAAGGGTCAGCGTGTTGGTCAGACCTCGTCAGCAGGCTGCTTTCTGGCTGCGCTGGAGATAAAGGAGGAATTTAGGAGATTTTCCAGTTTGGTTCGGATTAAACTCTTAATAATCGATGTGAGAAAGTTAGAGCTTTTAAAATGCAGCACTTAATGCAGCTGAAACAAAGTGATTCAGACAACCACACACAGGGGGCCCTTTAAAAGGACACAGTGAGGAGTTGTATTTTTTGTTAACATGGAAATGTCAGATTAGTGTTTAAAAAGCTTTTTTACATTTCACCATCACTGCAGGAACCTTCTGCTGACACCAGTGACCCTTTCTACCCTCTTCAGCGTCTCACCCTTTTAACGTTTCCCGTCACAGTGTCTGACTCAGAGCAGAATCTGAAGAGCTGCTTAAAAACATAAATGTGCTCCAAACGAGGAGCCTTCAGGTCGGGTTTGTGGAGATAATGAATGAGTCCTCCCTGGGCTCCTGAAGTCAGGTGGACCAGATCTGGGTCCGCATTGATCATTGGACGGAAACAGACGGGAAAACAGCATCCAGGTGGAAACCAGCCAGACATACGCTCGGTGACAGGCAGCGCTGGCGCCGGCCAGAGACGAAGAGCGGAGCTGAAACACGACGGGCTCTCGGGGCAGCGGCGCCGGGGTCGCCACGGAGACGGAGCAGGTGGCGGGACCCGGCGAGCGCCGCGGGCGCGCCGCAGACGCCGTGATCTGCAAACAATGCGACACAAGGACACGTGGGAGGGACTATTATTGCCACGTGAATAACGCTCTTCCTCCATCGCACTCATTCAGAAACACAGATGCTTGAATCAAAGAGTGATGCCATGTTTTGTCCTCATGGGGGAGCCGTTACTGATTGGAGTCGGGCTGCAGGACAGAATCAGGTTACAGGAGAACAGAACTCTCTTTCTGGGACGTTTGACGTTCACAGACACCTCTGATCCCGTACTATCATCGCTTCCCACTGAAAACCTTTACAAGATGCTGGAACACATTTCAGAATAAAGTTTTCACAAATATTTACACCTGAAACTATCCATACAAAATTTCTTTCATATTTTAATTTACACTGATTCTTTTTGTCTTGCTTCTAAATCCTGAGGATAAGAAGCAAGATTAAAAATTAAAAAAATCCCACATACAGAGGGGCATCTCTGGGTCGCACCGTCTCCATGACAACCAATAGATGCCCTCTACATTGCAGGATAAAGCCTCTTCAGTCCCATCATCGAACAAAAGAAAATAGCTTATTTGACTTTGTTTTGTTATTATAAGTTTTCCAGACTTTAACTTTTTTTTGTAAATTGTTTTCCTTTTAATCTCGTCATCTTGGATTTAAATTACGTCTAAATATTGACTTGTGTAAAATGTGTTACATGTGACGTAAATTCACGTACGTTCAATATTTTTAACGCAGGACTGAAGATATTAATTAGATTTATAAATAATAAAAGGTGGTGGAACAGTAGCTGGGGCAGCATTCCATATGCAGAAGCTGTTAAACTTTAATGAAGCAGTTTAAAAATAATCTGAAAAATGTGGATTAATTCTTAATTTGGTCCAATGCAATATTTAAAAATGCAGCCCGAAAGAACGCTGCATTGAGGATTAAATAAAACTATGTACATCATTGTAGCGCTCATACTTTGCACTCATTTTGTCTACTTTTTGATGATATATTGTGTATATGAATGTTTGAGTCATCTCCATATTTAAAAATGTTCCAATGATTTTCACTAAAATTAGAAAAATAAAAGCAACAATTACAAAAAATATTCAATATTGCTGACAAAGTTTCTGAAGCATTTTCATTTAAACAGTGGTTTCTTATCCGATTGCTAACATTTTAATACTATTAAACTGCTGTAGTTGGAGATTAGCTGGTTTAAAATTCTTGCCTTAATCTTTTTAACTAGTTTCCAGGTCTTCTGGAGAAAACAGGAACGTTCGGTTCATTCATTGCTTTTACCTGACATGTGGTTGATGGAGCCTCCAAAGGAAGGAAGGATTGGACTCGACGGTTCTGGAGAACAGCACGTCCAAAACATTGTGAGCCAAAATATACCAAGGACCATAAAAAAGCTGCGAACTATGAGCTCAATCTGATTAAACGGACCCAACAAAGGTTCTGGGGCGGTGAAGATTTAATACAGTGCAGCTGTGCTGATTGGTTAACTAGGACCAGGTGTGAAGGGGAGGGAGGGGGCCAGAGACGAGCAGCAGAACCAAAATGATCCAAACATGAGTTTCTCATGATTGTATTTTAGAATTAAAGCATTTATGATATCGAGTCAGTGGAGAACCTGATCCAAAGATGTCAAAACTTTCTGCTACAAGAGGCAAAATCATCAAGTCAAAAGTGCCCATGGGCCACAACAATAAGATTTTATTTTTTATATAAAATACTGTTTTTTACCTCTTTAACAATAAATTCAACATGCAATATTTTAATGAAACAAATAAAGTAGGAATTCTGATGGGAAGTGATTTTTAAAGGATTCTAGATTCAAAACACAGGGCGTTTAAGTTTTACCTTTTTAAAAGAAAGCGTTTTCTTTTCAAATATAACAGAGGGGCTAATTTTAAAGTAAAAAAAAATAGGGCTTGGGTAAATCTTTCTTAAAATATGCATTATTTTTAGCTATGATTGCTTGTCTCCATGCCGGTTTTTGCGTTAGTTGTTTACGCAATGACATTTAAAGAAAGCCAAAAAATATATGATTGTTAAAAGATTAATGTAACGGGGTTCTTTGTCACAAAATAAATGATGGCAAGCCGTATTGCAGTTGGTTGTGCTTTATTGTGCTCGATGCTCCCAAACTTGTGCTCAACAGTGCAAACAGTGAAAAAAATGTCCAATAATTCCAGGTGAAAACTATTTACAACTGTACAACTATGTACAAGAACAAAACAAAACACTTCAGTTTGTCTTTCTTCAAAAGACCAATAATAATACTCCCACCTATCTCAGAGAGCTCCTTCCAGTTGCCAGCAATGCAACTCAATGCCATCTCTCCCTCCACACTTCAGAGAGGGCTCTTTAAATACTCTAAGCCCCTCCCCTTAGTTCAATAATCACCATTAACAATATTACTCAATAGCTGCCATATTACATTCAATGAAAATAAATACACAATTATTAAATAAATTATACACTTATTACTAGCATAACCACAGTCATGATGATTGCTTAATTACCAAACAATAATCATTTTAATATGCCTTATGGCGAGTAATGGTGGAGTCACGTGATTGTGACGTCATTTCCTGATAATGACGTTTTAACCAGCTGTTAGGGCGTCAGCTCGGTTTCAAACAAACGTTGGCGCGAACGGGAGGAAAACGGTAAGTCACCACAACACATCACAAACAGAAGAAACCTAACTAAACAAAAGTGTGCACCCTTCATGTTTGTTAGGCAGGTGGAAATCATGCAATGTGCCTGTCGGACTTTTACCGCGAGTGCGCCGGTCCCCACGATGCAATTATGCCAGAGTGTGTGTGTGTATATGTGTGCATAAGCGTTTAGCGCCAGTGACGAGGCTGCTTCGTCACAATTAATCATTTGTTTCGTGCCATTAATCATTTTCTAATCGTTTGAATTTGACAACAAAAATTAAGCCCTTATAAAAGAAAGGCCCCCGGGCCGCACTTTGGACATTGCTGACCCAATCCAAGAAACTGGGAGGCAACAAAAAGAAGTGGCTCTGATGTTTTTTGCTCAAAATAACAAAACTAAATATTAAATATCTTGTAGTTATCAGTTTGGTGATTTCCTTTCACAAGCAATTTTCAGCAAAGTAGGATTTTTAAAAGAGCATTACGACACACTGATCAGCATTTATGCTCCATCTTTAGCTGAATAGTCCTCTTCCTGTTTATCTGTTCAGGTTTTCTTCCTTCCAGGTCTCAGCAGCCCATCTGTGACCATCTAACACTTCTTGTTTTTAACGCTTCAGTCGTCCTCACATCTCACACATGCAGAAACCCACTTCGCAAACCTTACCCGGCCAATCAGCGCGGCCCATCACACTTTCCCTAAGCGCCGATAAACGCCTTCACCAAGCCGGCGTTCACACCTTCCCGCCGCATCCCGATCCCGTCGCAGGTGAGACGTGTGAGGACAGGCGTTCAGGTGTGCGCGTCGCTCTGGTAAACTGGGACAGCTCTTTTAGATGATGTCACATCCAGATTGCTGGGCCGCCTCCAGATGGTTCTGAACTCCACCGGAGCGGACGCGGAGACCTGAGAGACACCGACAAGCTGGCGTTCGGTGACGTCCACGCCGTATGTCTGTTTCGATGGCGGACAGACGCCGCTCCGGGTGACACAGACTCGCATCTGCTCATGTGTGAGACAGAGATCACCACGAGTCCCATCAAAGGAAAAATCCTCTCTTCAAAGAGGGAGGCACACATTTATTGTTCCCTTCTCCTGATGCACAAGGCAAAAACTATAGCTGTATGAAAAATGAGACAACATGCATATTTGGACGCAAGATTGGATATTGATTTTACCTGAGAAATACAAGTTATATGAATAAACAAAAGCTGACGTAAGAAGTTTTTACATTGTTTCAGAAGCTGTAATTTAACAGTTCTCCCCTAAAAGAAAATACAAATCACAGACAGAAGCACAGATAAAGTACATTGCTAAGCATTTTGAAGAAGGGTTCAACTCTAGATTTTATCTGGTGCTCCTTTCTGTTGAAATGAACATGAACAGCTTCTGAATCCGCCGTAGGGAAAAAGTATTCTCACTAAACAAATGCCACGTCGAAGTGTGTCGAATTCCCCCTCTGAAAGCTGAGTCTGCAAAGGTTCGCGTATTCGTAGTTTTCGGTACGGCCCTGTAGATTCTGCTTTTTGAACACTTGCAGAATGTTTCATGTGCAGAACTCAGAGTGTAGAGCAACGTTTCCACAGCGCAACTTTAACAAAACAAGGCAAAGTTATTCCAGCTATCACTAAACTCTGCTATTTATTTTACTTATTTACACAGAATAACAGTGTGTATTAATGAACATGTGTTTTTTTGCATGAGATTATAGCCAGGGCTAATTTCCATCTTTAGTTCCTACGTTGGAAGTTCCAGCAACAACTCAAATAAGAACACCCAAAAAATTAAAGATTACGATTGTTCATGTTACAAAAAAGTAAACGGGATAAAACTATAAAACATAATTTTAGGGGGAAAAAAATTAGCACTTTCAATTTATATTATATAAACACATATATGTGTTCTACCTTTATATGTTCTACATTATGGATCATTAAATGTTTGAACAGCTACAGAAGAATATGAAAGATGGACCAAACCAGAACTTTGTCAGCGAACGCAATTTTTTAACAGCGAGAAGGTCCACAAAACGCTCTGTTCTGAACTGAATGACTCACCTGAAAAAATGTCAAGCTAAATGGAAAGATCACTGGTAAGGTAGAAAAACCTGCATGGCTACCAGCAATGCCCATGCTGC
This sequence comes from Apricaphanius iberus, assembly GCA_028564705.1. Classification (NCBI taxonomy): domain Eukaryota; kingdom Metazoa; phylum Chordata; class Actinopteri; order Cyprinodontiformes; family Aphaniidae; genus Apricaphanius; species Apricaphanius iberus. The sequence goes on from JAPXFQ010002006.1 coordinate 687,841, forward strand.
ATTCAAGTACAGCTGGGAGACTAGGCTGTCGAATATAAACATGTTTTATTCTCAAATGTTTTATTTAAACATTTCCAAACAATAACAAAGAATGTTTTTAAGTGGTTCTACTGTTATCTACTCTGGCTATGTCTGCTTGTACTCGTTTATTTTTAAATTCTTAAAAAAAAAAAAAAAACAAAGTGTATTAAAATGGAGTGCTTTAGATATAAAAAAAATATTATGTTTTAAACTTAAAAAAAAGTTTTAAAAAAAAGGTCATATGCACATTTGTATTGTTTTTTTAATTTTATTCAAAACGTACCAAACCGGGACTTTTGTGTACAGCTAGCCTCATACTGCAAGCAGACTGGCAGATGCTAAAAGAGTCCAAACACTGACGTACAGCAGGCTCCTGTAGATATAAAAGATCATGTCTGTACGATCAGAAACGGATGGACAACTTTAAATTTCACGTGAAAGTCAATCTGACGTTAGCCAGAGAGAACGTAGACCAGAACGTCTAGACTAAAGCTTTTTCAGAGTTATTTGGACAGCAGAACAGAGAATAAATGCAGCCTCCAACTGTGAGGCATGAGGTAGAAACGATGTCAGAGATCCAAAATGGAGACAAGAAGAACCACACAGGAGTCATGGCTACTCAGGAGAGTAGCCATTAGGGGGTAGGCGTGTCCTATCTGTAGTATAATGATTAAAACATTAATATTCATTGTTTACCATTAATTTCATCACTTTCTTTTCCAGAAAGAAATACAATCAGATCCAACTCTAATATGTGCTAATAAAGGAGTGTGCTAATTTTTTCTCCACGACTTTAAATAACTTTTGGCTAAATGCACTCAAAATCAAAAATAACACTAAAACATCTATCTAATCCATGTTTTTTGTAAATCGTGCAGACTGAGCTGCAACAAAAGCATTCTGCGTCTCCATGGGCAGTTTTACTACAATATTTAACACAGTTTGGACCGTCTGCAGCAGCAGTGGGACTTGATGTGAATTGAAGCAGACCACAGGCTCCATTAAGACCAAAAGGGAACAACAAACGTCCATTAGGAACAGCTGGGCATCTTCAAAAAAAGCTCCGCTCCCAGCCGCTGCGGATGTTTTAACGGCTACCTAAACTGTACTCATGTCGGAGCAAAAGGAACATTTTTAAAGTGCAAAACACAACACCAGGACTCTACTGGATGGGAAACAGAAGTGGGAGAGAGTTAAAAGGCATCCAGAAGCCGATGTGGAACATTTTATTCACTAAAACTAGGATATTTGGGGTAATTATTGCTAAACTGGTACTGAGATTTTTAGGAACCTGGATGCTTAAACAGATAAGCTAAGATGAAAGCAAACGCAGGGAAAATTGCCTCCTTTTCAGAACAACAAAACAATAAAGTAGAACTGTCATGCATCATACTGATGGGTTTAAAAGAACAGAAGTCTGGAAGAGAGCTGAGATAAATCAGATTTTCTGCACAGAGTTTGGAGCATGAGAGTGAAGTTTCTGGAAGATGCTTGCCTACTCATCATCTACGAAGAAGCAATTAGTGCCCCAGGATTCCTCCATGATGCACATAGTGTTCCCTCAGGTAAATAGTGGAGATAAAAGCATTACTGCAAAGCATAGTGGTTCTGTGTGTTCCTAGAGGCGGAGCTACAGGACTTGCTACACAAATATCACTGAAAACGCAAATAGATGCATAGTGAGCAACTATTCTCACCGTTTTTATCTACTGTGACCTTTTGAAATCTGAATAAAACCTCAAAACTCTGTTGTTTTTGCACATTTTTTGTTCATATACTCCTACTACTCTCCATTTTTGCGCATAATTATTGCTGCCATTGAAATTACCTTTAGCCCACTGCGCTTGGCTGTAGGAGTTTTTGAGGAAAAAACTCAGTGAATATAATGTGTAAATTATGTGCCATAAATTATGTGTACTGTCAATCTGTTTGGATTTTCTCCACAGAAAGTACCTCTGGCTCTTCTGTGTTTAAATACACAGCATTGTTGATTGTATGACCTTTGTGTTTTTCTGTTCGTAGTCTTCAGTGATAATCTGGGTGCTGTTCATGGATTCACTAAGTGATAAACTGACACCTTTAACTTTGTTCATTTACTGCCTCCGCTTTTGTTTATGGGCTGATTCAACGACCAATTTTTTGTCTTTTACCTAAAAGAAAGTACCCCTACAGAAGAATGTCCGTTTCAAATCATGGCGCTATTGATTCTATAAACTTTCTTGTTTTCCAGTCCAGACGTCAGCGACAGTCTGGGTTTCGTTTCCGGATGTTTGTTTGTTTCTTTAACATAGAATACAATACAATAAAAGTATAACAATTATATTACACAAATCATATGTAAGGAAGCCAAAGAGGCTTATATCTAAAGCACTCCATCTTAATACACTTTAGCTATAGCAACATAACTTTGTTAAAATGTAAAAAAATAAAATCGATCTTAATACATAAAATAATAAATGCACACATGTATTTGCATTATTCTTGAAACATATTCCCCTATAGACCATGTAACTCTCTTTTACTACCTGACATGATACTGAAGTTTCTCATAAATCCAGATTTTCATTCCATCGTTTAGCAGCATGAAATCTAATAGGAATTCATGAGAAGTATTAAATAAAGGAAGATTCAAATTTAAAGAATGTATGGTGGGATAATTATGAACTTTTTTATTAGTGAAAAAGTAGTTCTTTGTGTAGGACGGCCAGTTTCTATGGTAAAAGACTTCAAACACAAAAGAACAGCTAAGAAGTGTATTCATATTAAATATGTTAAGAATTTGAAATTCATAAAACAAAGGTGCGCTTGGTGTACCCAACTTTGAAAAGGTCATCTTAAAAGCTTTTCCTGTAAGATCAATAATTTGTATAAATATGAACGGAATGCTGCTCTCCACGTCACATTATAATAAGAAATATAAGGATAAATTAAACTGTAATATAAGGTTAGACATGATTTATGAACATATCTTATTTGACTGATTATACCATGTAGTGACAGACTGAACAGCTGAACTGAAAGGTGGTGCACATAAGTAAGGTGGGAGGAGTTTGTTTGTATTGAAAGTACTCCTGACCCTGTGTTTCTGTAATCAGCTGAGTCAGGAAAGTATCGATGAAGCTATTGCTGCTTTCGATTTTATGTTTTGACTTTATTTTTGTTTCCCACAGAAAGTACACCTGGTCCAGTGTTTCTGTTTTATTAAGTATCTCGTTTCTGCTTTCAGTCACCATTATCCAAAAGAAAGTACTCCTGACCCAGTGCTTCAGAGTATTTTTATGTGCAGGCTTTGAAACCTTTCATTGCTGCAGGAATAAGTCATATCTTCGCTTTTTGTTAAATATTTTTGAATGATTATATAATCATTGCAGCTTTTAACCCCTAAACTTTCCGATGATAGTCCTATTTTTACCTGTCTTTGGAGCAAGTTTTCATGTTTTGTGACATATTTGCAATGAATGGTACTTTCCTTTATGTGGACTAAAGGTCTCCGTGGTTGTTAAAACCAATGCAGCTGCTTTTTTTATTATTTGTTTATTTTTTTTGCATTAGCCATGATCATTGCTGCTATTTTATTTTCAAGGCCAGTAAGGATTACAGACATAGTTGTTAGAATTGAATAACACAAACGTAGTGCTCACACTCACCGATTCTGCTGTGGAAACCAAACGAGCCAACAAGCATTTCTCCAGCGGAACCAATCAGAGCGCAAAATGGACCCGCTCCGGAGTGGCATATGGAAATTGCAGAGAAAGGGGCCATTACATTGTAATACAACGCGGTAAAGCTGTGCATGTGCTTCTGTTGGAAAAGCTCTGAAACAGGAGCCACAACGGACCATTTTTCTCCCTTAGCGTGTGGCCCTGTGTGTGTGTGTGTGTGTGTGTGTGTGTGTTAGCGGGGAGGCATGCGCTCATGCATGCACCTGTGACATATTGAGGGCATTTAAATGCGGTGGGAGAACCGACCTGCGTTTTAAAGGGTGAACAAAGGGAGAAGTGGCAGCAGAGTGTTAGGCCTCATTTACTTTGTGATGTTCAAAGCGCGCGCAGGCTGCGAACACGCGTGAACACTTTCTGCATAACAGTAAAACATGTACAGCCATGGCAAGATGGTGAGTAAAAGGAGAGAGTCCTGAGTCATCCATCATGCTTCTGGGACGAGGGGAGACATCCCCTCCTCCAATTTAATAACCAAACCCCCTCCCCTCCTCATCCTCCTCCTCTCCTTCCCCATTTAATAACAGCACAAGAGATCAGCTCCATTAGCCCAGACCTCCTCACACATGCAAATGAAGGCGGCGTTATGGAGGCACGCGTCACGCACCGCTGATGGAACCCCTCCTCGACCCATCACGGCTCCCGGCAGAACAACCGTGTGCTCCGAGGAGAGCAGAGAGACGCAGCGGTTCGTGTGTGGTTGAATTGAGACGCATTACGAGTTCTGACTGCAGCGAGCAGAAAGTGAGGCCGGGCAGAAGTTCCAGGGGAAGCCAGGAAAGGACACGAGTTAGCCTGGAGACATTTTCTTATACCAAATGGGTTCATGATTCTCCAGGAGTAGAATTTACAACTGATTAATACATGAGAATCACTTTATATCTAAAAATGCTAATAAACGTCCCTTTGTTATAACTAAAATAGAAGCTCTTTTGAATAAGTCACCTTTGAGCTGACATTTAACGAAACACTGACAAAAAAAACAACCATATCAGTTTTACTTTGCATAAAATGAAATATTAAAGGATTCCACCTGGGATGCACCGATAACGTTCTGATCTACTCTTATCACTATCAGTTAGTTAGCCCATACCACGAACTGATGCTATGCAATAATTTCACAGGAATTTTCATATTTCACTTCAAATTTTAGCTTTGTGGTTGTTTTTTATTTATTTTTTTTAATCAAATTTCATCGAGATGCACCGATACTGATAATGGTATCAGCCCCGATACCGTCTAATGCACATGTACCATGAAACGATACTTAAAGTATGGGAAATCTGCAATAAATTCCCAAAAAAATGTTCACTTTTTTACTTGAAAGTTTAGTTTTGCTGTCATTTTATATTTTTCATCTGTTATTTTGTCTTAGTTATGTTTAGTTTATAAAGTCTGGTGCCTTTAGTCTCTTCATGAAAAGTATAAGATGGAAGTTATAAAGTTTATTAGTTAAACAATAGTAATGGATCGATATCGACAGATACACAAAGCCCAGGGATTGTTATCTGTATCGGGACTGAAAAAGTCGGATCGGTGCATCCCTATAATTTACTATCAGTTGTTGTAACAAGCAGAGAAGAAAATGAAACCTGTCTTTCAATTCATTGCATTTTATAGTAGCGGTACTGATACTCGGTATCAGCAAGTATCTGTATCGTAATGATTTGAAAAAGTGGTATAATTGCATCCTCCGTATCCACATATAAAACACGGCACTAGTGGACCAGTGACACTAGGGGGCGCATCGACTAAAAGTGTTATTTTTTAATGGTTACAAAAGAATCTGAAGGCTCACCGTCATTTTAACAGATTAATATTCACACTACTGACTTCTTGGTTCAATGCATTGACACTTCATTTTATGCAGAGTTCAGGTAACTTAATGAATGAAAAAAGGTCCATCTCTCCAAAGCAAAGTTTTAATAGTTTTAAAAGTTCCAATAGTTTTTAATTAGTTTTTACTAAACCTTTTTCAGTTCTATTTTAGTTTCAATTAGTTTTTACCATTTTTTCTGTTACTTCAGTTTTTTTTTATACTTAAGTTCAGCTTCGTTTTCATGATTTTCATTTTTAGTGTTAATCTTTTTATTAATACACGTTGCATACCAGGGGCAAGAAATGTGTAACCAAATCTCAGAACATCATTATGCAAATTTATCGATTTATGCCAGATCCAAAAAACATAAAGTGGGGAGAAGAAGTATTTGATACAAAGCTGGGTTTTAAGTTTTCCCACTAACAAAGCATGTAGATGTCTGCAATGTGTATCAAAAGAACTCTTCAACTGTGAAGGACAGAATCTAAAACTAAAATGCAGAAAATCACAGTGGATGATTTTAAAATTATTTCCATTTTATTGCATAAGTATTTGATCGTCTATCAACCAGTAATAATTTAGGCTCCCACAGACCTGTTAGTTCTTCTTTAAGAAGCTCTCCTGTTCTCCAATCATTACCTGTATTAACTGCACCTGTTTGAACTCGTTACCTGTACAAAACACACCTGTTCACACACTCGAACAAACTCCAACCTCTCCACAATGACCAAGACCAGAGAGCTGTGCAAGGACATCAGGGATAAAACTGTAGAGCTGTACGAGGCTGGGATGGGCTACAGGACAATAGGCTAGCAGCTTGGTGAGAAGGAAACAACTGTTGGTGCAATAATTAGAAAATGGAAGAAATTCAAGACGATGGTCAATCTCCCTCAGTCTGGAGCGCCATGCTAGATCTCTCCTGGTGGGGCATCAATGATCATGAGCCCATAGCTACACAGCAGGACCTGGTCAATGATAGAGCTGGGACCACAGTCTCAAAGAAAACCATCAGTAACACACTCCACTATCATGGATTAAAACCATGCAGTGCATGAAAGGTCCCCGTGCTCAAGCCAGCGCACGTCAAGGCCCGTGTGAAGTTTGCCAATGACCATCTGGATGATTCAGAGGAGGAATGGAAGAAGGTCATGTTGTCTGATGAGACAAAAGTGGAGCTTTTTGGTCCAAACTCCACTTTTTGGAGAAAGCAGAAGAATGAGTACAACCCAAAGAACACAATCCCAACTATGAAGCACGGAGGTGGAAGCATCATTCTGTGGGGATGCTTTTCTGCAAAGGGGACGGGACGACTGCAGCGTATTGATGGGAGCATGACCAACAATCTCCTTCCCTCAATTAGGGCATTGAAGATGGGTTATGGCTGGTTCTTCCAGCATGACAACGACCTGAAACACATCGCCATGGCAACTAAGGAGTGGCGAAGTAGGAAGCGTCTCAACATCCTGGAGTGGCCTCGCCAGTCTCCAGACCTGAATCTAATAGAAACTCTTTGGAGTGAGCTGAAAGTCCATGTTGCCTAGCGACCGGTCCGGAACCTGAACGCTAAAACGTCCCGAACATAAAAAGTCCAAAGATAAATAATCTGTCAACACAGCAAAAAAAAGCCATGTTGCATATATTCTGGTTGTAAGTAATCCCAAACCGGACTCTGGCGCTTTCTCCCAATATGATGCTTGACGGACTGCGACAACAGCAATGCCTTGACTGACATATCTGCCATGTTGGCATAATGTGGTACGGCGAGTGGAAACAAAAGAGGGATTTCTTTTCAATCAAAGCGGCCTGCGCAACCAACTGCAACACAAAACATGGTGGCATCAGCTTATATGGCAGGGAGTGACGTAGAGCAAAAGTCTTTCTAGACTAGGCAGTTTTGCAAACTCTCATTAGAGTTTCGGTTAAGTTTCTCATTGTAAGAGATGCCTAGTTTTTGTTTTTATTTCAGTTCATGGAAATTGTTTTCTTTACGTCAAGCTTTTGTTATTCAATTAGTTTTCGTTAAGATAAAAACATGGACCCCAAGACCCTGTTTTCCAGGAAAGCAGCGGTTCATGCGGCGGGACTTCCTCCCACTGAAGCGATAGCCAACGGCTCGTTCGGACACTTTCTGACCTCTGAAATCAGTTTGTTGGAATTAAATGTTTAAAATTTACTTTAAAAAAAACTACAACAGTTGTTATTATTTCTAAAACTAACAGGAAAAAAATGAATATGAATGGATTTTTTTCTTTTTTTACACCATTGGTCAAAATGATGAAAAACAAAAAATGTCTCGCGTCACCTTTGGTCATTGGAAATAATTTTTCTGGTTGTTGAGATATATCGTCCCGGTGACAGGTTCTGGTTCCTCCCCACTCTGTGGGACACAATTAGAAGACCAACAAGAAGGGGCACTGACCATCAACTGAGCCCTTTCCGAAGCTCATCTTGGACAGAAATAACTTCAGCTCATGGCGTCAGGGATCCTATCGTTTGGGGTCTTGATAAAAGATGATATGAATGATGCAGGAGTGGATAAACTCAGAGCTCTGCCTTGCAGCGACTGAAGCCTCATTACATTATGACCGAAGACGTTCTGCTTACCCCGGTGAGGTTCTTTCTGTGGTTTAAAGCTTTAAGGCACGGACGTTTCCTGAGAATTGCCTCCACCGATGGAATGATTATACCATAGACGTATGCATTGAAACCATTAATGACAATTTGCTCCTGTGCAACCAATAGAAGGTACTTTCTTTGTACACTTGGGCTTTCACAGCCCTGGAGAACTGTCACACAAATTACTGTAATTATCCATCTAAATGTCTTTTCTGTTCATTTAATGACTTCATTTATTACAGTTAAAGCCAAATTGCAGCTTAAAGCCACAAGCAATGAAAAGAAGCACTTTTCTTAGACAATCAATGCCTGATTTTCCTCCTTAGACTCAGATTTAAGATTCGTGCACCTGAAATACTGAATGGGCTAATCTGGACTCAAAGACGGATGGATGTGGCTGTGTTTTATTAGGATATATGGTCACTGTTATTTCCTTGAACTTGGTGGTTTGGGTGTAAAACACAAGTAGGGTCCCAGCCACCTTCTGCTGTTTGCTTTTGCAATTAAAACCAACACGTGGATGTCAGAAGAAGTTCATTAAAATGCTGTAGTTGTATATTGGCAGTAATCGGCTTGATTAGTCAAGGGTTGATTGTGCTAATTCTGCTCGCAGCTCCAAAAATACAATTTCACTCAACATAACATAAACAAACAGGTAAAGACGTGCTTGGATTAATAAACATGATTATAAATTAAACACTGAATCTATTCAATTGAGCAAATATAAAGACATAAATCAGGTTTTTAGGACATATGAGACTTTTTTTTTAGATATAGAGCCATGTTGTTTTTCCAGAGAATATAAATCGTTCAATGCAAAATCCTGAATTTTTTATTTATTTATATTTTATTGAGGGATTTTCTATTTTTAATGGCATGAAGACAAGATACACCATGAAGTTCGGGTAATACTGGACTGGCTCTACTGCTCAGTTCATGATTATCGATGGATTTTCAGCAACAGGAGAAGGCGTTTATAATAGAGGTATGCAAGACACAGCTTTTATTTTGACAGTCCACTTACGCTTAATAACACTAAATATTTACCTCAATAACTAGATATCAGTTCAAAGCTAAATATTTAATTTGTAGATATAGCTAGCCAGTTTTGCTTGCTAGTCAAATATTTAGCATTGAACTAAATATTTACCTTGCCAGCAAAATATTCCGTTCAAACCTTAGCTTGAAGCTATCAATTTTGCTACCAAATTATTTTTGAATAATTACTTTACTAAATTCACTAAATAAATGTACTAAAATAAAAAATAGAAAATAATAAAATAATGAATTTACTGCTGACAAAATATTTAGTTTGAAACTTTTAAATTAAAATATGAATAAATAATTTTAAAACAAATATTTAGGAATTTGTTTTTATTTTCTAAAATAGCCAAACTACGACTGTGTAACATTACCCCCCCCCCCCCCCCCCAATACCGTATGTCAACTTGAGAGAAGTAGTTAGTTCGTTTTTTCCTCATCAGATCTATTTTTGCTGCTCTATGAAAACTTGAAGGATTGTGTAAGTAAATTTCACATCCTTGGACAATGGGACCCGATGACACGATCGGTGACAAGGCGCCTCATAAAAGGCCTCCATATCAGATCCGCCGCAGCCCGATAAATGAAGCCCGGGGAAAAATCAATATCAGCAAAGTCTGTTAATCAGATTTGGGGGGGTGGCTTAGACAGTGAAATGTCAACCTCTAGTCTCTTTAATAGTCGGATATTACATTTTAATCCCAGTCTCTTCATTAAGGCCACCAGTAGATGCCCGTCGAGGAGTGCAGGGCAGGAAGGAGGTAAATACAAAGAGATTGGTATCAAAACAGAGCCTGTAATTAAGTGAAAGGGGAGAAGGAGGAAGAGGAGCAGCATAGGGTGAGGAAGGGCCGGGTTATGGAGCGTCGACGCTGAATTTACAGTAACAGGGTGATTGACTGCGATAGACGCGGAGGCAGTAAAGGGATGTCAATGAGGAGTGAGGACAAATTGATATGATCACAACATGTCACATTAAAAGACAGGCCTGCCATCCATCAACGTGATAAAAGGCCTCCTTCATTCTAACACCAACCCCGCTGCCATTGATCTCAATGCTTCACTTCGCCAGCCACTAACCATTTATGATCACTATCATTATGCAGTTATGAGGACGGTGACGATCTATCATAGCTGTGCAGGCCACAATGAAAAGATAACCCTTGCTAATTTGTTGCACTGACGAGCTCAAATCATGGAGGGAAATTAGGTAGAAAAGAGAATAATTTCACTCAATTTCTCTCAATTATGTCAGAAAATAATGAAAGCAGAAAATGGATGAAGATGACAGTAGAAGGAATTTGAAGGGAGATGATGGGTTTTATTTGTTTTTAGGGATGTCTTCAGAGAGGAAAAGTAACATTGATGATAAGAGCAAACATGCTTTTAAATCAGCGCTGAGCAAATCACTAAATCAATATCAATTAGGCTGCGAAAGAGCCCAAATGGACAACTGGCTTTGTTTTAACTAATGAAGTCTGTGGAGAATCCAATCTGCCCTGGTCCCCCCCTTTCGTGTCAATCCTACTTCTCTTAACCAACCATGACAGTACAGAAAAACACAGACATAAATTTCACTAATATTTTGGGAAAGTATTGAGATTTACTGAATATTGAGCTTCACTAACCATTATAGCCATTTATCTACAGCTCATCTATACAGTCAAAATATAGATTTAGAGAGGTGGAAATGGACGTAAATACAAATCAACTTAAGCGGCCTTTTTGACTCTAAAAGTTTTACTTCTGCTATTTCTTCCCTTTCAGTAAGACTGAGGCAATAATTCGACTTTCGCACTGATTGATGCTGCCCTTGACTGGTTACCCGACCACTAAGATTTGGATTACAGATAAACCGACCACTCACTTCCTCGTACTGAAACCTGTTCACTGCGTCGGTGCATGTGAACCATCTTACACTGCTACCGGAGTCACTCTAATGTCCTCTCCCCTGGTGCTGTGGGTGTAATAATACCGGGTAGACTGCTACCCTCCTTTTCTCTACTTTTACATATCAGATTTAAGTTACACAAGGATTTTTAGAGGACATACAAAGAAACCAATTCAGCCAGGTACACACTTCCTGTTTTTTTCTGTCAGTCACTAATCAACCTAACTCTCACCAGAAACTGTTCGTGAGACAAAGTTGGTGTCCAGCTTGCACATTCTGAATAATATCAGTTTTCTGGTTCCAAACTGTACAATTTATTCTACTTATATATATTAAAACCTCTAAAATAATCTTACCAGATTAGTAGGTGGTGACAGAACTAGATAATATTTAGAATAAATATAGAACATCCTTAGGACGGCTAAAGACTCTCTCCAAAAGATTGTAGCTTCTTTTTAAAATATTGTTCATTATTTTAAATGTTTCACGTTTAACGGCAGCAGAGGTAGAACAGAATCCGTATTTGAAAAATCTACCCAAACAAACCAAAACACAAGATCGAAGGTGGGAACAGCAACAGATCATTTCTGATTTGTAAAATATTCTTCGCTGAAGTAGAATATTATTTCAATTGCTGAGTGTTTGCTTGTTGACCACAATTCCAAACAGATCATAAAAAGGTAATGTTTTAAACTAGCCAAGTTTAGTATAAAACAGAACAAGGGGAACTGCACCCTTGTCCCATCCTATCCTGTCCCGTTCATCCATCCAGACAGTCCAATACTGCTTTTCATTTGCCTTACAAGTCTGATCTAATCTAGAACTATGTGCAAATTCAACATGCTCTGCATGCAGGCAAAAAAAACAGTTACCACTATGACCAAGGATAGTAAAACAAGCAGACATCAACAAACTCACCTCCATCTTATGCACCGAAACGCTGTGGAAACATGTTCACAAAAGGAGATTGTGCTGTTCTACCTTTGAGATACAAGCCATCAGAAGTCCAAATGCAACTGCATATTCCTTAAAGATTTATAGTGTTTTAAATGCATACTGATTTCTAAACTGCATCTCATCCATCAAATTTATATCGACTGGTGTTTTTACTATACACAGAGAAGAGACTGCTGGATTCTGGTTCTGAATAGAGAAAGTTTTAAAATGACTGCTGGGCATAGAGCAATGGACTTGATGTTGAATGCTTGACGGATGAGAATAAAGCAAAGTTGGCATCTTGTGCCCCTGAAGTGCATCAGCCTCATCTTTCCAGAAAAAGAAGGAGAAAAACTAGGACTGCAAGCTGTTAGGAACCACTTCCAACGCCTTCCCATGATTAGAGATATAAAGAAAAATCTGTTAGTTAGAGGAATTGGACAGTTTTTAGCTGGATTGGGCCTAATTCCTTACCAGCAGGTTGCACATTAAAAGAATTCAATTCAAATCAGTGAATGTACCTCAGCACCAGGTTACAGTAACGGCACCACTCTTTAGAGCGGCGCTTAACGCAAGAGACGCGTTTTACTCGTGAAATCAGAAGAGCGTCCCTTCCTACCGGGAGTATATCACTCAGGAAAGGGTTCCACTGGAGATCACAGAAACACAGGAGAATTGTAAATGCATAACTTAAAGTGTAGGATGGGGGGAAAAAATGTATTCTTTGTTAATACAAAATGTAAACTCACCATCCACTACCAGAAATGTAGATATTTCTGTCCATACAAACTAAATTAAAAAACAAAGCTAAACATACATTTTGGGAGATTCTCGATTTCAAGGTTTAAATTCTCGTCAGGCCATCATAAAAACCAACAGATTTGAGCCACAGACAAACTGACTCCAACCCTGGTGTCACAGGTTGCAGTGGTTGCCTTACATAGGCGTTACCGTGGCGCTACGCCACAGCTGAAAATCCAGCGCCAGCCAACCAGCCAACCTGTAGGCTATGTACCGTATTTTGCGTACTAAGTGCGTAACATTTACATATGCTGGTACGACTCGCCCCTCTTGACAAAGAAAATAAGCAGCGGACACGTGAGTTCTGTAATAAATGTGCGTTACTAATGTCTGACAACACGATGCAGCAGCGCGGTGAAGCAGTTTCAGCCAATCATTGTAGAAAAGCCGAGAACAACGAGGCAACTGAACGTAATATTCCACAGCTCAATCTTTTGTTGATGTCAAATAAATATGAAATAATAAAATGCAGTTAACCTGTGGCTATCAGCTTGTATACGCACACATAAAATAAAAAATTTAGAGTCAGGTCAAATGTGTATCACTGAACTAGTCAAAATAAGAATTTTGAACAAGTGTGTGTGTTTTACCGAAAAACATTGAATATTGTGGCCAGTAGAGTACAAAATGTCTATGTTATTTATTTAAAGTATTGTAATCAAAAATATAGGTTTTATACCGGGGGTTGAGTTCAAAGAAGAAAGTTAGAAATTTGTTCTTAGAGGAAACACTCGGTAGTGATGTTTTGATTTCTTTTTTCCATAATTTTGACATTTTCAGGTGTTTTATATTGTCCTGTCTGGTCCGATGTAAACTGCTGAGTGCTTTGGAAACGTAGCACGTAAAAAATAGAACTGCAGCGTAACTTTAGGAGAGGACCGCAACACGATGCTTCTGCAACATCCGCTTCACACTGCTTTGCGCCCTTTGGAAGCGCTCCGTTGATTTCAATGGATGCTATCAGCTGCGTATTATGCTTCATGGACAATAGGCGCTGCTTACGTGTCCGGTGGAAAAAAAAGGGTTATAAAAGATATATAAAACCAAAACAACTTTCCTAGTTTATTCAGGCTGCAGAAAGACAAGAGAGAGCAAAGCTTTCAGGAGATACCTGAGTGGGAAAAAAGCTTTTTTTTTGTTGTAAAACCCTGTTTTACACCAATTTTACTTTAAAACAAGGCATGATGTCAACTCAGCCAATTGAATAAGAACTTTTGACTAGAAATACAAAGAAAAAAATACTTTAAATATTCTTATGAAAATATCAGACAATGTCAGTCTAAGTTTAAACTGGGCACAAAATTCATCTTTAACTTTACCACTTTTTTCAAAATATGTAAATGATCCTTTTTATCAGTCAAATTTCTCAAAAAGCAAATCATTACACCCCAATTCATGAATAATTTTAATGTGCTTCCACCTAACTCAAATGGGAGAAACAGTAAGTTATCTTGTTGCAAACCTAAATGAATCGAGGTTGTTCAAACTTATGTGGATTCAGCTTTTACAGAGTAAAAAACACACACACACACACACACAAACACGCCATCTGAGGCAGGCAGCATGCAGCGAGGCTCCTCGGGGTTGCCATATCCTTTTTAACATCCATCAGCTCTGCAGAGATTTCATATTAGCTCCTCATCTGCATACGGCACAGACGGAATGATAAACGAGAGAGAAGGAGAAGGAGCACTCTCTCCTTGTCTCCTTCATTGCATCTCCTTCCACCCTTCCAAACCTCGCCTTCCTCCCTCTATCTCCTTATCCCTCCCTTCAAACCTCCTAAATTGGATCACCGCTGCCAGCCGAGCGAGTGCAGGAGTGTGTGTGCACATTGTTGCGGTGTAATCACATCTTTTAAATGGAAAAAGGGGATGAATCTCAGGAGAAACGATGACCACTGGGCCCATATCTGACTCCTGAGCCACCAGTCCCTATTGGCAGTCTTTGTATTTCAGTATACTCCATCACATTTGCTTTCACCAAGCAATCTAAGAGTCTTGAAAACTTTTTCTTCCCTTAGATCCTCCATCTAATTCTCCCCAACAACGTTCTGTCCAAACTTTTCTGTAGTTTTAACATTTAAGCAACATTTTCTTCTTTGTAACTTATTTTAAACATGATAATAATGATGCAAAATTGCCCCAATGAGCAATTTAGACACTAATATGACTATTTTTTAATGCTGGAAGCTAAAACTTATTTTATATTCATGCGGTGAACTGATCAATCTTGTAATAAACTGCTTTATGAGAGAATACTGTTGGTCCAAATTGTGTGAGCTCAATAAAACATTAACACCCCTCCAAAATATACAACCTTTGAGTTGAACATTTGCAATATGTGTGTAATGTAATTCTCCGCTAAAGTGGTGATCACTGTAACCTCCTGCAGAACAGTTAATCTTTAATGCTGAGGTCTTCCGAGGCCTCTGGAGAAACCTCATTTAAAAGCAATAAAACAATCCCAAATTAAATAATCACAGCCTATTCCTTGTTCTATAAAATCCCCCCCGTCCTCACTCGGTTCAGCCGATACTTTATTGGATTCCTCGGAAGCAGCATTGCGTTCCTCCCAGAACATAACGCTTTCAAATAAAAAGCAAGACATTTCCTGGTGGTTTTAATAGCTACTGTTACTTCTGAGTTATTTTTCACCACTGTTACACTTCATCTCTGAAATAAGAGCGCGGTAGATTCAGAGGCATCATTACAAGCTCTCCAATAAGTCACCAAGGCCCAAATTGCTGCGTGTGGTGAGCTGTTTTCCTTTAAAAAAGTTATTTTTGGTATCAGGAGCTGCAGTTAATGGTTGCTTTTGATCAGGTAGTTATTTTTAAGATGTGGAGGCGCGACTCGGTGGACAGCCATGAAAGTAGGCTAAGTTTATCAGAAAAACTAAATTATCCATGTCATTAATTCTGAATTATAATAAAAGCTATTTTAAAGTTAACTGGGTTGACTTCACTTGTCGTATAATTTTTGTTCATCCTAAGTTTCCCCTTTGGAACAAACTTCCTGATGACTGCAAAGCTGCTTAAACACTGAGCTGCTTTAAAATTCGCCTGCTTAGAGCTGCCTTTGAGTTATCGATTATGACGCTTATTCGCTGTTTACTTTCAACAAAATATTTTATGCTTTTCATGTGTAATTCTTAATTGCTGTTTTACTTTCCATGCTATTATTATATATTTGGTTTCTTTATCACAGTTTCTTTATCGTGGAAAACACCCGTTAAAAGTTTTCTATACAAATAAAATTTGCTTGAAAGTTTATTGATGGCAAAACAATAGTAATTCGTGGTACCAAAAGTATTTTGGCAGTTTTATTGCAGCCTGTTGGGCCATAAATGTTGGACAACAAAGAACTCCAGCCATAAGGATTAATATTTAGTCTTGGGAGTAATGCTTTACAAAAGTAACGAGTTACAGGAATATATTACTTTTTCAGTAACGGAGTGGTGTAACATGTTACTTATAAAATATACAGCAATATATTACTCGTTACAATTTCAGTAACTCAAATTACAAGTGCATCTAAAGTAATTCAACAGACCAACTAGAGTGGGATGCCGTAGAAGATCCACTCTGAATTTCTTGTTGCTTAAAACCCAAGCATCAGAAAATGAGGATGGCTGAGGAAAATCTACATTTACATGGTGTGATTAGTCACACTATTTCCTTAACCATATAACTGAGCGAATGTTCAGTCTTAGGAGTCTCATCTTTTTCATCTGACTTCGTGATGAACACTTTCACTACCTTCTTTTGATGCGATTTAACAAAATTTACCACGAGATAGAAGACATGCAAAGACACTATAGACTTTAAGTTTAATAAAGTAGTGTTTAAAATATCAGTTTCTTTGGTGTCACACTGAGTTACAGTATTTAAACATTGTGTTACATATTTAAGATATTTTGCCAAAAGTAACGTAAAGTAGTGTAACTCAGTTACATTTTTGAGACAGAAATATTTAATGGAAACTAGGGTCCCTGACTAAGGATTTACACATTCGGCTCAGAATTGGCGAATCTTTTCATAGACGGCCGACGGTCGAATGATGTATGTGTGCAGGAAGGTTGTACGCTACAAAGACTTATGGGTAAAGTGTTCGTTTTAATTGTAGAAGTTCCAGTAGTCGTGTTCTTTAGTGATGGTTGGAGTTATGTTGTTGTCAGTGTTTGGTGCTGTTCGTCCGTGCCCCATTTTAGAAACGGCGGTGCACAGCAGTGGGTTGTCTACTCTGACCGATACGCTTCGGACTTTCTCTGCTTGTTCATGCGAGAGCTGCAACGAAAGCTGCCCCTTTGTGGTCGTGTGGTGCAAAGGACGTGAGGGGTGCAACCGAAACTCTCTCTGCAGCAACTCATTTACTGGGTGCCGTTACAATATTACGTGACCTCTACATTATTTTCAGTCTGATCGTGAAAAGGTCATCAAGAAGAACAGAGAAACAGTAATCCGACACTTGAAGCTAGCCGCTACCTTCGACAACACGGGCCTCAGCACATTTGGGACAGAAGAGTTTGGAGATCCTGAGAGTGAAGGACAGTAAAACTTGTGTCACCCTTCACCATGACTTAGGAAAAACATAAAAGCAGTTCAGAGAGAAAAGGCGACATCACAGAGAACTGGAACAAGGAGCAGGAACGTGTACACATGTACAGAACCGCGACAATGGCTGGGAAGGATGCAGCATAACGGAGGGTGGGGGTTGGTGAGAGGGATGAATGCAGTGGTATCCTCAGATCTGAAGGCAAATTCCCCTCGGTGTTAGTTCTGCTCGAGCGCCTGGCACTGACACATGAATATTTCATACTGTTGATGTTTAAATCCCATCATTTGCGATGTGGTGCGTGAGCGTGCGTGGACACCCATTGGAATGAGGCAGAAAAAGGGGGATGCATGTGTGGAGGTGAGAGAGACACAGAGTGTGTTGATCTATAATGCATAGTTTCAGTAAGTTCACTTGTGATATAGTCTATTGCATCTGTATTTCAGTATTATGAAAGTAGTTGTGCAGCTTGAGGCTCAGATTACCATGCGTTAGCTCATCCATATGCAGCTCAGGCCGTGACATACCATAATAATAAGACAATGGAGGCGTACTGTACATGTCTGTACACGTTAACGCCGATGCAGATGCATTCTCTGCTCCCAGATCAAAACCAGTGTTTAAAAAAACGGGTTGGAAGCTCAAAGCAGCAGATACGATCCAAACCTTAGAGCAGTGATGGGTTCTAGCAGTTCTGTTTTGTTTCTTGGCCAGTTTTCCCTGCGGCGTTAGGGTCTAATCGTTGTGCAAATCAAAGATGTTCTGAGTCATTACGTCCCCGCTATAATTAAACATTTCCATGGTGATGGCGGGGATATCATGCACGATGACGATGCTTCTATCCTAGAGGCACAAGGAGTCACTGAGTGGGGTGATGAGTTTAAAGATGATGTGAATCACATGCGGCAGTCTGGGCACTTAAGACCAGCAGGAGGTTCTACATCCAGACACTGAGAGAAGATCTGCTCTGAACTTCTGGGCCTTCAGGACTCAGAGAAAGATCGATGGATCCATCCATCCATTGTTTGGTCAAATAGGTTTTTGACTGAAACCTAAAGATCCAAAATCACTTTTCTGCACTCTAGATGAACACCAAGGTGTTCCAAGGCTACAAAGGACATGTAGTCTCTTTAAATGAGGTCTTGGTCTCTCCCAGACAACCTTTAAAGTCGATAGAGACAAAGAGGATGGGTGCTGGTCCAAAGCCCAAACGATTGTTGATGGCGAGGTTCCTTGCCTGACCCCTCAGGTAGGATTTTATATCCAGGATCCTGTTCTTTCAATCACAATCTATATCTGCTGATGACAGGTGAGTATCAGAACATAAAAGCTCCAATCATCTATCTTCGCTCGGTTCTGGAAATCCCTTGTAAATAACAGGAAGCTGAGTGGGTACTTATCCCACAATGAAGCTTTAATGTGTTGAGCTCAAGCTTAGCTGCAATTAAATTAGGCTGAAATGTTGTTTGAACAGCTTCTTAAGACGGGTGTTCAAACAGCCTCGGACATCTGCACACTGGACCCCTGAAAACAGCCTGTAAATATTTAAACCAGGGCACCGTTCAAACCTCAAGATGAAAAGAGGTTCGTTGGACTTTGATAGTTAAGTCGGAGCTCGACCCTCAGGATCATCTTCAGATGATCAACCACTTTGTCTTCTTCTCGCAGTAATGCCAACAAGATCAAAACCCAGACCCACTTCCAAATGCACAATTTCCCAGCTAATAGAGTGTACTCAGAAATGACTAATCGAATTGGAGCTACCTGGAAAATTAATTTACTATTATGTTCTTTCAAACTGGTTACAGGGAGGGCCGGCAACCTTGTGTTGTACGCCGGAGGGGAAAGTAAACAATTAGAGACTCAGTGACTAATGAATTATGTGATTAACGAGTATGTCAGAGGTAAATCTGTGCTAGACTGACACACACTTGTGAGCACGTACATCCAAACGGTTACACACACAGAGCAAGACGCCCTTATCTATACACAGCATTCATGGCTGAAGTGAAATATTGCGCACCTCTTCCAAATTCCCCCCCCCACCGACCGCAAACATTCTCACCCTGCACGGTTAAGTGAAACAGCTGGCATATCCACTCACAGATTGACCGATAGCATGTGTAGGGTCTCGCTGAGTGTGTGTGTGTGTGTGTTTACATGTAGAGGAGCTGGTGTGTGTGGGGAGGCTGTGCGGCAAGATAAGGCCAAGCTGGTTTGTGTTACAGTGACGGATGAAGGAAGAGATTGGAGGAGGAAAGATAGCAGAGCTCCGTGGAGGGACAGAGCAGCGGTGGTAACAGACAGAACTGTGCAAAATACTCGAGTCATCCTTTATCTTGATTTTCTGCTTTCAAAGTGCCGGACCTCCTTGTGATGTTTTAAAGGCTTGTTCAGCTCTACCAAAACCTTCTTCTGACCGTCTTTGTTTTCAAATTGCTGTAGATTGATTGGTTGATTTGTTAGTTGGTTAATTGATTGCTTGGTTGGTTTATTGGTTAAATCAAATCAAAAATCAAATCAACTTTAGTTGTAAAGCGCTTTTCAAACTACGTAGCTTCTCAAAGTGCTTTACAGATACAAAAATTAGCGGAATTAGCTTATTAGTTCACTGAATGTTTTGTCAATTTGTTACATGGTTGATTGGGTAATTTGTTGCTTATTAATTGGTTAGATGATTGGTTGATTGGGGAGGTTTTTTTGACTGAAAATTTGTTGATTGTTAATTTGTTGGTTGATTGGCTAATTGGTTACTAGTTTGATTAGTTGATTAGTTGGTTGTTCGGTAGATTGCTTTATTTGTTTGGTTGATTGTTTAATTTGTTTATAAGTTAACTGGTTGGTTTGTTTGTTAAATGGGTAATTGATAAATTTGGTCTGTTAGTTAATATACTGATTGCCTAATTGATAAATTAGCTTGTTGATTGGTTGGTTGTTGTTTTTTACTGGTTAATATGTTGATTGTTTATTGGTTGGTTGATCGATGGATTGATTGGCTAATTGGTTGTTTGGTCTGTTTTTTTTTAATTTGTTGGTTGTTTGGTTGGTTGAACAATTAAGTATATTGAGTCCAGAAACCTCAGAAATATTTATATAATCAAGTCACTGTCTCCGTCCTATATATTTTATTCAGACCTAAAATCCGTCATAATTCAACAGATAATCCAGTGTTGTATGCACAGGGGCAGATGTGACCTTTCATCCTAAAAGCTGCTTTCCTTCAAGTTCCTTCTAAGTCTCCATGAATGACCATGACCATGTGGTTAACCAAACTTTGAAGAGTGCAACGCCAAAAAAGTTTCTTTCTTATTAAGTTATTTCATGTTAAGAAAAACTTTGATTGTTAAAATTTATGCAAAGTCTAAATAAAAATTATATTTTAAAATTTGGAGAATCAATTTTTTCATTGGCCGGTCCATCTAGATTGATATCTGGGTCATAATGAGAAGCTGGAGAGAAGAAACATCCAAAAGTGCTTCCTCCTTCAGGTGGAAAGGTTCAACCTTAGAGATCTGGAGGGCTTTTCTGCTACTCAGCTTTAATATGAGTTTAAAACTCACCACAAGGACTATATATCCATCTGAGCTGGGAATGTTTGGGAATAAGCTGGACCGTCACTGAGGACGGGCCGTCCTTCCTGCACCAGTTCCCTCTGATCTTGGATGAACCAAGACAATCCGTGGATTTAAACAATTTACAGTTATTTATCCAAAAAATGCATCCAACGTTCTACCAAGGAAAAACAGCAGCACAAAATGGTTGGATTGGTATGAAATAGGGATGCATCGATACTCATGTGATTCTTATGTTCTGTATCAAATCGGTTAAAATTGACCAAAACCATGAACTGATACTTAAAATGTGTAAACTTCAATAATTTGACAGAAAATTTATTTTTTCACCTAAAATGTAAGGTTTGTGAACATTTTTACAATTTTTTTATCTAATTACTCATTTGTTGTAACAAGCAGAGAAGAAAATAAAACCTTTCTTCCATTTCATTGCATTTTTTTGTGTGGTAGAAGTATCGGTATTGGTACTCGATATAGGTAAGTACTCAAATCCAAGTATCAGTATTATATTGGTTTGAAAAAAGTGGTATCGTTGCATCCCTGGTATGAAATGGAGCTAAGGTGTATTTCATTCAGTCAAACCTACCAAAATTTATGGAGACTGTTAATCTGCCAGAATTTAATTTTTTTCTAGGTTGGGCTCTTCTTTTTGGGTGTCCAGTAAGCTTCTTTCCACATTTTTTAAGAACAAAATGCTGTCAGATGCAAGACCTGGAAAGTAAATGGGTGAAAAAGCAGCGAAAAGTCAAAAAAAAAACCTTCAAAACCATCCAGAAAGCTTTTTTACAACTTTTCCAACACCTTTGCTTTAAAATATTACACAAAAACTCACCATAAATCTACACTCGCCCTGTCATATAGAAACCCCGGTGGACCAAAGTCCCATCAGACGACTCAGTAATGAAAAACACGGAGGGAACGTTAGGATTAGATGAGAGAGAGCGCGTCAGTGTTCTTATAAATATGCATCAAATGTCCAAAGCAACGGCTACAGGCTTAACTGAAGGCTGCAGAGGCATAGTGATAGATAGAAAGAGACACGGCAGAGAAGTTGTGTTTGGCTTAGAGTGTGTGTGTGTGTGCATGTAAGAGAGAGAGTCCCAGAGTGGTGTAATGACCCCCCAAGGGACCAGGACCCCAGGAAGAGTCTCCCTTCTGACTCTGGCTTGTCAGCTGTGAGGAGGGAGGGAGGGGAAGAGATGGTGGTGTAAGAGAAGACGACAGTGGCGACAGCTGCCAGCTCCTCAGGACCGTAATTGGCTGGCTGAGAGAATATAGTAGACACACACACACACACACACACACACACGCATGCACCTTTAGCTAAACCCAATCCTCTGCACTGACAGTGAGATGGTCAAAAGCCACAAACCACCTGGTTCAAGTCAGCAAGCTTTCATAGAGCCACAGGAGTCTGCTGGCAGCGAGGACCGGGGCCTTTCAGGTGGACGCAGGGGTGAGGGGGGGTGAGGCAGGCTTATTCGGTGTGACACCGCCACTCACATCCCCGTAAACAAGCCACCGGACGGACCCACCACACCCGGAACCAGGAGGCTGAGTGACAGCCCCAAATCACAGGCGACAGCTTGACTGGCAGCTCGGTACGGGCGAAAGGAGGTAGGGAAATATGAAAAATAATAAGCTGTAATATTTCCCAGACAGGAGGGTGGGGGTGGTGGTGGGGGGCCGATTCGAGGGAGATGAGAGTGGCAGGAGTGACTGCGGTAAAATGCAGCTGTACACTGAAGCCATCAGGGGGTTGTCTTCATATTCTACTTTGTGCTGGGAAAATATGGGGGGGAAACAAATAACTGTCTCTTCCTTTCAGCTGTGCACTTTTACTGTTTGAAATCATGATTTGTGTTTCATAAAATCCACAGTAACGGAGCTACTTTCGGTCTTTAACAGCCATCAAGAAAGTAGAGTGTGTTATCTAAGGGCCTGACGTTATGTCCAAGCTTTAATCAAATTAAATTTATGCCTCATTCTGCTTAATTTACAATATTAAATAAGTTGTTAATAAATAACCAAATTCAGTAACTATGACTCAAATATCTAATCAGAGCTCCTGAAATTGTCATACAGAATATCCTTTATACTGGTGGGTATCATCCTGCTGAGTTTACGAAACGGCTCAAAACACCATTCCCACGGTGGAACATGGCGGTGGCGGTCTCATGCTGAGGGCTTGCTGCTCTCACTGTTGTAAAAAAAAAAGAGTTTAAGTGCAGCTGAATGTTCACTGAATCGAACCCAGCTGAGTTCTGTTCCTAAAACAAACACTCAACATTAATAGTTGATGCTTTAATGAACCATAAAATATTCTCTTAGTGAAAAATTGTGGTGGCAGCATCATGCTGTGTGGGTACCGGCCAACTGCTTTTGTTGTTTTCAAGAAATGAAAAATAAAGCTGCATAATTTATATTTAATCTATTAGTTATGACTCAAATATCCAATCAAATTTCCTCCAAACTCACTGGCATTTATTTGCTACATATCTGGAATTACTTCTTTAATATTTTTCCCATATTTAATGTGACATACATCCTGTAAAATCTCACTCAAAAATAAGCAAAAAGAAAAAAAATGAAATAAAATAAATAAAACCAAGGAAGATAAGTAGGCACACCATGATACTTGTAGGGGAGACCCATGTCACATTTTAATCTGATGTACATCGCTCAACATCCAAATGTATTTCAGTAGACATTTACAGATTAAATGAAATCCTGGGATCTTGCTTTGAACGGAGTTAACCTTTCTTTTTAACTATTTACAGTCATAAAACATTAATACCTGACCCACTGTGACAACATGTCCATGCTGGAGTTGGTTATCCCTATGAATTACCATGGGGTTTTTGTTGAAAAAATATATATTTTTTACATTTTTACAGTTTTTTTTAAAATAAAGATTGGTTAAAATAGTGGTTCAGTCACTAAAAATTCAAATTCTAAAACACAGCTAACTGCTTATTTTAATAGATCACACATCAAATATACCTCAATATGCATCAATATGTACAGAGAAAACCATCTTAGCGCTAAGGCGGACGTAAATATCTACAGTCTTCCTTGTCTCTGCTCAGGAGGGTCCAGCCAATCAGTGCCAAGAAAGATAATTGGCGCTCCTGGATTGGCTGTTTTTCAAACATCAGCCAATAGTGTCAGGTATCGTTGCTCCTCAGTATTTACGTCTCCCAAGAAGCATTTTTATCTTTCGAATATTTAAAAATATTTAAAATCCTCCTACCATACCTAGACTGAGGTCCACTGTGCATCTACAAGGTTCTTTTAGTAAGACTGTTGACGTTTGGGAATAAAAACAGGTTTAAATCACTTTCGAATCACCACTTTACCAAGTGTACTTGAATGCACCTTAACACAAAACTGTATGGAAACTCCCTCCAATCAGAAGGACTCCATAGTTCCAGTATATCATTGCATCTCACATGCTGTGCCATGTGTTTGGACTGGCTGAGTGCTCTGTGGAGCTGGATTTGCACGTAAGCGGATTTATCTCCAGAACCAGAAATGTTTGCATTCAGCTTGTGGTCCTTAAAGTAATTCCAAACCAACCAGAACCAGCAGCCTACTTCCCAAAAAGCAACCTAGTCAAAGTCAGAACTGTATGTGATAAGCAATCAGTGGATTCAGCTAACGAAGGGTGTGGAAAAGGATTTTGAGAAGTTTAGTGAAGCTGAAAATAAATAATTACCAAACCAAGATGTGGGATAAAGTCGCATTAAAGGCCTCAGACTAATTACTAGGCAGTGTAAGCAGTTTGTTTAACTTTTAAATTGAGCGTCACGTCACATTAGAAGGGGAAAAAGTTTCTGAAATGATCTCTTTTTAACAAGTTTATGGACGCCTCTCATATCTACTGTCTACATGCATCTGTTTTCAATTCCAGGAGAGCATATCATGCTCAGAATTTACTGCAGCTCTGCAGCTTAAAGAGTCAAAGCCAACAAAGAGTAACTGGAGAAATAAACGATCTCCTGCAGAGGACAATGGATGGTGAAGGAAATTAGAGGTCGGAGAAAGAAGAAGAGGAGGGGAAAAAAAAGGATGAAGACGTGAGGAGAGGAGAGAGGAGCGGCGGGAAAAATTCAATATATTTTTAATCTAGCGAATGTAATCAGATTATGCGTCTGCCAGGAGCGACGTATTTCACAGGGAATAACCAGTTTCGGAGAGGGAAGGGGAAGTGGAGAGGCGAGGAGGAGCGGCGGAGACGGGTCCTTTGGTTGGCCGATCTACATCGACACTGACAGATTCTAATAAATGTGCTGGGAGGCGCCCGGAGAAACACAATGCCGTGTAATCATTTTATCATGACAAACCGGAATTCCAATGCTGTCCCATGTGAGCCGAGCTGGGGGGGAAAATTGAATTAACCGTGAATTTCTCATGCTCGGGGAATGGGGAAGAGGCGGGACGGAGGGGAAGAGGAACCGCACAGAGGGACTTAGGTTCTGGCTCCGTTTCTGATCTTCCTGGGCACGGAGGGGTTTCAGAAAGCCGGTCCGGTTTCAGCAGCTGCCGGCCTACAGCAGAGACTCAGAGATTTGATCCTGGCTGGAAAACCAGCAAAATAAGACGTAGCGTCCTGCAGAACTGGGATGGCAGGATAATTAGGGACAACCCGACACATCTGTGGACGCATTTGAAAAATAATTCTCCAACCTCCACTTAGTCCCTCAGTGGCAAAAACAATGAGGTTTCCAGAGAGACCGCGGGGGCCCTGAGTTATCTTAGAGGCAACAACAAATTATGGCCCTCGGCTGCAACTAAAACGCTCGTTAGCAGCAGTTTGAAGGGAGCGTGTCACACCGTAGCTGCAAGCTAAAGCTGCTCTAAATAACTGACCAGCTGGCTCAGGGTGGAACGGTGAAGGTTTCTCCTGAGAGATCTGCTGATGCAAACCCTCTTCCTGACGTTCCCAGGTTTCTCCAGGAAAAAGGCTCAAAGACATTCAGAAAGCCTGGAAGATTACTGACAAATTAAAAGGTGGGCTGGTTAAGTTGAAGATAATTCCAAGCTCTAGTGGTCATAATTGGCTTCTCATCTCTGACGTGTCATGATGATGCAGGATCGCTCCAGATTTCTGCAGCAGCTTGATATCAGGATGACTTTTTGATGTAAAATAGATGAAAGCATCAAGTTTTCTCTTTGAACACAAGTAATCTCCTGGCCTAATTTGCATTAATGTTGGACGGGTTGGTAAATATAAAGCAATGAATGCTGTCAAGCCATGCAATGGTTTAGGTAATGTTATATCCCTGCATCCTCCAACGCCCCCACCAGTCTCCGTCTCTGAAGATGATTCCATCAAAACTTAGAAATCCTCTTCTTCCAACACATTCACAGTCCTTCTCAGTACATCTTAAAACTCGCCATCACTGAAGTCATTTCTAGTGAAATAAAGCAGCAGGGGCGAGAGGCGGTGCCACCCTAGACAGGTCTCCAAGCCAAACTACCTAATATTAGGGCTGGGCGATGGACCAAAAATTTACTGATACCAAAATACTCCACACCTGTGAAAACTCTGGTAAAGGCAACAGTGTAGCCCGAAACCGTCGGCAAAACAAGGTTAAAACCACAGCTATTTGCTACTCTTGGAATAAACAAACGAAACAACAGCCAACATGACTCAACGTAACTTTTTAGACTAATTTTTATAATCAAACACTACTATTGTTGTAAATCCCATGAAATCAAAATCTTAGAGAATTAAAGGGACTTTATCATGCAAAATCAAGTTTTTGGAGTTTTCAAACACCTGGTAATGCAAATGTCTTATAAAAAATCCCCACCGGAGTGGTTTTTGGCTTAACGCATGTCTGAGTATTCCTCCTGAATCCTGCTCTCTGAGCAGCTGCCCCGCCCTCTCCTGGAAAACGACTGAGTGGTAACATGGTAACGTATTTTACGTCACTATGTTACCACTAGGAAGTGCTAGAGATTTTAGCGCCGCCCCGCAGAGAGAGCAGCTTACCTCTGGTAGCTCCCCCTTATTAAAGCTCATAGCTGCTCTGGTTTTGGCAGCTGAAACCACTTATTCTTTGTTGGAGTTTTACTTTCCAAAATGTCTCTGAGAAAAACCGCCTGTTTGGCTGAATGGATCACATGACTTTATTCTAAATTCCTAAAGAACAGCAGCTCGATCACTTCCAATAACAAAGACGCCTGATGGACTGAGGCGGGGTTACAGAGAAAACCAACCTTTTTACTTCGTGGTCCAACATTACCTCCAGGATACAAGTTAAATTTCAGGACACATTAATACTATATAACACCAACAATAACATTTTACAATTTATACGTCTGTCCCAGAAGTTGAAAGTTGTAAAATAGCATGATATAGGCCCTTCTAAGGCCAGCTTCAGTTTAGGCTACAGGCCCAATGCTGCCCTCTACTGTCATGGGATCACATTCACTCTACATGTTTGAGTAAATACCAGAGTTAAAAAGCCTACATTGTTCTAAGTTTGTAAGTTGCATTTTAAGTTGTTATTGGTGTTTTCACTAGAAGCTGAAATATGCTATGCTCCTGAACTCAACACATATTCCTGACGCTATTTGAATGCATCACAGTTAGGGATGCACCAAGAACGATACTGGTATCTGGGCCGAAACCGTTCTTATGTACTAGTATTGGTTAAAGTTAACCGATACCATTAACCGATACATTGTGTAAACTCTGAAATAATTTCACACAAAATTTTTATTTCCACTTGAAATTTTTGTTTTGTGGACATTTTTCTCAATAATTTATTTAAAAAAAAATCTAATTCATCATTATTTGTTGTAACAGGCAGAGAAGAAAATAAAAACCTCTCTTCCAATTTATTGCATTGTTTTGTGTGGTAGAAGTATCGGTACTGGTACTTGGTATCGGCAAATACTCTAATCCAGTATCGGTATCGTAGCAGTTTGTAAAAAGTGGTATCATTGCATCCCTAACCACAGGTCTGCTGTTTTTCTCTGTCGCTACAGGAGCTGTACACCTCTGCCCGCCCAGGTCCAGTTGGAGAGAGCCGATATTTACCCCTTTGGTCTAAAGTCAATGACTGCACACGAAATAAATCACTGATTTCACTCAGACTCAGTCACTTCATTCCTTCCGGCCACCATGTTTGCACCTCATCATATCTCAGTCTAAACTGGACTCAGAAATATAGCAAAGAGTGGGAATTGAACCCCGAGTTATAAGGCTGGTTGAAGCTTTTAATTGGAGGCGTTTTGTGCCAAAATTATTAATATAAAAAGACCACACCTCCAAAACTCAAAAGTTAAAACCTTGTAATAGTTCCACTCCCATAAAGCCATTAATGGTTAAAAAAATATATTCTGCAAAAACTGTTAAAAAAATCCATCTCTCCTGTAGAAACCGTTACATTTTTATGCACATTATGGAAATGAGACGACGATGGGACATCAAATATTGAATGACTGGAGGGATTGGGGGTCAAGGAGGAAAGGAAGCAACAGCTTTATCTAGAGAAAAGAGATAAATAAATAACGATTAAATAACGTAAAATTTAGAGTCCATTTAAAGTCCAAAATCTGTTTTAAAGAAATCCTAAATTGGAGGTTTTCCACCTTATTTCCAGTTTGTATCTAATGGAGCTGGCTCATTTTCATCTCTCTGCAGAGGCTCTCGTTCCTTTGGAGGTTAGAGAACATTCCAGAATTGGAACCCGCCGGCGCCACGGCAGACCCAGCCCTGATGCTGCAGCGTTGCAGCACCGTGTCGCTGTGGAAACGCAGTGGCTCCTTCCTCACCTCGCTGAACACAAGGCCCAATAACACCAGGGCCTGGAGTTTCATCATGGGAGGAATCGGACGCATTTCTCCCCTTCTCGATGTCACTCAGTCGCTCTTTCATCGCTGCGATCACAGCTCTGACCCCGGCCAATGAGGACGAGGGAAGGATTTGCATAATTAGGCCCACTCTGAGGACAAGTCCCACTCCAGACCTGATGAGAGCGTCTCTAGTGGGCGCGCTCAATTTCACATGTGGGAGGCTACAGAGTTAGATAACAGGAGGGCTGAGAGGAGGGCGCAGTCGCCACTTTGACTTATTCTAAACACTTCAAGTCTTTCTTTATGTAAAGCTGCACAGACTTATATCTCATGTTATGTAAACTGTTTTATTAAAAAATGAGTTTTTATTCAGCAAACACATTTTCTGAGAACTTTTTAATTCACCAGCATGGAGGAGACGGGATTGTGGTTCTGCTGTGTTCAGGAAGCCCAGGTTGCTTTGATGAAGGCCTCGTGTTTTTGGTTCTGGTGACCCGTTAGCCCATGGGTTCTCCTGCCGTCGGGTCAGGACTGTTTGCTGACCTTCTGAATCTCCTTATTAAACGTGCATTTATTCAGATTCTCTCAAGACGGAAATTGTTGTCGTTGCTCGTGCACTTTTTCCTTTCACTCAATTTTCTATGACAATGCTTGGGTAATGCTCTGTTGGACTAAAAAAATACTATTTTTAGTGGTCTGATGTGATATTTAACTGTTCCGAGAAGCTAAACTTTGACTCTTCATCAGATTTGGACACTGTGTGTAAATAATGTATACTTTATAAGGAGAGTTTCCCTTTTGAACTGAAAGAATGCAATAAACGACCTTTACATTGTGGTTTTAATCTGATTTGCTGTGATGTAGTTCTAAGTGGAGAGGTTCATCCTTTCTTCCCGTGTAGCTGCTGTCCTCACATCGCCCTGAGGCTGAACAGATGAAATAAGAAACTCAAGGAGGAACAGCAGAAATAGAGCAAATGAAAAAGGTTTGATTAAACCAACAGAAGGAACAATTTAAAAGCAGACATCTGATGAACATAGAAACCTGAGCTCAAAGAGGTAACCTTGATTTTTTTTTATTATATCCGAGTAGATCTTTTTAAATCCTGGTTTTTCATCCCTTCTAGTTACTGAAGGAAAACAATTATTCAACTTTTTTTTCTTATCTTTTTATAAATGTAGACAAAGACATATAAGGGAAACATCTAATTTCATAAGGCAAAAACATGATTACACAAATTATGGATAAATGGCAGCTGAAACATTAACCTAGTAAGTCATGATTAGCTTGAAGCTACATGATAATTTGAATAAATCTCAGCAATAATCCAACACCTGGTAGCCTTCAATCTTTTTAGATATCAAGAATTAAAATACTGCTTTCATTTATATACTTTCTGTAAAAAATATTTTAATCAATTATGGTGTATAATTAATTAAAAACAAGTGGATAAATAATTAGGATGCACAAAAGTCCTGACCTGTAGAGGACGCCACATTACATGCAGTCACGTTGGTTTCACTTGATAATTTTTAATTCTATTTGGTTATAGGTTGGTATAAATGACTAGCACCAGTTTTATGTATTTGATTATTATCAGTGTTATCTATGCCACAACTAATACAGACTGTAATGAATCCCAGGGAAAGGTGGGAGGTCATGATGATGGAAAAATGGACTAGAGAAGCAATTTTGGGTTTTAGTGAAGCCTTCAACAATCGGAAACTTAAATGTACATTTTACTACCCAACTTTAACTTAAATTTCTATATTTG
This sequence comes from Apricaphanius iberus, assembly GCA_028564705.1. Lineage (NCBI taxonomy): Eukaryota > Metazoa > Chordata > Actinopteri > Cyprinodontiformes > Aphaniidae > Apricaphanius > Apricaphanius iberus. The sequence continues at coordinate 718,399 of JAPXFQ010002006.1, forward strand.
TCAAAAACATCTTGCGTTTAGTGTTGACCTTGATCTAAATTCAACACATGGTCATAAATGTTCCTAATTTTTAACCCAGCCCCACATTAGTAAATGCAACATTCCCTCCACTGGACTGTCCTTCCAAATAGGCAATAAGTTATTAATACATGCAGAAAACCGCATTAGTACAACAATAGAAGTAAAATGTTTGCAGAAAAGATTATTGTAATTATTTTTAACAGTATAAATTGGCTCTAATGTAGCTTTCAGATTAATGGGTTCTGTAAAGCACTAACATGGGGACGGCTTTGATTTTCAGCCACTTTAAATTTGTTACAAAAAACAATAAAACAGCCAGTTTGTTCATAACTGCTTATTTCTTTTGGACTTTAATTCTACTTTAGAAGAAACAAAATCATCAGGAGTTTAGATATTGGTTTAATTTAGTGCTTCTAATGATTTATTCCTACAACTTACATTCTACAATAACTTTTAAATTATTGTTGACTTTCTCTGATCATTGTCGTGATGAAGTTGATTCGTTTTGTGGCTATGACAAAAAAACCTTATGGATGATTGAAGGTGGGACTTTCAAACTAAAGGACATTGTAACTGTGGTGTGGCCCAGCTTTCCTGCCACTGTTTTTCTGTAAAATCCTATTAAAGTACTGCAATTTCATTTTGAAAATCTGAAATAAAAACACATCTGTGAGACCAAATCTCTAAAGATCAAGAAGCAGCTTGAACATTTTAAGACATATTCTTTGCAAAAACAACAACTAAGTGCCTTGTGTTGAAAAACGGCCCCACATTATGATGTTTCTGCCTCCAAACTTAACTGTTTTGCTGCTTGAGATGTTTAGCCATTCTATATCCAACAATTATTTCACAATAATAATAAATCAGGCTTGAAATGAGTGCCAACAAGCTTTTTCTTCAGCAGTGGAGTATTGTGCGATGAACAGACATAGAGGCCCGTTTGCCGTTCTTTATCCATGGATTTTTCTGTGAAACATGACTCCAAATTACTCACGGAAACCCCATCTTTAATAATATTTCCGTAGAACGTATTTAAAACACAGAACAAAACTGGGAAGCTGGAATAGTTAGCATGTGAAGAAGTATTGCCTTTTGGCCGTCTCAACAGAGGAGATAAGGAAGACATATTTCTATGTATATTTGGTGTCTGAACTATTAAAACAGGCAGTTATAGGTGCTTTTAAAAGTTCAATCAGTTGTGAACTTTATCTATTTGCGGGAAACCCCTTTGGATTCCAGGGGTCCACTATATATTTAGTTCAGATTGTATGTAAAATCTGATAATAACCCTTTGAGAAACAAAAGAAACCCAAAATTAATCAATGCCTGTACTTTCAGTTCTTACTTTTACTAAATTAATCAATTAGGGAAAGAAACAGGTCATATATCAAACTAAAACCCCAAAGCTAGAATGACAAATGTATTTGCAATTGTAATTAAAATCCTATTTGCATTACATAGTTGAGCTGAATAAAAAAAACCACTAAAACAGCTTGATATTTCACTAATTGTTTAGTTTTTACTTCAGTTTTTTCCTAAGTTAGAAGACAAAAATCAGGTCATTTACCTGCTCCTCAAAGCTTGGGGTTATTAAGCTGCAGGCAAGACTTCTTCTAAAAGTTCAAATCTTTTCTAATGCCATTTTCAACCAATAAGGAAGAAGGAAATACGCACGATGGAAAAAAGTTTGACAAAATACATTAAATATGCTGGAGTTGGAAAAGAAGAGAGATGCGAAGAGGAGTCAGTGTTCATTATGTCTGATCATATCTGCTGGTTAAATCGCCCTAGAAAGAAAAATTGGATTCTCATGCAGATCTCCCGTTTGCATCTTTTTTCTGTCATTTTGAAGTCAGCGGATCCACAACGAGAAGTGACATTTTCTGGGGAGGTTGGCGAGGATCCACAAATCGTCACTCCGTCACTCGTTTGACAAATGCACTTCCCTCGGCATTTATCCCATTACTCTGTTATTGATAAGAAGCCTGCCTGCCACAAGCGGAGATTTTTTTTTTTAGCATATGTAGTGAAACTTTCGAGTTCTCCAGGCATCCACTTAAACCCGATCAGAACTCCTTAGAGAGTGGCTGTTTTGACAACGGATAGAGAAACTATTAAACTGAAGAGAAGGCCGAAGTTATGGGTTTAATGGGTTCACTTGTGACAGAATTAAATAAAAAACTAAATTCTCGGTTGATTGCTGCTGGTTGCCCAACATGGTAATAAATGTGGCAAAGCAATCCCCAGATTTATTTTACGTTCATGTCATGCTCTCGGATTTCCAAGAAAACAGCCGTGTCTTGTTATGAAGTAATGGGCTTAATCAGCGCTGAGCTGAATTCCTGAACCTGGCCTCGCGGCTCCACCATCGCTGTTTGGTTTTCTCCATAGAAACAACAAAGCGGAACCGAAAACACTCCGGCTTTTTGACAATTCGCTCCGAAAAGCAGGAAAAACGAGCTGCTGTGATGTTCGAGGAGGAATGAAGGGGTTATGCAAGCCAAAAAACAATGTCCTGGTGATACATGAGAACCACATGAGGCCCAACAGCTTATTTCAGTACAGATTGTGTGCCTGGAGAGGAAAAGTAAGGCTTAGTAAGCAGTGGCTGAGGGAAAAGGTAAGAGCAAGCATGGTCACTCCTGAATCAGATCGTCACAGCATGACAACCTTTAGTAAAAACAATCATACCTATAAGCTTTTATTTGGCTGATTGCTGCAGTTTTATACAAAGATGAAGCAACAGGTAGGGACATAGTACTTGACCTACATCAGCAAGAAAAAGTTCAGCAGCACGGCTAAAGCAGCGCTGGACCAGAAAACTGAGTTTTTAAAGTCCTGCTATTATTAAAAACTCTTTGCTTTAGGGCTGGTAGTGCAAATGCAAGAGGGAAAATAAATCCCCGTTTTTCAACAATCCAGGTTTATTCCAACACTGGATAATTTGTGGAGGAAAGGTGAAATGCTGGAACTTTCAGCCAGCTTGATGGCAGTGCACAGATGGGTGCTGTTCTCTGGTCATAGGGTGAAGGATGATTGGTCACTGCTATATCAGCCCGCCCAAGACAGATTACAACACCAAGGTAAATTAAGCTTCACCCATGCAATCAGTGAGTCAAGAAAACCAGCAGAGGGTGCTGTTGGCTTTTAATTTAGACTTTGAAAGACAGTAAAGAAGATACTTTGTTGTGGTTGGATGCCAAAACGCACGTAAACCCGAGTAAAGCTAGCACAAGCAGGGATGGTGCTAATACATCCCCAGTCTGCGAGAAGCCAGTGCAAACCTCGATTAACATTCTGATCTACACGTGATACCAGTAGGTGGTGGTAATGAATGGATTTGTTGCTTACCAGCCACAAACAAACGCAAAGAAGTGCGCTGTGTAATTTTTAGGCTAATATTAGCCGGCTAACATTAGTAATGGAGCAAACTTTGTGAGAGACACACATGGAAGGGATTTTTCAAAGGTTTCAGAGGCAGATTATGTTGGATTGTTGGACGTCAAACTTGTTGTAGACCATTTAATAAATTAATTTTTAATGATTAAGCTATTTTATTGAAATACATGAAGTGGATCTTGGAGAAGTAAAAGACAGTCTTTGTTTAAGATGGCTCTGTTCTGTCATGGATATAAACTTTTAATGTTGAATTGCACATTATTTTGTTTTCTGAGTGGCTTGGCAAAAGATTCAACTATGATTGTATCCATGACTAGCATTATCATTGGAATCACAGGAACTTTAGCTTTCAAATTATGTATTAATAATTAAGTTTATAGAAAGGGTTTTGCAAGAAAAAGGCAGAATTGACCCAGATGTATATAACGTAGCACCAACTAGACGTAAAAACACTACGGGCTTAAATAAAGAGGGCTTACTGCCCCCCCAGAATAAAGAAAAGCCTCCCTAAGTCTGCTGGTAAACATCTATAACTATTTGCAAACATTTAAATTATCAGGAGCAATCCTTAAGCCAGCTGAGCGGCAGTTTGCAGCAAAAACAGGTACAGGAGGGCAGCAATACTTTTACCACTTTCTCCTCGCTCCACACTAAAATTCCAATCCATCTTGCACATTCTATGGGATCTCTTTAAACTTATGAATGAATGAATGCTATGATGGAAACCTCAATCCTGGTATCTTATTGGTCCATTCAGAACCTGGAGAATTTTAAATAAAGGTTCTAAAAAGGCAAGGAGAGCTCGTTCAAGAAGTTTGGTTTCGGCGAGGCATAAAGAGAATTTAAGTAGGCGCTTTAATCCTGTGGGGTTTGTGAGTTTTTTTTGTGTTTCTTACAGATTTCAGCTGTAGGCAGAACAACGCAACCCTCTCAGTATGAATGTATTAAGCTTACCCAGTCGGCATAACAAGCAACATGAAAGAAGAAGAGGCCGTGCTCTGCTCTAATGGAGGTCAAGAGAAGGACACTAACTGAGCTGCAGTTAACCCGGGATGACCTCAACCTCTCCTGGTCTTCCTGCTCGTTTCAAAAACACACAGGATTAAACTCCGAGGATGAAAACATGTCCCTCATTGAGCTGCAATCATCACGGGTCTGGGTTAAGGTTGCTCCTCACGGAGGGATGGGTTGTTTAAATGCAAAATGTCGATTTATGAAGCTGCCAGTGACGACTGCGGGGAGGGGAAACGTTTGAGCATCAACAGCTGCCGTAGTGTCCCTGGACCTGCAGAGAGACAGCACATGCTGTACTTTCAGTTCTAATCTTTCTGGTATGAACCTCTAAAAAGGACAGAGAACAGCCTGGTGCTAAGATAAAAGGAACCCTGAATTCATCCTCATTCTTTTATCAGCTTTATTATCAGTAACTACAACGCTGTCATCGTTACCAAGTGCTAAATAAGGGTAGCTCCAGGTTTAAAGTAGGGAAATTAAACACCTTTGAAACACCTATTCAGTCAAATTTAATGGCAGGTTTGTGCCCAGAAATATGCAAAAAAAATCTATTTTATTTTAAATTCACTGAAATACTGTATTAGCGCCATTGCAATTAATGTTGCGAGTACAGGTTCGCTCATGTAGGCAGTCTTGTGTTTAAGTCCTTAAACGCATGCTGATGTGTTAACTTCTTTGGGATTATTATGTTTTTAATTGTAAATGATAACAGTTAGCATTGAATGGGTTTTTCCATTGATGTTAGCCTCAACCTAACAGACAGCTCTAAAACTAATGATTTTGAACATGCTAACTCTTTTCCGGTAGCTAAATAAAAATATATCGTGATATCTAGACATGTATATATGCATGCGACCTTAGGGATCTATTTTGTCATTTTTTGAATGTTTACAGATTTGCAGTGTTTTCTTTCAGGATGCAAGAAAAACAGCCTGAACCTTCAAGCTTTTGCCCTTTATTGAAAAACTGTATCTGTCTGCCAAACTGTGCCCAGACGTGCATGGAGGGCAGAAAAGAAAGAGTGAAGGACGGAACGCATGCAAACTCGAGCAAATTGGGTCTCTAATCTGCACGGAACATCGGCGACAAGGTTTAACAGAAAGTAGCTAAAGGTGATCAAAAATGTCGCTTTATATGTTGCTAGGTTTTTTTTTGAAAACGAGTTGTTAAGGGGTCTGAAAGTTTTTTAGAAATGGCGACAAAGTGGCTAAATTGGCAACACAGCGTGTTGTAGTTAGAAGAGGGGAAACATTTCCCGACATGTGCGTTCCCACAGGTACAACTCTAGATAGGGGCTGTTGGAAATCGTGGCTGGGAACCACAACGAATGTGCACTTTGCTGTAATGTTTAATTACAGGTACTAAATCTAAATGCTTATGCACAACGAATTATGTTTATTTATTCGAAAAATAAGATGCCATAGAGACTATAGTAAGGAAAATGCCTTTCTATGAAATGCAATGCTTTTAAGGCCTTAAATTGGACCTATATAATACTTAAATACCCTGCAATTACCCTGTAAAGGCACCACATTACTATATTAATAAGCTGTCCATTTCAAAAGAAGCTGCACTGTGCTCCATCTGTGCGCAACGGAGGCTGAAACGTGACTTCAGCGAATTCAGCAGGACTTTCTGAGCGAGGGCTTTTGTAGTCGCTTCAGCGGGAGGAAATCCCCTGCATACACGCTGTGAGCGGCTCTCTGTGACAGACGCAGTCAAAGATGCGCTCCATGCCTCCGTAACTCCTCAGTCGCTGTCAGATTCTCATGGGAATCTGTTTTTGATTGATTTAGTTACCTGTACTGTGTGGGTAAAGTTGAGAAAATGTATGCACATTATTTGTACCACATGCATGTGGTGGAAATTATCCAAATTGAAACACAAAAACCATGGCCTTTGGTTTTTTCCATCACAATCTTAAATATGTAAATCAACGCGACCCCCGGCCTACAGAGTTAAACACCTTCAGTTGTTTCCTTTAACAAAATACTTGGAAGTACAAGTTGTTTGCATGACCAGTTGTTTAAGGCTTTAAGAGTTTGATTTAATTTGCTATAGAGTTAAACACACTTGATATTGTTTAACTATTTACTTTTGTTACAAAGATAGTGCATCTAAATCGAGGTTTTAGCAGAAATCGGACTTCTAGCTTAGCCAGAGTTGAGGGCGGAGTCTCAGTTTACATGTCACTCAGAAAATCGAAGTATTAAATGAAGTGAGCGTCGACTCAGCAACACTTTGTTGCAACATGCGCCCTTTCGCGCTAACATTCTCACCTTGGACTGGAGTCGAACAGCGAACAAATGCTAGAGTCAGTGAAGCAGAGGGAGTAAGAGCACGGTATGCAGAATGACAAAGTAAGGGACAATAACAGAACATTTAGTAAGTACTGCTCTGTTCGCTTTCTGAGGCGAGTGTGTCCAGGCTACTGCTGTACGTGTTTACGCACAGAGAAATTATTTTGTCCAATCGAATTATCTAAGTAGCTCAGTCTGTTTCCTCAAACTCTATTTCGGTTCGAGTTAAGTTGAGCTACAGTAAACGTATGCATTTCAAAAGTGAGATTTCAGTCAGACCGTCTCTTCTACTCATGTCAACCAACTTCTGAAAACTGCTCAGAAAAATCACATTTCTTTAACAAATAGAAACCCTTTTTTTGCTTGTTTTTTACTATAATGTTAACAGTTATTTTCCCCGATAACTAGTTACTTTTATCATATAGTAATTCAGCTTCTAACTCAGTTACTTTTTGGAACAATAAGTAATTATAAGTAATTGCGTTTTTGAGATAACATTCCTTACAATGCAGCTAATGTATTTAGCCTTCCTTTTCTGCAAAGCTGCTGAAACACTGAGCTCATTTAAATCAAAACTAAAAACTCATCTATTTATGACTAAGTGATTAATATCATATGCATCAACTGCTGTTTTTACTTTCTCTAATGTGTTTTGTTTGTTTGTCTATAACCTCATTATGTAATTGCCTCGTCTACGCCCTTAAGGGTTCAATCAGCACCAGACAAAATTAATGGGATTTCGTCAGTCAATCCATCAAAAGAAACAAAACTTTAGAGGAAATAAAACAGGATAAAAGGAACAGCATGCACATATATGTTTATTTTTAACCTCTTTTTACAGCTGATATATATCAGCAGTCCTAAATAATCTTCCTTCACTGTTCAGTCTACTAAATACAACCAACTGAGACGTTCATTTTAGCCTGGAAGCTCCAACAACTACTGTTATTCAACTACAAGATTTAAATTAGCAAACTACTTTAGATAAATTCTATATTAGTGGGGTTTTAATCAAGATAATATGATCCAAAATCAACAGAAATAGTTTATTTTTACTATGAAAAGTTTTTAACAGTGCACCTTTGCAGAGAGGGTGACGGCGTTCAACATGAGGCCACCAGGTGAGCCGATCACTGCATGGAATCTGTTTATGAATTATTCTGTTAAAAGCTCAACAACAGGTTTATTAAAACACATCAATGTGTGGTTCTTTCCTTTAATATCGCTGCATTGAGCTCATAGTCTCCCTTACAAGCCTCTTCAACCCAGAGAGCTTTAATCTCTCAGTGGGCTTCTATGCGACCCAACTAACTCACATTTACATAAATCTGCATATTTCCCATTAGGCTCCACTTGTTGCCTTTTCATGGAAAACTCAGATACGGCAATGATCGCCCTCAACGGTAATCGGCCCTTTTCTTTTGCCTCTTTTTGTGCCATCATTTCTCCACGTGATTCCTGTTTCTCAAGCCTCAGTGTTCTGGCGAATGACAATGATGAGGTTCTGATCGTGAGACAAAGGGATCAGATCCAGAGAAGCAGCTATGGTGAACCATGTGGGACCGGTGCCAGCCTGGAGCTGGAGAGGACCAACATAACAAATGAATTCAGCGCACAGAGACCAAGAGTGAGGCAGACTAATTAGATTAATATGTGATCAACTATTCAATTATGCCCATTCTGCTGCAGAGCTCGTGAGGTATGGATGCAAAGGAACAAAACAAAGAATGACTCAGGCGTGTTAACAAAGCCTTCATATGCAATTAGCTGTAAAATATTTCCTTTTATCCTGCACAGAAGCAACCAGCGCTGCATGCACTAAACAAGACATTCCAAGCCAATAACAGAAACTTTGGGCTTGTTTTCTGATATCTAATCTGTTAGCGGTGCGTTAAATATGAACCGAGATTCTTTTGATTCCAATGATGTATGCCAATCAAGGATACAATCATAAGTGTAGACACAACAAACGCTTTTGTCAAACCACTCAGACAAAAAAATAATACAAAACTCATTGCTTGAAGTCATATGATAGAAAGAACAAAAGTGTCAAACAAAAAACATATTTTTATATTTTTTTCCACAAGGATCCAGTAAAATAGCCAGTCTACAACAAGTTTTACATCCCTTTCTTGTGCATATTTCTCATAAAGTTATCAAAACTATCTTTAGTAGGGCTGGGCGGTATGGTAAAATGTTCATTTATCAGTATTACAAATTTGACAGTATTTTTTTTCATACCCACATTATCTTACAGGAAACGAATTAAGACTTTACTGTCATATGGACGACGATTCTGCAAGGGGGCAGGGAAAAGATCTCATGTCAGATAAAGTGCAGAAGTAGTAAAACAAGCATGTGACCGTAGGAGATTATTAGCTGGTTAATATTCAGATAACAGAAAAAAAGATGGCAGACGTATCATAGATGGTACGTAAGACCATATTTACCACTATTTTTGATTTCTTTCCTGCTGGTTTTGCCACCGTTGACAGCGTTTAGCTACAGATGGTTAAATAGCGCTCTAAACTCCCCCCTACTGGTTACTCGCAATAGCACTTGTAAAAGATATGCTGTTTAGTTTAGGTCTGATAAACTTCTAAACTCTAGAAGTTGCTCCTCTATTTGGAATTATCTCGTCCAGGTCACCATTGTGTGCTTTAATCTGACAGCTCCTGCAAGCAGCCAAACTTCGTTCAAAACTTTATGTGAAATCAGTCCCCGCTGTAACACTTCCTTACAACAAACGTTCCGGACATTGTCTAAGCTATTCACTGGTATACCTTTATATTAAAAGTTCATATCATAATGAAAATAAACACCTGTTTTCGGTATGAACCGGTATACCGCCAAGGCCTAATCTTTAGCATGCTCAGATTAGCCCAAAAGTAATGCATTACCTTTCTTGGTTTTTATGTTAATTGGCTGTTGGAAAAAAACAAATTGGTGCATTGCTGCCACCTACTGGTATGGAGTGTGAACCAGAGTGTTAATCAAGGTTGTTCTTGTATGTTTTTAGACTGGTTATGTATTAGCATAATCGCTGCTAGTGCTAGGGAGTCCTTGTTTTCATCACTAATTATAGCTTCATAAGACCAGAAATATAATTTGTAAGCTGTTTTTTTAATCTTGCTTCTTCCTCTGAGCGATATTTTATCCCATATCAGTACAGAATTAGATCGGATGTGGGTAATGTAATATGATATTCCTCAGCAGTTTATTCTTAAACATTATTATTTGAACAGATGAGTGGAACTTTAGATTTTAAAGATTTTTCTTGGTCAGGTGTGCCTAAACTGAAAGATCCATGACATCATTGTTCACTATTATGAACCAAAGCAGTTAAGCTGCAGTCAAACATTAAAGGATTCGTGTCGTTACAGCGTATTTTAACCGGTTTTATCCACAGCAGACAGAAAGATCAGGCCCAGGAGCGTAGAGCTTATAGAGCAGGACAACACATCATTGTTACTGCAGAATCAATGCATTAACTTCTATCCAAAATGGTTTAAATAGACAGGTTAGAAAGGGACAACACAGTGAAGACAAGTTTGCTGGATGTTTTTAGCTCATAGTTTGGTCTAAATGTTCAGATGTAACAAATCTTACATGTTTTCAATGATTTTTACTAAAGATGAGGCTGTTCAAGGCTGAATCCTACAGCACACTGTGAAAAACTGTGTTCATCCTCTCACTGCAAACTGATTTTTTCCAGCCAAAGTGAAACACGAAATGTGAATATTTTCTACTTGAGTTATTTAGTAGGACAATTAGTCACATTTTCCAAATAGAGCATAATTGCAGATGCTTTATTAGCTTGGTATAACAGGATGAAGAGTGTGCTTTCAACTAGAAAGCTCACTAAAGACGGCGCCAAAAAACATCAGCATTCACCTTTCCCTCGCTGCCTAATTTTCTGTGGGGCGCTAATCAAGCGCTTGTCTCTGCTCATGAATTTAGAGGGAAACCTTCAAGCATTTAAATGTGCATTTAATTGCGTCGGTTCTGGAAGCGTCGTTAAGTAAGAGCTGAGAAATACATTTCTTAATGCGACTTAGTGATGCCCGGCAAATCAAAGACCATCAAGCGAATTAATGAGGGTGAGAGCATTAAGAGTAGAGACGAAGCATCTCCATAAACAAATACACATCTCTCAACGAGACAGCAGAGACAGAGGGACGGCGTGTCTGTCAATAGGCATGCTAGGCTTTCTATTCCGGCACAAAGCTCCCACTTTAATAGTGTAAATGCACCTACGTTGACACAAACACCACCTCTCCTCTGCTGTGTTTTTAAAAGGCAGATTGATGCTTCTGCAGCAGCATTCCTTTGCTGATGAATAGAGTTGTGAAAGCTTCTAAACCAGAAGAGCAGAGTGAGGGGGGGGTAGAGGAAAATAAAGAGAACCAGAAATATGAAACCTTCCTGGTTATTAAAAGCGTCTCTGTTCGTTAAGAAGTCTTTCAGTTATTAACAGGGCCGTCGCTTTCATCGGCCGCCGGTACAGTTTTTCACTGATGGGCTCCTCTTCCTTCCTGCATCCAAACACGCACCCTCAGACAAACACAGGTCAGGTATTCAGCAGTAATTGTTGTGCTGGTGAGGGAGTCTGTGAGAGCAAATAAAGCTTCTCTAAAAGCAAACATTCTGGGATCATCTGGGAGCCTCACAGCGAGAACTGAACAACACGATCCTGGCGCTAAAACTCAAATTAAACCCCAAAGAGACATTTTCCCTTCTTTTCTGATCGAAGCAGCCTCTGGGGGGCGCTGCAGGTGTATGCTGGGGGCCAACCGCTCTCAGGCCAGACCCACTTCAGGGGTACCTTTTCTCTCCTCTTCCTCAGCTGTCAGGTGCTTGTCAAGTCTCAGCAATACAGCAGGGGAGATAAGGAGAGAGATTTGAGATAGTTGGGATTGAGCTGTGGGCAATAAGAGAGGAACGGGGAGCTTTTAGGATGTTATCCAGCCTTTCTGTTTGCAGCTCCAAATGTTCCTAGGCCTCCGATGAGACGGGCTCACCGGACAGATTACCGGCACAAATGCTGCTTCTGGCATGGAGACAGATCCAAACACATCGCTGTCCATCTATTATCTGTGTGTGCAGAGAAAAAAGAGTGTAGACAACAGAGTGATGTCCATGCCCTATTTACCCACTGACAGGATGGAAATCATCCAAGTACACGGATCCAAACTGCAGGATTAGAAATTTCCTTTAAGACCCAACAGGGTATATAACATGTGATACAGTAAACCTATCAGAAGGTAGAACCAGTGGTATAGCGCTGTGGACGTCACAGAGTCTCAGAGCGTAGGCTCTATGCTGGCAGGCGTTCCCATTTAAAAACAGAAGATATTATTGTTGTATATACCAGGAAATTAAAAAGATTAAACAACTCCAACCCTTACCAGGCCCTGGGATACTTTTTAAAACTTTAGAAACCGTCTGAGTGGAACTGAGATTCTCTGATATAGAATGTCCTGATACGTTTTCGCTCCTCCTACTACAGAGCATCGCTTACAGCAGATAAAAGCCTGGAGGGATATAAATGGACACAATCGGGATTTGTTATCGAGATCCAGATCTGGAATCATCTTGCAAAGGACTGCACACCCGGAGGGTAAGTCCTGATTTTAGTTACAATGAGCAACGGACAGCTTGGTTATGTTCGTCTGCTTTTTCTGGTTGTCAGCATCGGACTATTAATTAATCACTGCTTCAACAAAAAATTACACCATAGTCTGTTCCTGGCTTTGATCACCAGACATGTAAACAGCAGCATGCAGACATCACAAAGATTATGACTCTGCAAAGTTTTTTGAGAAAAGTAATGGACACCAGAGCTTGGTCTAAAGAAAACAATTGCAAAGCTAGCAAAAACATGTTTTGTTGGAGATTTCTCCATTCAGTTGTTATTTGACTTCAAAAAGTGTGTTTCACATTATTTTGCTTTCCGAGTGGTTTGATAAAAGCGTTTACTCTGTCTACAGTTATGAATGTCTCCTTGATTGGCAGAAATCGCTGGCGATAATAATGTGTCAAATGATGTATAATATTTGCGCGCACATAGAAAGGGTGTCGAGAAAAAGGTAGATTTTACCTGAAAGTATACAGGAGGCAAAAACATGAAGGGGATAAAACAAAAGTTCATTTTGTTCAACCTGGACCTTATTTTTAGCAAATATGTACATTTACACATCCACACAAGTTGGGAGCAACTTGGAATCCTTCGGGAGAAGTTTATATTCAGTCGAAATCCGTGTATATCAACATGATGTGAGTCAATCAGAACAGGAAATTCTCCGCCTGTAATGAGGCATTATCTGCCCAAAACTCGGTAATTTAACCAATAGTTTGTTATGAATAGTTAGTGATAGTTAGCATATATCCCATTATATGGATATATGCTTATTGCGACCAAATGTAGACCTCTCCTGTGGGACTCCAAGTGGCTCCAAACCTGTCTGTGTGAGTAAATGAATGGAAAATTTGCTGAAAATTAAGGTCCAGATTGGGAAAAAAAAACCTTTCCCTATAACTAAAGACTGTTTACTGGCCCCTGGGTCTGGTCTGGACCTTTACCAGTTTGCACCAACCATCAGCACATTTCTTGACAATGACTTGAGCTTTGAGGTTTGTCTCTACTAGCTTTGAACATCTACAAACTGAAGGCTCTGAGCTCCCTGCAGGATGATATGCAGTTAGATCAAGATTTTGGAAGAAGCTTTTAAAGGGGGATATATTGTGCAAAATTGACTTTTTGATGTATTATGTGTTATTTCCTCATTAAAAACATGACTGAAGTGTTGCTTTGACTCATCTACTTACGTTCGACTAACCTTTGAGTCTCTTCTGGTAGTTATTGGGGTGCTGTTTTACCTGCTCCCACCTACCTCCTCTTTTCCACCAATCTCCTCCTCCTACCTGACATACTCAGAGGTCGGAGGTGCCTGCACACCCCCCCTCCCCACACAACTCTGATAGAGTAGCTAGCAGTGGCTAATATTAGCCTAGGCTAAGTGTTCGGACTTCATCTTAGGAAACAGTCCTAGGCCAAAAAATATCTATTATATTTGCGCAAATAACGTCACAGAGTAATGCTTTCTCAACAAAAGATTTTGACGGGGAATTAATAAACAGATTGTCCTTAAAGGCAAGGCTAATCTGTCGGAACCTGCACAGGTAAGAACTGTCACTCGCGTCATTATGTTAGCATCTCTAACTTTGAGCTCAAAATGTAGTTTCATGTTTCTGTGTTTTTATGGTTGCAATGTAAAACTGAGCTTCATATTTGTTTGAATTTATGGTTTCAATGCAAAACATAGCTTCATAGTGATGAATTTTAGAAAACGGTGCAGAGGAGGTTAAATATTATAAAGCCGACACGTCTTGTAAAAGCCTCTGAATTCCCTCTGGTTCTTCAAAAACCCACTTTCAGCGTCGGATATCAGATCATTTACATTCTCCAGTTTTGCCATTTTTCATTTTGTTTTTTCTCTAAATACTGAATACACACTCAAAACTTCTGTAAACAATATCTGAGTCCGACTCCACGCGCATGCTGTGATGATAGCTGGTGTATGACGTTCTGCAGGGGGAGTTTCAAAAAGGGTTGGAGGACTTAGAGAGGCTCAGGCGAATATCGAAGTGTCAAATATGGAAGTGATGAGAAGGGAAATTTCTTTAAGGTGGATTTTGATATATACAGAATTTTAACAGTGATTTAGGGTAACGACTTTATTTGAATGGTGCTGTGTCCCTGGAGCATAAACCCCCCCTTTAATGTTGATTGAATGATATGAAATTGTTCCTTCTTGTAAGTCTTCTATAAAGGTCAGATTTATGAAGTGAACTATAATAGTTTTGTTGACACTTACACCTGATCGTGGATCTTCGGAGGGTTTGATACCAGTGCCTCATTTTAATGGTTATAGTGAAACATTTTTCTAAATGCAGAGCTTTAACCACCACTATTTGTTTTGCTTCAGTTTCAGCATGTGAAGAGACCCGGGTCTCTCTGTCCTTTCAAAGCCAGCCGAGTAGACGACGTTGGACAATGAGCAGTGCTTATCGACCATGACCCCGTGTGTTTCTACTCTGGAGATGCCGAGCGAGGCGCCGGGGCGTGCTGACGAACACCCCATGGGAGTCCCGTCCAATTACAACTCAAAATGAGCCAAAGGAACGTGGAGATTGGGCTGGGTGCACAAAGGTGATGATGGAGGGTGGTAGGGGGAGATGGAGAGGATATGAGTGGCACTCGAAATTAATGTGGCAGGGTGGTGGGGGACCCTGCTGATGACTTTTCACTCCACCCTCGAGCAGCCATTAAGGGGCAAAAGGTTCTAAAGACCCTAGGACACAGAGCAGACAGAGTCCAGCAGATTGGAGCTCTGTTGTTGCTGCTGCTGGGCCAAGATGGTGCAGCATGTAACCTTATCATCAACCACTGAGCTGTACCAGCAAGTTAACCGTGCATGACACTATTATAGGAGGCAGGGCACCCCTGGCGCTCAGTTCAGCCCATGATCCCATAACTAAGCTGAGAATTTGAGGTCACAATCCAAATTTCATCCTCAACCTCATCGCATGAAAAAACGGACAAATCGAGAGATTTCAGTAAAGGTTTTAATAGTTGTGTAGGCCTTCATTTAAAATGTCATATTTGGACGACTCCACTCCGGGAGCTATTAACCAGAAATGTGTTCGTCTATGAAAGAGCTCTTCTGTCTGTGATTGCAATTTAATAGCCGGCCATACGTTCACGCTTCAGTCTCGCTTTAATGTTGCAGTGCACCAGGAGACCGTCGAGGGAGAGAGGGGAGAGACCCCGAGGCCCGAAAACATCTCATCCAAATTACCGTTGTATTCCAAAACGCTGCGTCGGAGGGGGGGATGAAATGTTGTCATTATGCTGCCGTGGTGGAACCTGTCAGCTCCATGTTCAGCATGTATGACCACAGGACACGGGTAGGAAGAAAACACAAAAATATTACTACAAAAAGATCTGATTTCACTATTCAGTCGGTTCTGATTCCAGTCTAATTGAGTCACCACCAAATGATGCAAGGCAGAGAAAATATGAGCAGAAAAACTATAGTTTTCGGAGATAGGATGTTGCTAATGGTGCTACTGACATGGATTAACATATCATCGACAACCAAGTAAAGCAAACATACAAAGAAACCAAATAAATCTATAATGAAGCACAATGGGAACAGGAATAAGTATCGAAACATGAACAAAAGCAGATTTCCTTCATCAGTGCTGTAGTCTTAACCGATGGTCCACTTTAAGGGTTCTCCTTATGCTAAGAAGCATCCCAGGGGATAAAGCTAATAGCTAACCTTAATGGATGCACACTGACAGCCCTGCTTGCAGTGAGCATTGCAAGGGTAATAATCTCACAGTGAAAAGAACATTGTTTGGTTGCAAACCCAACACCCAGAAGTTAAAGTACAGAATTGTACTTTTAGGGGTACAATGTCACTGCGGTGGTACCCTTAAAGGTAGCATTTTGTAGCCAATAGTCGGCCACAACTTCTATCTGTCCTAGAAGAATAAATTCATCTTGCACAAAGGAATTTTCCGATTTATCCAAATATTTATGCCAGCATATCAGACTTTCTCTTGGCAAAATAATCTTTAAAAATTGGTTCACCAGTTTCAAAGCACTAAGATCCTTGAAAACGGTTTGATAAAAAAAGCAATACAACTATAAAGTCAACTTACATAAATGTAGCTTTAATAGCTGATAATAGATGTGAGAAAGATGATCACCAGAAATGTACTATTTCTAGAAATAACTAGAAATATAAAAAAATTGTACTTTTTAGTACTGTGGAACATGTATGTACCATTCAGACTATCAAAAAGGTACAGACAGTTACCCTGAAGTCCAAGATGTGTTCTTAGACTGTGTTCATGTCTTTTTCTGTACCTTGGGGCATAGTAACGTAACCTTATATCTGACAGAAAAGCTGTAAGAATCACTCCCACAGACCTGAAGTCGATAGATAAAGTTTTGCCACACACTCAAGAGTTCACTGCTACAGAAAAATCATGCAGAATGAATCGAAACATTGAAACAAAACACACCTTCATAGAGGAGAGGCCGTGAAGTAGTTTAACACATCCTTGGCAGCGTGTTCAACATTTGTGCCACAGCTGAATATATGTATACAGCTGTCTTTGTATGTACAGATTACTTGGAACGTTAAGCACGTTGTCTAGATTTCATATCAACAGTTCAATACAAAAAATATTTAATGTCAACAGGAAATTTTTCATCAGAACAGAGAAATCACACATGGGGTCCTCCAGGGCTCCATCCTAGGGTCCTTCCTATTTAATATCTACATGCTCCAGCAAACCCAGATTATAACTACCAATAAGAAGGGTTATTATCGTTAACGAAAAACGTTAACAAAATAACGAAAATTAGAATAAAAAAAACATATTTGTTAACTGAAATAAAAATAAAAACAAGAATTTTAGACAACACAAACTGAAACTGTAATGAGTGTTCACAAAACTAATACGAACTAAATTTATTGAGAAAATGTACTTAGTTTTCGTTTCATAAAGTGTCTCATAATATCTTGAAGAATTATTTTACCAGACACAGATGCGCTCATCTGTCTTGTGCCTTTTTAGTTGCACAAATCGCTTTGATTAAAAACAACAGAACGGGCAAGTTAGATACAAAACGATGATTAAACAGTCTGCAGCAAAAAGGTCATAACAGGTTAGCTACGGCGGCTAAAAAACAAGCTAACCTAGCTAACTAACACTGCTAATGCAAATTGCAAGGAATAGTGTTACACCAGAGCTGTAGGTTGTGTGTGCATCTGCTGTGTTGATGGACCAATAATCCCTGTCAAGTTTCTGGTTGTTGGTGGTTTTTACTGGCTGTACTCCATTATCCCAACATGTCAGTCAAGTCATCTTTGTTGCTGCAGTCCGCCTAGTGTCATGTCAGCAAAGTTGAGAGAAAACGCAAATGTGCAAAATGATCAAAAACATCATAGTACTCATGGTAGCTTGGCTTTTGTTTTGTTGTGTCGCCATTCAGTGTCAGTATTTTTCTAGAACTGTAGAACCTGCGTTAATTGTTGGGCTTTTAATGCACAGGTGCTGTTACTGAATTTTGAACGTTAATCATCCATTTATCTTTTATACTTGCCTGATTTGTGTGATTGTTAATCTGGCCCATGTCAATATATTTTTAAAAAAGCATAATCATTTTCTGAGATTTTGTTATACATTTTTTTTGTCTTTTCCCGGTATACAACTTGTTGAACGAAAATACTAAAACTAACAAAAACTAAACTAAAACTAAGCATTAAAAACTAAAACTAAACTACCTAACACATGCTAAAACTAACTAAAACTCAACTAGAATTTGAAATCTTAAGTCAAAACTAAATAAAAACTAAAACTAATGAATATTTTAAAACTATTATAACCCTGCCAATAAGATTAGTTACCATAACTATATAGATGATGCTCAGTTTTACATTACAATGTCACCAGGTGACATTGAGCACATGTATAGACCAAATCAATGGATGGATGAAACAAAACTCAATTCATTATTTTTGGACCTAAAGAGGAACAAACAAAATAAATAAATCTTTTTTTCAGGCTTGAAATCTACACTGCAAATTCCTTATATCTTGGCAAGATTTATTGTCTTAAATCTAGCCAAATTATAATCTCCATCCTGTTTTGAACATTACAAGCTAGCTTCCAGTTTTATGTTTTAGATTATTTGACTTGTCTCAAGTAAATGTTACTTTTTTTTCTTATTTAGTCTGCATATCTAAAATGTAACAATTGGACCTTTATTTCAAGCAAAACTAGTTTTCAGATGCCATTTAAAACAAAAATCTTTCTCAAAATAAAAAATATTCACTTATTTTCAGTCTAGAAATTATTCTTATTTCAAGAGCTCTTGGTAAGAAACATTTAGTTACTGCATAGACAAATAATTTCACTTGTTTCTATAAAATTTTCACTAAAGGCATGTATTTATCCAGTATTAAGGAGGTGAGTTTTTGCAGTGTAGGTGTAGTGGTGGACTAAGACCTGAACCTCCAGGGTCACTGAGCTGCTTTAAATCAAAGCTTAAAAGTCATCTGGTTAGAGCCTCCTTTGAGAAAACGATAAAAAATAACTGAAATGTTATAGCAGTATTTTTTTTGCCTAATCACTTGAAGCATCTTGAAATGCTTGACACATGCTGTACAAATAACCTGGCCAAGCCTAATCATACAACGTTGGCATGTTCAGTACTTATCCTGCTGTATCCCTTCTTTTACTTCTAATTCAGAGTTTTAGTATGACATGATGCCAAAATAAGTTCTCAAATGTTTCCTCAGAGTGAAAAAACACAAAGACACGGTGACATGAAAGACATTTCATTTCAAAGAAAGAGAGTTGTAGAACAAGATATCAGTATCAGTGGCAATCCAAAAATAACGCGCTATCAGGTAAATCCTCTCAATGACAAAGTGGCACAGACAAGTGCTCTTCTGCTTCCTGACACACAAAGAAAACACGACTGCAGCAGAAAACGAGGAACGCCTTTAAAGTTTTTGAGCTTTCAGCGCATTCGGCGGCCCGTAACCACAGCAACAGTCACCAGGTTCATATCAAACAGAGAAACGCAGAGAAAAACATGTCTTTGTTTATATCAGATGGGGGTTTTTTTGCTAAAAAGGAAAATGGGACAAAACCAAGGAGCGACGAAGTGTTCTAAATTAGATACTCTGTGCATTTAGTTCCTACAGCTTCCAAGGAGAGCTGAGCAGAAATCTGGTCCACCCATTGGACGGCTTTAAGAATAACAGCGAAGATTGGGTTAACTACTGCGGCATCATTTAGGGAAATTCAACCTTTAATTTTAGAGCTTTTATTTGTTGTGACAAAAATGATCAAGTTAACCAATAACTAGTTTGATCAGTAGTAACTGTGACCATAAAAGGTTTCATCATCAGCTTAGAACGATTTGGTGCTAAAATAACTGAATATTTAAGTTTTCAAATTTTATTCATGAGCTTATAAGACAATACTTAAAAAAACCGACAGGAAAATGCTGAAAAATAAATTGAAATAACTGTATGTGGCACAGAATAAAGAAAATTTAGTGTCAGAATTGTTTTCTGACCACTTATTCTGAACATTTTCTTGCGTTAAGTATGCACAGATATTTCGGAGGAATTTAACTCCAAATTACTCACTGAAAATGTGTTTATTCACAATTTTTCATGAGAGATTTTTTTGCAAATTGATTTATGGAGCAAACCTAAGACATTCTCTATTGTCCATTTTAGTGTTGTCAAACTATAGATGTTTTTATCTTACTAACCACAAAGAAGCTATAAATTATTAATGATAAATCAACATTCCTAAATATGACTGAAAAACTACAATTTTCAGGGTAAATAAAACGATACAACGAAATGCCATTCTTATTTTACCAAGAAATACAGGAGAGATGTATGAAAACTGTAAACGGCTCTTTGCATAGCTCTGCTTCCCATTATGATTATTTCTATGTTTTGCAGTCATCTTGCAGCAATAGAGCTACGTTTACATATGCAAAATGTTTTAGTCTGATCATAGTTCCGGATTAGAAAAATATATACATCTATTATGATGTGTTTACAGCCACTACATGTTTGAGCAGACCAAATCATTTTGACATTAGCAAAACCGCACAGGACTATTTAAAATCCCGGAAATGGCCGTAGAAGAAGTATTATCAGACTTCTGTTGTAAGCACATTTAAAATGTAGCCCTCATGTTCTTCAGGGCGAGTTTTTATTTTTTCTGTTCAAAATTTTATATTTACAAGCCTTAACTGTTATGCACACAATCAAATTATTAACGAATCCCTATATTTTTTTAGGCTGACATATTGTACATCTATGCATGACATAAAAGACATGCACAAACCCAACGCTCTCATTCAGAAATAAATGTTTCCGATGAGTGTAATCGGGTCAGAATTATGTGTATGGCGTGTTTACATGAAGCCTTTTTAATCTGATTACTTGTGTCCATGTAAACATAGCCATTGTTAGCTCTATGTTAGCCAAGGAAATTTACCTGATATAAAGTAAACGCTGTAAATTATTGTTTTTCTATTCATCTGATTGTTCTAGTTGCTTCTTCTGACAGCTTGCAACAAAAAAGCAGCTCGTTTCCCGGCGCGAGTCAATGGGATTCTACAGAACTTGTTCGTTTTGTTGTTCTCTTCCCAGTGACTTTTGCAACAAAACAGCAGAACAAGACACGATTGCGTCTCCTTCTGCAGACGTTGAGCGCAGTAGGGCAGGGATAATTCCTCTATCTGGCCTGTAGCTGAGAAGAGACCTTCACATGGAACCATGGATCCGGTTCGGGTCTGCTGTGTCGTTTTATGTGACGAACACCGAACGACGTGATAAAAAGGGCGGATATTCTGGGCATGCGTCAGTGCGTTAAAAAATGAATCTCATAAATCCTACAAATAATCAACCAGTGTTAAGATGTTATCATTGACAGCTTTAGTCCATATTAATGAATATTTGCTGTTTGAACTATTAAAATAGGCAGTTAGAAGCATCTTTAGAGCAGATCTCAAGTATTTGCCGACTCCAGCTACTCATGGAGAAATGTGTTTCCACTGTTCATTGTTCCCAAGAAGATGCACATTTAAATAATGATTCTTTGTTCTGCTCAGAACAAACATAAATAAAAAATAAGTTTCGGCTTCTTGTCCCGCTTTACATTTGGGTTCACCAACCAACTTCACTTCAAATATCCAGGTTGTCCAGAACCTGAAAACCATTTGATCTCCAAGTGGAAAACTTCTCTATATTAAAACACTTCCCTCTCAATACTCTGCTACACTACTGTTACAACAAACAATCCTTAACTATAAACGATCCTTTATCCTTCTAGTTGAATCCAAGTGAAGCAGAAATAACTTTAGTGATTTGAGCTTCCGATAATTATACCACTTTTTAATACAACAACGGCGCACCGAGGTGCAGGTTTTATAACCTGTTTGTTGGAGCATAAGCTCTGCTGATTCTGAGAAATCCAACAGGAAATTATGAAAGGCTAAAAGTACTGCAGCGCTTAGAGAAGTTGATCATATTTAAAAATGAAAGCAGAACCATGACTAAACACTTGAATCCTGTTGATGTTTCCAGGCACCGCCGCCTTTCTTGATGATGACCCAGAAAAACGGCAGGGCCTTTTAGGGTTACATCATGCTTTTACATCAAGTTTCTAAATAAATTTTTTAGAATCTCATGACATCTAGAAATAAAATTATTACTGACAGATGGGCATATGTTCTGGATGGAGGCGTTGCCGGGTAAAAGAGCAAAGAAGGGTCGGGGTAAAGTCTGAGCTCCAGGTGGAGCAGGGGATGGAAAAATACAACCTAATGACAAGAAACACCAACTCTGACTGATCAACAGTCGTGGCCAAAAGTAAAGAATTTTAAGGTGTAATCTGAAGTAATGTAGAAATTAACTTTTTTTAGCAGTTTCTAAAATTATTTAAAGCTCAGCTCAAGTGAGCAAAAGTTGAAAAGACTGATTATTTGTTGAATCTTACCTTAAGAACAGAAACTTCCTGGTGTCAATAGGCAATTTTTCATCAAAACAAATAGAAACCACATGTGGGGTCCCCCAGGGCTCCATCCTAGTGTCTCTACTATTTAATATCTACATGCCCCAGATTATAACAACCCATAAGATTAGTTACCATAACTATATGTCACCAGGGGACTAAATGAATGCATTGAGCTAATAAATGAATGGATAGATGTTCCAGAATTAAGTAATTATCTTTGGACCCAAAGAAGAGTGATCCAGAGTAATGCAGCTAGGGCTAATACATATTTGGGAAGATAAAGACTACAGTGTTTAAAGAAAATACCATGCACTCCTGCAGCACCCTCCTGACTGAAGATCTGGTCCAACGTTCCATAAGAAGCACCAAAGCCACACAGGTTCTCCTGAACCCAAGGATGGATAAAAACCTCTGAGCATTTTCCCTTTGAAAAATGTTCATGTGTTAGCTATAGCTTTTACTTTGGACATTCTCAGCTTTGCTTTAGTCAGAAGAACGTTTCATCGTACTGGCTGTTGTCTATTAAAGACGATTAAAATCAGGAAACGCAGGAATCCAAGTGAGCATGAGACTTTGCAAAGCTTTCCATTGGTTCTAGTGCGATTCAGTTCAACTCAACTCAGTTTATTCAGCGCCAATTCAATTCAGTTGAACATACATGCCAATTAATCCTTCAGTTCATTAATCCGATTGTATTAAACCTTTTTAATCTAAGGAATCCCAGCAGATTGCATCAAGTCGTTGACTTGCAGCATTCCTCCTGGACCAACATGTAGCGACAGTAGACAGTTTCCTGTGTTGTGTTTATTTCGCAGCAATCCCTCATCCTGAATGCGACACTAATCAGTCAGCGGGCTTAAAACATTAAGCATGAGCAATATAGTTGAAGCTAAAGAAGGTGAAGAGCTTTGACTAAATTAGATTTCAGGGATTCAGGAAGAGAGAAACAAGTAACCCTGATGTGAATAAATTAATTAAAGAATTAGTTTCACCGTTTGTATTCTAAATTAGGTTTGCAGACAGTATCAAAGTTACCCACTGCAAGGAGCTCTAAGGATCTACAAACTTTCATTTGTTTTTCTACATTTTTCAAATAAAGATAGAAGATGGTTTCCTCCCAGTTGCCGTGCGTAAGAGCTCCCCCTGGATGCAGTCTGCAGCCATAACTCAAGTTCCTCTCGGCTCATTGGTCCTCTGTTGAGTTACAAAACAAATATGGCCGACAAAGGATCCGATTCGCTGGTAAATCAACCAAGTTTTATTAGTAGAACTGTATTTTGCTGAAATACAGCAAGATGCGCATCTGATAAGATGACACCAAGGGGGCGCTGATGAGTAGATTTCAAAGAACATAATGTTGCGCATTTCTTGCGTCATCCTTCCCATTTCCATATACACATTGTTCATCATTGGACAGCTACTATTCTTAAGATTCCAGTGATGTATGCCAACCAAGGATACGATCATACATGTAGACGTTGTAAACATTTTTGTTGGAAATGATAAATTATGTCGAAAATCGCAGTTTGATGCATCATATTATTAAAAGAACGGAACAAAATGTATGTCCACAAGGTTCCAAGTAATCTACTGTAATATAGTTGTGCACAACACGTCTAATGTCCACAATCTACCATAATCAAAATATTCAACATTTCCTTCAGAAGCGTCTATTTCTTAATGTTTCCATCATAAGTTCTGCTAGCATGCTCATTTTTGATTTTTAAGAGTTTTGAGTAAAAATCGGAGGAAATTAAAGGCAGATGACCAAATCGACTTAATTCTATTTTAATCTAAAATAAATGTACCTTTTAAATAACAATGTATTAATATTTTACATTACATACAATAAATACATGCAGGTAGTAAATTATACAGAAATGTTGCAATCTCCATGTTTATATTTCAAATAAAGAATTAATAGACCACGCTTTGTTCTATCGAGTTTCGATCATGAGTGAACTAAGGAATATTTTAGTTTATGTCCAGTTTAATCTTGACATAATTAACCTTTTGGATATTTTTATTCAATCATTCATAGAGGAATGAAAAACTGAATTAAAAGATCAACCACAAAAACAAAAACGATAGCACGTTACCTAAAGGCAGCAAATGGAAAAAGGTTAGCATTAGAAAAAGAGTCGAAACGTTTGATTCAAAAGCAACAAACTAGACACTGATTTGTTTTTTTACCCTCACTGAATAAAGGCGAAAACACGAAAAAAAATATTGGTTTTGATTCCTTCAGTGCTTCAAAAATGAAAAATTCAAACGGTTTATCAGCTAAAAATCCCTCAACATCATATTTTTATTCAAACGTCAAGGTTTATTAGACTTAATTATAGGATTGCAACAGAATAAATTCAGTTATTTTTTTGCATTTCAGATTTGTTATTGTGTAGTAAAAACCCGATCGCTTGTAAAAAAAAAAAAACAGACCCACCCATAAGCAGAATCTTCACCTCCAATGATGTCACTCTAAAATGTTAAAAATATTACTCATTAAGATCGTGTTTACCCACTAATTTTAATCATTTGTGTGTCGCCCCCTGCTGGTTGTGACCAAGAATGCACGTTTCACTGTTCAGACCCAGACTAGGGTTATCTTTCTAATCCGGTCTCTGATTCTTCTCCACTGAGGCTGCAGCCCGTTTCAGCTAAACTCCTGGACATAAGAGGACTTTTATTGGTGCAGCAGAGACATTTCCAATGCATACAGAGTTACCCAACTGTGAAGAACCACACATTTTAACAACCCTTCAGAGGGAAGAGTGAGGCGATCAGAAGGTGCACAGTCTGCAGGTGAAATGAACTCGGATCCTTTTTGGTGTTGTTTGGATTTTTAAGAACATGACTGGCTCTGTGCAGGGGGGGGTTAACGGGGGTTTCCTTTGCACAACCAGGCGGGTCTGGAGAGAATCAGCGCTGGTTATTACATCACACAAACATCCCTGCTAGAAAGGCTCCACCCTGCAGCGCTTGTTCCACTTTCAAAAGCATGTGCATCTATTTAATGGAGAGCAATAAAAAGAAAGAAAAAAAAAAGCTGCCAGAACCAGAGATGTTTACCTGCAACACTAACGTTATCGGGCCGATTTCTTAAAGCCGCCCGCCCTCTGGAGTCAATCAGCTTCACTTCCTGCCTCTCTGCCAAAACATCAAAAACAATCCAGTCTCTTTCTCTCATACGTTTTTGCTCTCTTTTTTTTAACCCCCCACCCCCCCTCTTTGTTTCCTCTCTTTTGCAACGCTGCCGGGTCCCGGCCTGCATGGCAACACTCGCAGCGTGACACTTCCGTCACCCAGAGAGCGAAGCGGGAGGAAAGGAGCGCCGGAGCATGGACCGCTCACAGGCCACCCATAATTCATTAGCTCTTCTCCTCATCCTCTCAGGGCTTCGCCTCTCGCTGAAGCGGGAAAGACAGATCATTTCTGGAATGAAGCCGCTGACGCTTATTTCGCAGCAGCATTCAGCATTTCTCAAATGAGATCTCCTTCATAAAACGCTTTATGTAAGAGTTCAGAACGGTTAAATTTCCCTTAAATGGAACAAAAGTGATTCGTATGAGTTCACACCTTTGATATTTTAATATTTAGCCGAGAGAAAAACAGACACAAACCAATAATATATGGAGAGGGTATGTGGATGGGTTTGCTCCTCCTTCCTGAAGTGGCCCTTGCAAAACAAGAGAAAAACTCAGTATCCCAGCCCTGATTTTTATCGCTTTTGGCTTCACTTCCAGCATCCATCTCTCAGACACACAAAGAGATTATTCCCCCTTTTCTTCCCCTCTGATTTTCACCAGGCAGAACGCAGGGGTTTCGCCTTCCCTCCATCGTCATCCTGCTCTCACAACTCGACTCAGTCGCAGAGAAAAACAGATATTTTATTCAAACGAGATTCATTTTCCCACATTCAGGTCGGACGTATGTAAAGATGACAGCAGCGAGGGGCTGAGGATAGCAGAAAAAGAAGAAATCTGCACTTGTGTCTGTTAAGCCAGACGACATGAATGGGGTTGGTTTGTCGCTGGGGGAAACTCACAGGTTCAGAGCCGCTTCGTGCCGAACCTCTGAGAATCAGACTGTAACAAAGTAAAGCACTAAAACACAGCCGGAGGGAGTGATTAGTGTGAGTGTGTGTGTTTATGCGTACAGCGGAGTGTGAGGCGGCTGGTTGGCGGGAGAGAGCGCCACGCTCCAGGCGCTGCATTATTAAACAGATTTGTCACTTTGGACCGGCAGCGTTAGGAGTGAGAGCGACGCTCGGGTGGAAGATCCACAGAGGAGGTAAAATCCCTGAAAATGAGGTGAGGATGCAAAAAAGTATGTGGGAAAATAGTAATAAAGAGAGGGGGGAATGCAGTGGTGTGTCAAGGGGTGAGTAGTGGGGGCCCACATCAACATGAATATTTCTGGAGGACTTTTCTTTATGAAAAGGTGGAAAATAGGGGGCTAAAAGGAAAGAAATATGAATAAATAAGTCACAGTTTCTAAAAAATACATGCAAGAATGTAATCACTGAAAAAAAAAAACATATATGAGAGTCAGATGGGGAGCGGACTCAAAAAAACTCAGTGTCAGTGTGGGAGAAAAGTAAAATAATCTAGGAAAAAACAAAAAAAATGAAACAAAAATACATACTTAAAAAAATGTAAAAAAAAGGAATGGACAAATGTTGAAATATATCAAAAAGATGTGAGGATGATTTAAATAAAACAATGTGAAGACAGATTTTTGTTTATTATAAAATACATTAATATCTAAAAGAATTAATCAAATAAATTAAAATAAATAAAACCCTTTTTTGATATACGTCACAATTTAAATGAGACTTTATATTGGGGGGCTTTGT
This sequence comes from Apricaphanius iberus, assembly GCA_028564705.1. Classification (NCBI taxonomy): domain Eukaryota; kingdom Metazoa; phylum Chordata; class Actinopteri; order Cyprinodontiformes; family Aphaniidae; genus Apricaphanius; species Apricaphanius iberus. Next base: position 745,624 of record JAPXFQ010002006.1, read on the forward strand.
CCCCGCTGCCCCCCCTTTTAGTGACGCCTGTGGTGAGTGGCTAAGATGAAAAGGTGAAACCATGCAGAAGGGAACAAATTCTGGAAACATGCAAAAATAATACTACTTTGCATCTTCACTGATTGATTTTCACTGACCAACCCAACTCCGAAGGTAGACGTTAAACACCTGAAGACAAGCCTTTAAACGCTGACTTCTGTCCTCACAACATGAGCAACACTATCACACACACACACTCAGCTGATTGTGTTACAGTTGGGTTGGAAATCTCTGCAACTGCTGTTGACTGAGAACAAATAAAATAAAAAAGCAGGTTCTACATCTGGAGGGATAGGAAACAAGTCTTGATTTTGTCAAAAATAACCTTAAATAGACAGAAAATGTCTTCCGTGTGTGTGTAGGCCAATCTCACTGTTGGAGGAAATCAAACCAGACGAATGCCGAAACAGGCAGCTAACGCAGACGAGAACAAAGAGTCAGAGAACACAAAAACACGAACACTGCAGAGTCGGAAACCTGCGAGCGCAGCGCTGGAACACTGGGGAATGAGTCAGCATGGAGACGGGAATATTTCTGCAACGTTCCTTCTATTTCTTCTATCCATCACCTCAAGAAAATTAGTGTGTGAAAGGGATTTTTACATTTTAAATTCAAGGACAGTTTGCATTTTTAAATTTAAAGGTTTCGTGTCTCTGACTTTCTTTCTTTTCCACTGTCTTGTCTCAGCTGTATAATTATTAAGAGGAACTCAGAACTCTCTTTCTTTGTTGGGCCTCTCAATGCCGGATTGTTCTGCTGCTGCCACAAAGGCTCGACTGAAGGTGAGCGGCTAATCGACACGCCTCCTGCGTTGGACGTGGCGTCTAAGGGACGAACTCTGAGGCTGAGGAGGCAAAAGTAGGGAACCTGAGTGAAACCGCTTTACCAACATGGCGGTTTCTACAAGCCCCAACATCAGACTGATGTACCTCAGGGGGCAATTTCTGATGATAAGTCAACAAAAAGTTCCTCGCGTGACCCAATCCGCATCGTCACGCGTCAAATTCAGATCCGGGCAGCGTCACTCGGGGGTCAAAAGGCGGGTGGGACGAACAAACTCAGAGATGATTCAAGCAAAGGGGAAGAAAGAGTTTCAGGTGTAAATCTGGAGAGAAAATGTCCTCACTGCTGAACTGAAACTTAGAACGGTCTGGCTTTAACCTGAAACACACACACACACACACACACACAAACGGCCCATCAGAGGGGATTTCCAGATCCAAACATCGCTCCTGCTAATTAGGCAGATGGATTTGCACCTCTCCTCTTGGTCCGTTGGGATATAAAGCGACGTGTGATGCAGACAGACAAACTCTTTAAGTGGATTAATTAAATCCAACACGATGGGGTCAAAGGTCAAGCTCCCTCCCAGTCCGTTGCACTGTCCGCTCTGAGTGGAGCCGAGCTGCAGGACGGACCTGATGGTAGGAGGTGGACGGTGTGTGTGTGTGTGTGTGTGGGAATGTAACGGGTGGAACTAAACCAGCATGCACGCTGCACGCCTGCTCTGTGACATGCAGGAGGAGAAGAGGAGCAGACACGCCCTGTCCACAGATTCTACAAAAACAAAAACCTCTTCTCTGCGCTTCCTTCACCATTTCTGCTTTTTTCATCTCACATTCGTGGTGCGAAAGGACAATCTAAGAGACGGGAAACTTTCCGTTCTCACTAAAGAGACGTCGCTCAGGTGTTCCTGAGTGAGAGTGAGGATTCCGGACGGAGAGCTGCTGTTTATTAAAACGCCCCGTCTTTGCAAAGGGACGGAGGTAAACACCCCACCGGGTAGATCAAATTTGGATTCGTATCTCCGGGCTGCTCTCTTGACCTTTCCTTTCCACCTGTGGAGCAAACAGACGCAGCGAGGCCAGCATCTGGTTATTAATTAGAAATAATCTGGGTTAGGAGACGCCGGGAGTTTATTTAGGAGTGTTTGAGATCAGCAGTGCCAATTTGGGAATGACATCACTGAATAGAAGACCAGTAAAGGGGGAGGGGGGGTTACTGGTTTTCTATTCTGGATGTGAAGATAATGATGAAGGCATGATGGGGATGATAAAAGAGGAGAGGAAGCGTTAAAAGAATAATCCCAGGGTCTTCAGGGGCTCAGGCTCGTCTCTAAAATAGAATTGCCGATGGATTCCCGCTGAGAATGACTTATTTATCAAACGGGGCTAAAATATTCAGGGAGGGGGGGGCTTTTTTAAATTCATAGCATGAGATGCTTAATGACGGCGGGTGTATTCAGAGAGGCTCAGTTTAATAGCTGTTTGATGGACGTGCTTCACCTTTGACCCCCCCGTGCGTTTCGCAGAGGATCAGGTTGGTGTGTTTGTGTGTGTGTGTGTGTGCGCTGGTTCCAGAACCGAAACGCTGCTGTTGTTGCTGGAGAACATGTTTCTCAGCTCTGGAGATGAAATGTAATCGTCTGTAACGACGCGCTGCGGCAGGCAATCAGCCATGAGTAAATGTTTCAAGATAAATTCCTGGAGGGGCGGACTTTTTCTGGCAGCTCAGAAACATTTGGAGGGATGATATCAGAGCACAAGAGGGGGGGTGGGGAGGTGGGGGTGGAGGGAACGAGTGCTGTTCCCACTTTTAGGCTGAAATGGGAGAAGTTTGCGAGTGATTGAGTGAGGAAGATGAGGCTTAATGAGATGGAGAGAAGCGCAAACCGTGCGCAATTACGCACCGCAGCCGCGACCTCGGCGGAGGCTGCTTACCTTAACACGTTCCAGCTTTTCAGAGGGTCCAGGTCTGAAATTATAGAAACCATGGTCGGCTGTCTGAGGCTGGGCAGCGCCGGCAGAGGGCGGGAGGAGGGTGCAGCAGAAAAAACGATCGAACGAAAAAAAGCGGCGCAAAGGCTGTAAACTCCGTCTGCGAATGACAGCGAACGCTGGGATGCAAGCCGTCCTGGTTGTTCAGAGGGGGATGAGTGCTGTCACTGCTCTCCCTCTCCTTCCCTCCCTCTCTCTGTTTCTCTCTCTCTCTTTCTCCCTCGCTCTCTCCGCCCCCTCCTGATCCAAGCCTGCGCTCAGCAGACGCTTCTCAGAGCTGCTTCTTCTGCTCCGTCCTTCAGATGCAGCAGGAAGCGCTTCAGCCCTACAGCTTTATCTCTCTCCGTTGTTGCAAAAGAAAAGTAGAAAACACGGTTTCTTCTCCTGTCTGCTCAGGGTTCCTCTGGACTACCGGTGGCTTATTAAAAAACTAATAAGGTATTCTCATCAGAAACTGAAAATATGTAGCTTCTTCTAATTGTTCTCACTATTAAACATTAAAGTGAAACATGTTTTTCGAGGCAAACTAGGAATCTGTGCCGTTTTTTCCTCACGTTCAACAACAGCAGTGGCGGTCCTTGCATGGATGGGGCCCTGGGGGACCCTCCCCCTTGGTTTGGTGTCTGGATGGAATCTTACTTTATATTACAGCACTAAGTCAATTTTAAAGGGACCTAAAGCAAAGAAGCATTTTTTTAAAACAAAAGTTTCATTCATCTTCACCTGTTTAAGAGAATATCTGCTGCGTGTAAAGTTGTTCAGTTCCCGTGTGATAAAGATGATAAATTTGGAACAAATGCTGGCCCCAGTCCTTAAGAAAAAGCAAGAGAACATAAATATTAGCAGCTTAAAAAAATCACCTTCCCCCCTTCAACCTTCAGGTCATGCCTCTTTGGGTAGAAACCCAAATAAAAACATCCTCCCAGTGGGTGTCTGACTGTAGGAGGCGCCCTTTGTTGTCCTTCCAGAAAACACTACAAATATCGATGCAATATACCCAAATCAATTCAAAAACACACACCATATAACCGCAGTGACATCACGGGATGAAGCCCTTTTTGAAGTACAAACTGAAGCTGTAGGACATTTTTTCTTCTATTTGGTCTAATTTGGTCAATTTAGGATTATTATAACTTTATTTTAATTAGAAAACCAAACCAAAAGTCAGCTTTAGGTATTGTTTTTTTAATAAATTGATGAGAAAATCCATCCATAGCGATATGGTTGGGGAAACTAAATTTAGAACCCAGAAACAGGATTCATAGAATCCAGTGATATCTAACCAAGTTTGACCTGTTAATATATTTCAGTTTTTATGTTTTTTCCACTTCAACAGGCACAACCAAGCACAGAAGAAAGGTTTCATAAATTTCAGAGCAGAATTATGCTGGATCAGTCTCAGTATTTTTGACTTTGAGGAAGAGATTAAAATATTTTGATACAGTCAAATTTCTGCCTGGTGGGTGGGATTTTATTAAGCAGATTAAAGGAATCTCCCCTTTACCGTTTGGAGTTACTTTTAGGGTTTAAATTTCTTTCAAGTCGCTTTGTCTACAGAAATCACTAATTAAAGCTTTTGTTATTTCTGTAAATCATTTGATACTGAAGAAATTGTGCCGGGTTGGGGATCGCAGAGATGCGCTGATTAGGATTTTAACTGGCTGAAACCGATTTCTGAAACCTTTGATGTTATTAACATAAAACATATGGAGGTCTCCCATTTTATGCAGCCTGGTGTTCTTACATCCACAGCGATGTTTACATGCTAACAATGTTTTTTCCCAACATTGCATAAACATAGATGGGTTCTTGTATGTGCATTGTGATAATATTTGGTTTAATTACAATAAGCATCTTACAGGAATACCAAAGACTATTGTTTTTTTTAAATAATCATGTGTCTTCAGGTAAATAAGACTGAGGATTCTCTAGTGGGGGAAGAACCACTTATATGTGCTGATGGTTGCAGGTTAAAGCACCAAAACCTGGAGATGCAGAGATGATACCGATATATCCTTTTCTTTAAAGTCTGACCAGCCATTTGGACATTTTCTCATTCCAAAGATTATAAAACATAAAAAAATGCTGCAGGGTCTCTGACAGGGTACGTTTTTTAACCCGACAGGATTAATGAAAGATAAGATCAGACATTGAAGCGTTAATTCCCTAAACTGTGATTTATTGTTTTTACTGATGCGTTTACAGACCTGAAATGGTGGGACTTTTCCGTTTTTATGCATTTAATTAAGAGGAAACAAAGATTTTTCATTGTCTAAGGAAATAAAAAAATCGTCCAAATCCGACTCCAAATGACTAATTGTTTTGTTTCCAAAAGAACATTTTACCTTTTTTGTTTCACTGACTTCTTTCATAGCATTATCAGAAGAATATTTGTGTTTATTTTCCCAAACTGTTGCTTGTTTCTATCAAACTAGCTGAAAATAAGTGAAAAGTGTCACAGTGACCATGGCTGAGACGGGAGCAGCCCCACAGAACATCTCTATCTCTGCACACCTCTGTCAGCTCCGTCTGACTCCACTGCCATATCCTGTTGATAACAGCTCTTTCCTTCTCCCCTCGACGTGGCAGCAGATGGATCCTCTCCGCCGAAGAACGACAACGCGAAAGCCAAGCCCCGCCTTCTCCCAGCTCCTGTTGGGCCGCGTCTTTTCCAGATCTTTTTATTGGATCAGGGAGCTCACTCAAAGGAAAAACTGCTGCGTGTCATTTCAGCCACTTTAGTGAACCACTATCTGAAGTTTAAACAAACTGGTTTCGATGGAAACAATGAGCTCTGAGGTCATTCGGGGGTCAGGAAAGGAAGCTGAGCGTTGAAGCCAGCAGTGAAACCAACGCCACAGCTCGGCAGCATCTCTGAGCATCAGCAGCCACCCTGAACGGCTTTAAATAGACCCGATTGGACTTCTGCTTCACAGAAGAGGAGGAGGAGAAAGAAAGGTGGCTGACAGCGTCTCTCACTCCTCTTCCTCCTGCGCTCCTGCAGGAATTAATGCCTGTGGAAACACGCGCACTACCCCCAGGGATCAGTGCGAGTTCAGCTCTGGTTCCTTCAGTTGTAATTTGTGCGTGATAATCACATCGGCAGGCTGTCGCTGCGGAGCTGGAGGTGTTGCTGCATACTCACAACTTAGCAATGCATAGAAATGTCATAGGAATGAAGGAATAAGCAGGTGAGACCTCCGAGGGTGAAGTTTTATTTAGAATCATTACAGCGACAGGATCTTGTTCTCACCGGCTGTTTGAGGCTTTCTTTCTTGTTTCATTTTAATAAAGTTTCCTCCACAACTTAAAATACCAGAAATAGGAGCTAAACCAGTTTTGAACGTCTTTTTTTAAAACGTTGGAGCTTAGTTGTCCGGGCTGCTAGTCTTTTTGTGGATTTTCGTTGGCGGTGCAGCTGTAACACGGGGTACAGAGGTCGCTTTGACTCATTTTCTGTTTAGGTCGGGCGTAGGTATGCTCCCAGTCTCCGATCCTGTAGGTGGCGCTCATGAACAGCATCGCTGGATGCAGCTGAGGCTGATTCGGGAACATCAGAGTTTCACTTTATGCAGATGATGTTTGGTTGTGAGTGCAAGTCATGACCATTCAGTAGCAATGATGCCTTGGAGCAGGAGGATCCAAGAGGTTGCATGTTCTCCCTGAACTCTATTAATTTCGACAGGAAAATAAATGTCGTTACTGATATTATCAAAGTTTCGTCAATGATTTGTTGTACATGCTGAGGGCCGTGACCAGGGCCGATCTGAAGAAGCATCCGTTGTAGGGCTGGATGATATCTAGAGGTTTTTTTATGTCACAAGACGACCCAACATTGTTCATATCGATATTAATATAGCAGTATGTCTTCTTGCCTCCACATCCATCTCTTGTTACTTCACCTTACTCTGCTTCCCTTCTTCGCTGAACGTACCTCACACAAACTGTTGCCAATTTAGCGACTTTGTCGCCATTTCAAAGGACTTTTCAGATCCTCAACTAATCTTCCAAAAAAGCGCCCAGCGGCAAATCTGGCAACATTTCTGACCACCACTTTGGTACTTTCTGTGAAACTTTTTGGCCGATATTCCCCTCAGATCAGAGACCAGGCTTGTTCTACATCGAGACAATCAGTAAGCAAATGATCTCCGAATGTGCTAGCAGCACTAACACACAACCAGGGTTAAATTCAAGGCTTTTTAATAACATTTGTATATACTGTATATTAAAAAAATAATACCAACTTAAAAACAACAACTTTAACCTGTGTTAATTTATTTCTCCAAGAAATTTGGAATGTGATGAAAAGTCAAGCAGAGGTAATAAAAATAAAAATAAAAACATTTCAGAACTCTACAAACAGTTTGCCTAACAAGATTACGTTGTTTTTCTTCTAACATTGGTTACGGTTTTTGTTTTGCACGTTAATCTTAATGTTTTTGAAGACGTCACGTGTTCTCAGTATTTTGACTCTGTTGTGTGTATACAATGGAACTGCACAATGTGCATGCAATTTGTCTGGCTGACATCAACAGCAGTAGTCGTGAATAATTTAACATTAACGACATTGAATTGATTAACATATTAAATCAACTTGGGGCACTACTCTGGAAAATCCAGGAGAACGTTAACATAAGCCAGACAAATTCAGTCTCCTTTCTACTACCAGAATTAGAAAAAAAGAGCTTCAAAGAATAAGTGGGATGTGCGTGTGTGTGTTTGTGTGCGTCTCCGCAGGGGGTGATCTGGAGTCAGGACACAGGGTTAACAGTATTCTTTATTAACGAGACATGCAACCACACCATACCAACAAAATGAAAGGATATTAAATGATAGGAGATATAATAACGCTTTAGCAAGAACCAGTGAAGACAAAAACGAGTATAGAACAGCAAAAGCCAGCGTGCGGCGATGCTACCAACAACGAGCAAATGGTGGTTGAACAATTACAGAAGAATCAATTAAACCATTTCACACAAGTCTAAACTTTGTTTTAAAACCTGCTACAGAAGCCTACACCCTACCCAGACAAACTAAATATATCCTATTGGTGATGACTTCGTCCACGCCGCCAGTCCAAGGTGAACGATGAAGGGAGAAGGAGGAACAAACCAAACGGGCCAAGTCCGTTGAGGAACAGCAGCGCAAAGCTGATTTTAAAAGAACACGTTCAGATGCAGGCAGCGACTTAAGTCGATCCTGTCTTTAGAGAGCTATCTTGGCATACCTCAGATGCCAAGCAGACCTCCAGGCTGCAGAAACGGGAGGTCGGGTAACTTGGCAAAAACAATGCTCCGGAGGTTTAGAGAAAGTGGTCCTGTCCTGGCCTGCAGGTTGGAACCAAAAGGGGAGATTTTGCTAGCAAAGATTTGAATGTCCCCGTCGCCTAATAGGCAAGGAAAGACAATGGCTTCTTTGAGCACAGCACATGCAATATGAAGGCAAACGCTTTTGCCTTCATATTGCAAAACGAAGAAGCTAAATACAGCACAAAATTTTAAGACCTAGGTATCAAAATTCAATACTTTTTAAAGCATTTTCAATGTATATTTTCAAATTTATAAATTCTATGCATTTAAGTAGCAATGCACCGATACCAATACCAGCATAGGGTTTTGGGGCCGATATTGTAAAATGTACTAACTGATACAATGAACCAATACTTATTATTATTAATATTTTTTATCTAATTCATAACCCTTTTTTTGCAACAAGCAGAGATGAAAATAAAATCAAATATCGGTGTCGTATCGGCTTGAAAAAAGTGGTATCATTGCATCTCTACTTTTAAGGCTTTTTAAGAGCTTGTAGGAACCTTGACTGCATCGACTAACCAATCATAAACCTTTCTCGGTTCATTTCACCAACTCACAAAGCTTAGTTTGCAAAATGTATTCAAACATTTGTTTTAATTCTGCTGATATTTCATACCAATTTTCTTTTTTAAGCCACACACCAACATTGTTCTTCACCTTCATCCATCAAACCTCTTTCAACGGGAAAAAAGGTAGGACCATTCCTGTACTGCACTGCACCACACACCTGTGGTGCATTCAAGGAACATTCAAAATGTATGGTGAGTTCAATAACATGTGGCATTTAAAACTTATAACAAAAATACCCCAGAGAAAATAATATTAGCCTTAAACTTCTGTTTAATGGTGGATGGCAAGCAACTTTTGATGCATATTAAATATATCTTACTTATCTTTACAAAGTACTAAAAAACAAACACTATATTCTCAATTAATTTAATCTTATTGGCCTCTTAGAACCAACAAGCTCCTGGGCTGAATATCAACACCAGTCCACCTTTGCCTAAAATCGTCCTTATTAATAGCAAAGCTATAACTATTTTGGTTTGGAAGGACATTCATTTATTCAAGCAAATTTATACATTTAACAAGTAATATTTGAGTTTTTTATTTGATTTTTTTAATGCTAACGAACAGCCACAGCTGTATGTCAATAAAAGTTCTAGTGTGACATTTGAGACATGTAGCTCAGATTCATAATTGCTGTTTTATCATCGCTTTTTGGGAAGAAAAATATATAGATATAATTGGCCTTCAGGTGAAAATATCGAGATGTAACTTCCTGGGAGCTGATCTACTGGTCTGCCATCTGTCCAACTCAAATTTATGGTTTAGAAATCTGATTCATGATCAAGAGAAGCAGCTAGAGTGGAGGAACGCATGGATAAAGTATGTTACTGTTTTATGAAATGTCAGGCAGCTCATCTTGGTGGGATTTGTTTTGTTTTGTGAGTGAGGAAAACTTCTAAATTAAGGCAAGTGTAAAATTAAATGAAGAGTGAAGACGTGATGAAAACTTTAGTGTGAGCATGAAACCAAATATCTGGTTATCCAACCCTCACCACGCACATCAGGGTTCAGTTAAAGCCTCTTTATTTAACCTTAAAGTTAACACCTCCAGTGATAGACTGCTCTGATTTCATTCTAACCAGTCGGGAAACGGAAACCTATCGCCTGTTTCTGTATCTGGGAAGTGGGAAGGTAATTTTTGCTCCGACGTTTGCCGTCTTTCACGCAGCTCTGCAGAATTATGTTGAGGAAGAGGAAAAGATCTGAGTGACTTTGAGACAAGGCTGAAATGCAAAAATATCTTTGATGTAGAAAACCTTAGGTGGCTGCAGTGTGTTCCTCACAGTGTCACTGAGATTTTCTCCTGCTGATTCTCGTTTTTGAAGGTAAGTATGAAAGGAAATTGTCAGGATGCTTGGAAATGTGATTTTGTTTCCTTTTAGAGCCAAACGGGACGATCAGCCGAGCAGACAAACATGACTACGAGTTTAGATAAAACCCAAGGCTGCGTCTACTCTTCTGCTTCAAAAACGATACGTTGCTTTCAGATTGTTTTTCCCCCCAAAAAAGATTAAATCAATTCTGAAAAGTGTGGAATAAATTTGTTTTTGATTTCAGTGAAACTTTTTTTTTATCGTCTCCAGCTCAGTCAGACTTAAATCTGGTTTGAATCTGGACTTTGACTAGGCCACTCAGACCAGTGAATCTCCACTGCAGTCTCAGGTCGTCTTCCAGGATTTTTCTGCATTTTAGCTCCGTACACTGAGAAAAGCAACCCCACAGCATGATACTGCCACCACCGCACTTTGCACAAAGGTTAAAAAAAATATAGTTTTGGTCTCATTTGATCCCAATAAGTGCTTGGAGGCAAAACAAAGATACAAAGGAAGAATGAGGAGCGTTTGCTTTAGATATGTGACTAAAGGAATAAAATCTATTATTTTTAATAAAAGTAACCATCATTGGGATGCACCTTTACTGTAAATCGCTTCCATTATTTAAAGGGAAAAAAAGATCAGAGTTGGTTTTATTTTTGTTGGGAATTAAACCAATTTTCCTGTAGCCTGCTGTCGTTTAAAACCACTAAACCAATTATTAAAGATTAAAAGCAGTCAGACCCTCAGAACCAGAACACAGTCAGACGCTCGCTCGGCTGCATTCACCGTTACAAAGCGTGGCGCGCAAACAGAGCCAAACAATATCAGCATGATAAACACCTTGTACCCCCCCCCCCCCAGCGTCTTTATTTGAATGAATCAGGCACATCTGAGGACAGACCTTGAGGTTTATGTCATCATGCATATGTGATATGTATTCCTATTCCAAACAAAGTCGGTGCATCTTAAAACCACCCACTGAATACAGATTCTCATTTTACCTCCACGCGTTTAAAAAGCTGCGGCTGGAGATGAGAGGAAGGAGGGAAAACAGGCGCAGAACTGGGATGTGGATGAAATAAGTATGGAGGCCCCATTTCATAAACGACAGAATCCTCCTTTCTCTGGAAGTCATTTGATCCTGTCAAATACGCCTAAAGCCATCCGCCCACGTGCTCATTGTCTGAAAAACGCTCCGTTTAGGAGAATCGCTCCTCTTTCAAACAATTATTGAAGCGGTTGGCTTCGCGGCAGGAGACAGAAATGAGGCAAATGAGATTTAGGATGCTGAAATACGACCAGGAGAGCCGGCCAACGAGACCAGTTTTTTGTTTGTCCCGCGCTGCAATCAGTCGGCCTTCGTGGGTTGGGTTTACTTCCGGGACAGCAGACATCGATGCAGAACAAACGCTTCCCTTCCCCTCCGGAGTCCTGATAACTGCTTCACCTCATCCAATCTCCATTCAGACCAGAAAAATCTCCTGCAATGCAAACCCGAACATTTAGCTAATTATCTTCAGGTTGGTTTAGCATTAAATACAATAATTGAACACAATTTTATTCCTTTACTTTATTCGCATCCACTAATGTTTTCCACCTGCAGGTTTTATGTATTCTTTATTATATTTTATCTGATAACTACTTCATATATTTGTAATATATCTGTATTTTGTAGTTGTTCTTAGTCTTCTGCATCCTCAAAAAGTTGAATTTTCTTTCAGTAAACTGATTAAACCACTTGAATTCATGTATTAAATAGATTCTTTACACATTCGGTGATCTATTTAGAGCCTTAATTTCTGTTTGTTTTGATAATTATGGCTCTGAAAATCCAACATGTAGTTTTTAAAAGCAGTTTTCTTTTTTTCTTTTTTATGTGTTCTGGTCGAGACAATCGTGAGAAACAGCTGGAGAATCATTAAAAACCTCCGCACAGACGGTAAATCTAAGAAACTTGTTGCTGGCTGAGTAGTACAAATACAAAGGAAAAGGTTCAGTGGAGGGAAAAATGTGGCCTTGAGAGGATTGTGAATTCTTGGATTATATGCATTTAACAGTGTCATATGGGCACTATGGGTTGTTGCACAAGTGGTCAATTGAAAGGACATCAAATAGCCAGAAAAGGTCTTAAAGATTCCCAAATTGCACTGTGGAACGCTGAGAAAAAAGTTTAATTCTTCAAAGGTATGTGCACTATTAAATGTGCCAATAAATAAGTGGAACATCATACCTAAAATCATAAATGGTGGTGGTAGTATGATGCTCTGGTGCTGCTTTGCTGCTCTCAGCAGGATGACAATGATGAAAATCACCCCAGCAGGTTCACTTCTGAACGGCTAGATTAAAAATCAAAGGTTTTGGAGAGGCTTTCCAAAGTCCAGAATCCAACAGACACTCAACAGGCTACTTAAATCGGTCAACTTCCTCCAGAGTGATGATAAAGAATAAAAACAGTTGGGCAAAAAAAGTATTTGGCGGTCACCGATTGTGCCAGTTGTCCAACTTAAAATGATTAGAGAGGTCTGTAATTTTGGCCGAGACAAAACCTGTCCAGGGACACCAAGGACAAGATTGTACACCTGCACAAGACTGGGGTCAGTCAATCTACAATAGGCAAGCAGCTTGGTGAGAGGAGATCAACTTTTGGAACAATTATCAAAAAATGGAATAAAACAAGATAACTGACCGTCTCCCTCGACCTGGGCTCTATGCTAGATCTAGTCTACTATGGAACACATCCTAGAGAACGGTGAGAAAACAGCCCAGAACTACATGGTGGGAACTTGTAAAGTACCTGTAGAGAGCAGGGGCCCCAGTAGGAAAGATTACTTTAAAGCCTCTTTCAAAGAGGCCATGAAAAACAGTATTTTTCAAGACTTAGTCTGTAAGCAAACTTCCGGACTCTGTGCGGATAACTTTTACCTGTATACAGTATTATCACCTGACGCCCCAGTAAGAGCAAGATAGGAAAGAGAAAGCTGTGAGTGCGCACACTGATGAGATATACAGTGGAGGAAATAATTATTTGACACCTCGCTGATTTTGTAAGTATGTCCAATGACAAATAAATAAAAACTCTCAGAACAGAATCATTTTAATGTTAGGTTTATTTTAACAGTGACAGATGGGACAACAAGAGGAAAATTGAAAATATAACTTTAAATGAAAGATAGAAACTAATCTGCATTTCATTGAGTGAAATAAGGATTTGAACCCTCCAACAAAAAAAAAGACTTAATACTAAATGGAAAAACCCTCGTTTCCAAGCACTTGTAATTGATGACCAGGTTTTTTGCACATTTTAGGAGGAATTTTGTTCCACTTCTCTTTGCAGATCATCTCTAAATAACTAAGGTTTCCAGGCTGTTTCTGTGGAACTGTGAGCTTCAGCTCCCTTCATAGATTTTATATATTGGATTAAGGTCCAGAGACTATAGGCCACTCCATGACCTTAATGTGCTTCTTCTTGAGCCACTTCTTTGTTGCCTTTGCTGTATGTTTTGGGTCATCGTCGTACTGGAACACCCGTCCACGACCCATTATTTGGATACATGGCTCCGTCCATTTTCCCGTTTATGCTGTGAAGTTGTCCTGTGCTCTTACTAGAACCCCTCCAAAGCAAAATGTTTCCACCTCCATGCTTGACGATGTTTTGGGGGTCATAGGCAGTATTTTTCTTCCTTCAATCACGGCGAGTTGAGTTATTGCCAAAGAACTCAATGTTGGTCTCATCTGACCACAGCACTTTCTCCCAGTCACTCTCTGAATCATTCAAGTGTTCATTGGCAAACTTCAGGCGGGCCTAGACATGTGCCTGCTTGAGCAGGGGGACCTAGCGAGCTCTGCAGGATTTTAATCCATTGCGGTGAAATGTGTTTCCAGTGGTTTTCTTGGTGACTGCGTTGCCAGCTACTTTGAGGTCATTAACTAACTCCTCCTTTTTAGTTCTAGCATGATTTCTCACCTTTCTCAGAATCACTGACACCTCATGAGGTCAGATCTTGCATGGAGCCCCAGGCCGAGGTCGATTGATGGTCATTTTGTGCTTCTTCCATTTTCAAACAATTGTACCAACAGTTTTCATCTTCTCTCCCAGCTTTTTGCTAATGGTTCTGTTGCTCATTCCAGCCTTGTGCAGGTCTACAATTTTGTCTCAGACATCCCTAGAAAGCTCTTTGGTCTTTCCCATGTTGGAGAGTTTGGAGTCTGATTGGTTGATTGATTCTGTGAACAGGTGTCTTTTATACAGGTGACTAGTTAAGACAGGTGTATTTAATGAGGGTGGCTAATTGAGTAGGAGTGTCTAACAGCTCTGGAGGCCAGAACTCTTAATGGTTGGTAGGGTTCTAAATACCTATTTTACTTATTGAAATGTAAAACAGTTTTTACATTTCATTTAAAGTTATTTTTAAAATGTTCATTTTGATATTCCAGCTGTCACTGTTAAAATAAAGTTAAAAAAGATACTGTTCTGAGACGTTTAATATCTTTATCATTGGACAAACTTACAATATCAGGGAGGGGTCAAATAATTATTTCCCCCACTGTATACATACCTACATATCGTTCATATCAAAGGCTGCTTCACACTCCTTTCGTTTCGCTTCCTTTTTCAACCCCCCCCCCCCCCCAGACATTCATCATGATCATCTGGTACATTTCTTGCTGTGTGAAAGCAGCTGAAAGGCAATGTTCCGGTAAAAAAGTGGTGTATTTGAAATGACAACCCCGGTTAAAGACGGGATGGAATTGTCTGCGAATATTCCAGAATGAGCATCTAAGAACAGATTTAGTAAAATACTACGTCGCCATGGATTGAAATCCTACAGTGCTCGAAAGGTCCCCCTTCTTAAGCCAGCACATGTCCAGGCTCATCTAATGTTTGCTGGAAATAATCTGGATGATTCATAGGAGGATTGGGAGAAGGGACCGTATTAAGTAAAGGATGAACGAGGTAATGACAATCCAAACCCACCACCGGCGTAACAAAGTAGCGGCTACATAACAAGCACTAAAGGCTCTGGAGTGGCCTAGCCAGAGAATCTGTGCAGGGAGTTTAAAGCAAAAAAACTGCAGCTCTAGAGAAGATCTGCAGGGAGGAATAGGCCGAAATACCAGATATAGTGCATGAAAACCTAATGAAGACTTACGGGAAACATTTGACCTCTGTCATTGACAACTCAGGTTACATTGCAAAGTGTTGATGGGAACTTTTGTTTTTGACAAAATACTTATTCTCTGCACTATTATACAAATAAATTCCTAAAAAAATCATACGAGGCGATTTCCTGGTTTTCTTTTAGCATTCTGTCTCACGGTTGAAGTGTACTTATGATGAAAATTACAGACTTCTGTCATGTTTTTAAGTGGGACAACTCGCTGTATATCCCTGATGACACCCTGGTCTGGTTTCTTTTTTGATCAGATTGCTTATTGCAAACCGCGGAGGTGGAACCAGCAGTTGTGTTACTTCCTGTGTGTGTATTCCTGTCCAGAGTGCGTTTCAGGTGAAGTGAGTCATGCAGACAGAAATAACGTGTCGGAGCGTATGCATCCATGGCCTCTGTGCTTCCACTGACACGTACAGAACAAAGCAAACTGTAAACTTTATTCCCCAAAGACTCAGAAACTCATCACTGCTCACACCACACAAACTCACAGATCTTTACTTTCTCTCCTTGAAGCGACTAAAATCATCCTTTGCTTCCCTACCAAACTTGGCAGTTGTTTCTGTCTGTTTTATATTTTTTTTGGGAGGCCTAACAAACGATGCGGATGCTCAGAGCAAGTGGAAAGCAGGAGAAAGCGCTTGGCAGCGAAACGTCCGAGAGAAAACGAAGAGAATGAGCGATTGAACCGATGTGGGAGAACGAGTGGGCCGTTGAGAGAGAAGAGAGGAAGAGGAAGAAGAGGTGGAGGATATATTTAGAGCCGCTCCTAATCAACTTCTCCGTCGGTTTGTGTCTGTGGGGGTGAATGAGAGAGAGAGGGGAAGGGAGAGAGACATCCACAAGTTCAACAGCAAAAATCAATATGCAGCCCACTCGCTAGCTGAGAGCCGCGGCCAGAGAGGAAGAAAAAACGGAGAGCAGAGCAGGAAAACGAATGGATGGCTGGATGAGGCAGAGACGGAGCGTTTCAGCTCAAACGCTGCTGCACAAGTTTTAAAACCCCAGATCAACCTAGCTAATAGCTATGTTTGGCTGATCATGGAGGTCTGAATCAAACGCCTCAAAAAAAGAAATTATTTTATTCACTGAGGTTTGAGGCTGTGATTCTGCTGGAACAACAGAAGGATAAAGATCACAGATAATCCCACAGGGAAGATCTCCCAGAACCCCAAACTTTAATCCAGGTCTTTTATTCCGATTTCCTGATCTAACATCAGAGGTCGCATTAGACGTGTTTTTTGTGAGTCAGTTTGACCGACAGGGTAAAAAAAATCTGGTCATAATCTATTTCCAACAATCGTCCAACGAGTTAATAGTTATTTAATAGTTGTCTTTAATTTTGATTATTCAATCCAAACGAGTTTAACAGAGAACTACATATGAAAATGAAATTTAACAATTAAAACATTAATATCTGCTACAGTTTCAGCTCAGCATGGAACTAAAATGCTCACCTACTTGTGCGTATTAAAATCATGAGGTTTTGGAGTTTGGCCTCATACTGATGACTTCTCAAGGGCAGAAATCCTACAGGTTTCTTCAAATTAAATTCAAATCTTTTTAAGACCATTAATATTTAAAAACATTAACTATTTCAAACCTCTACCAATTGCGTTTTAAATTATCTGTTCTGCAACCTTATGTATACTACATTATTTAATCAAAAATAATTGTGGTTGATAAATTTAACTTTTGAAAAACATTCAATACCATGAAATTAAACTGCACAAATTTGAAGACCCAGATATTAAAATGCAAAACTTTAAAAAGTATTTTTATTCTATTATTTCTAAATTTATACATTCAATGCTTTTAAGGCTTTTTAAGACCCTGTAGGAACCCAGCATGGGGGTTGAGTTGTTCTGAAGGCGGAATCCACACTTCACTGCCAAACTGGAGACTGGAATTAAGTGCCGCTTTAGCTAAAGTTTTTTTCAAATCGGGATACATTTCTGAGATTGATGTGGTCAAAAGTTGAAAATACTCTTAGAACTAATTTTGTCCTGACCCGTAAACTAGGCTTAGGCGGGAAGAAAGCAGAAGGCGCCGGTGTTTGCCACACACTGGCCGCTTTGGAGCGCGCCCAACCAACCACACCAGCCAAATTCACGCTCACTTGTGCGGGTGCAGTCAGGTCCCAGTAAGCGAAATGCACTGAATACAGTGTCTGGAAATCTTTTCTTTGATTTATTTACCTAGACTCTGTGCATAAAGTTGCAAACATTTGTACCAAGTGGTCAGAGGCGTGAATACTAATCTGTAAAACATTAACGAGAGCCTTTAGATTATTCTATCATCATTCTAAAATGAAAAAACTCTAAAATACGGAAAATGTTCAGTTAACAAGACACCCTGCATAACGCTGTGTCCACACCAAACGCGGTAGGAGCTACTAGAGCTTCAGGATTACATGTAAAATCAATGGAGGAGGGCGATGAAGCGCGATTTGGTGTCCCGCGACACTTCAGAAGCAGATTTGCGTTGCGATAAAGCTTGTCTGCCTGATTCGCGCGAACAATTCGCGCTACAGATGCGATGGAAAATTCGCGCTGCATTTTATGGGGTGCATTCTGTGCTTTTGCACTCATGGCATCTACCGCTCGAGTTGGAAAAATCTGAACTCCAGCGTCAAATCGCGCCGCGACAACCAATCAGGGTACAGAGTGTCAGTGATTCAGTCACAGCCTCAGCAGGACATGGAGGAAATACTGATAAACACCGTGGCTAATCACCCCGAGCTACATGTCACAAGCAGTTTTCAATACAGAGACAGAAATAAAAAAATAAACTCTTTAGACAGGAATGCTCTTAAGAGGTATGTGGGTGGCTCTTAAAAGAGCCGTTGTTGCTGTAAAAGCACCTCTCAGCCTAGAAGATAGCCTTGAAACTGTCTCCTCACCTGGTTTCCTGGTAGCAGCTCCGCACCACGTCCACCTGCTCAAATATTATAAACTTTTACGAACCGCAGACAGATGGACAGCTGCTCAGAAATGTAGTTGGTGTTTCGGCAGGCGAAGCTTGGACCTTCACGGCACAAACTGGGCGAGCAGATCACGTTCTCCAGGCGGCGTTTATGAGAGGCTTGCTGCTGTTTATGGATCCCTCCGCCTTAGCTAGACTGTAGCTGTAGCTCACCAAACCCCCAGTGCAGCAGTCCCAGCTCTACCGGAGGCCAGGCCAAACACGTAATCCAATCTGTCCTCCGTCAGCTCGGTCCATAATCCACCGCAGATGCACTCTGGCCCCAGCTCTGCTGAAGGCCAGGTCGCGCGTGAAAATAACATATTTGAAGCTTCAAGGTGCGAATACGCACGCGAACAGCTAGGCCTGTGTCGCGCTTCAAATCCGCCCCTATCGCGTTCAGTGTGGACACAGCGTAAGATGTCCTGTTATTTTAGGCCCGGAGCATAACATATCCTCCACCATACTCAACAGTAGGCCTGTTAGATCCTCCTGGATGGAAACAATATAAGGTGAATGTTTTAAAGTTGGTTCAACAAAATATAAAAAGCAAACAGAGCAAACAGTTATCAGAAGGTATGGATTCTAATTAGGGATGTTTGATATTGGCTTTTGTACAATCATTTTCAAAATCGATATAAATCGATATCCCTAATAAAAATTTACTTAAAAGTTCAAGGTTGGCTCAGACAGGCAAAAGCGACAGGCAATATTACCAGTTTTGCCAAATAAACCAAAAAATCTCAAAAACTACAGTTTGACATTTTCAGTGAGCGGAAAAGTAGCTGCAGAGTTTGAGGTTTAAAATCCCTCATAATTCCCGCAATTTTCATCCCAAATATTTTGAAAATGTCTAACCATTTTCTGTACATATTTCTAAACACTTTTAAAGTATCCAAATTACAACCTAGGTATGCTACATTATTTGTAATTTTTTATCTCTAATAACTGCACAGTACTCTCTGTCCACAATGTACATATTCTTATTGATTCTAAAGTTCTGTTATTTTCTCGCTTTGCTGTGGTTACGACCAAATTTGCCCTTGCATTATTCTATTCTATTCAAATTAAAACTAACGCTGTTCTTGAACTATTTGGAGTTGAGGCATGGTTGGAGTCTAAAATAAAACGCTCTGAAGTTTACCCCACAACAGTCAGAATCAATCTAAGTGCTGTTCTTACTAAATAATATGATTCTGAATACACTGGGAAAGATGAAACTTTATGTCCACCAGTTTATCTTCTAAAAATACAAGATTTAAAGTGGCTTTAATATGTACATGTACAAAAAAAAGGTAGATTTGACCAGGAAATATGCAACATCCCACTTGCAGAATGATATGTAGCTTAAGGTATACAAGCTTTGTTATTAAAATAGTAAAAACCGATACTGATCATTTCCAATATTACATTATAATGCTGATATCTGGGGATGACTGTAGGCTGATAATATCGGACATCCTGGCGAATACCAGTTATCAATAAAAAAATTTGCACAGTTGACAAAAATAACAAAGACTAAAGAGAAGTTTTACCTTCTGTTACGTCCTGAGTCCTTTGCAAGGATTTTGTCCTTGTTCTTTTGTGTTCCCTGCGATACTGGTTTTGATGGATTAGATTTCCCTTCATGTGGTTAACTAATTCAGCATTTCTGTCTGAAATAGAATCTTGGTTCTCCCACCGTCCTGATGATTAGTGTAGAGACCTTATTAACCTGATTCATTCTTATCCTTCCCTGTTTGGTGATGCGCCTTCTCATACTAATGTATTGCAGCATGGCATCGATGTTGGATCTGCTGTTCCGATTAAGCAACATGCTTATCGCTGCTCAATGGAGAAAAGATGTTGCCTACCTTATGGAGAATGGGTTGGCAAAGAAAATCTGTAGCCATGTTTGTTGGTTAATAAGTCAGATGGTAGTCCCTGTTTCTGTACAGACTACCAAACGGTCAACACTCTTACTGCGTCTGACTCTTTTCCGTTACCTCGCATGGAGGACTGCACTGATAGTATTGACTCAGCCACTATCATTCCCAAACTTGACCTGCTCAAAGGTTATTGGCAGGTTCCTCTACCTCAAAGCTTCTGATATCTCTTCATTTGTGACCCCAGATCAGTTCCTACAGTACACAGTCATGGCCTTTGGCATGAAGAATGCCCCAGCTACGTTCCAATCCTCATGCAGATTATGCTAGGTGATGTTCCACAATGCAGAGCATATCTTGATGATGTACTTATCTTTACTGATAACTGGGATGACCAGATGAAAATCATAAATATGGTTTTCGACTGTTTGGCGAAAGTTAACGCTCAACCTTGCCAAATGCGATTTTGCTAAAGCTACAGTAAATTATTTGGGGAAACAGGTAGGACAGAGTAAGGTTTGTCCAGTCGATGCTAAAGCTACTGAATCAGAATCACAATCAGCTTTAATGGCCAAGTATGACACATACAAGGGTCTACCCTGTTCCAACCACCAGGCGTAAACTTTGCCGTTTTCTTGGGAATGGCATGCTACTACAGATGTTTCTGTGCTCGTAGCCCCACTTACTGCATTATGCAGCCTAGCCAAGCAATTAGTTTGGACTGATGAATGTGAGCATGCTTTTAATGCTGTTAAGTCTCTTTTGTGCAGTGCTCCGATACTAGCCGCACCTAACGTTTCACTTCCATTTAAGTTGGAAGTTGATGCCTTTGCCTCCAGCGCTGGAGTGGTTCTATTGCATGAAGACGACCTGGGGATTTCTCATCCTGTCATACTTTAGGTAGGTTAAACTGTTCCACTATTGAAAAAGAAGTTCTTGCTCTTTTACTTGCTCTCCAGTCAGCGGCCACTGACTGTGTATACAGACCATAATCCTCTGGTTTTCGCATGTACAATCATAATCAGAGATTAATGCAATGGGCTTTGATACTTCAGGAATACAATCTACAAATCTTGCATAAACCTGGACCTTACAATAAAGTTGCAGACTCTTTATCGCATAAGTAAAGCACTCCACCTATTTACACTGTAAATATGTCATTTAATTAAAGAGTAGTGAAGTAAAAGTTCATGGGGCTTTTATTTTATGTGGGGGGGTGTTAAGTCCTGAGTCCGTTGTAAGGATTTTGTCCTTGCTTTTTTTTTTCTCGTCTTCCGTCTTTCCTGACAGGGAGCTGTTTCACTCAATCAGCTGATGAAGATCCTTGGTGGACAGAAGCAAGAGCCCAGAACCAGGAGAGGTCGTGCCAGAGTGTCACCATCTGTCCATCCTCCCTCGCGACGCCACCAGTAGCAGCATTGCTTCTTTTTGTAAATAAATCCCACATAACTATTTTTGCAAAGAACCACTACATTTTATCCTTTCTTTCTCTTATCCCTTCCTTATGGCGGCCCAAACGAGCCTGGGTCGTAACACCTTCTGATACCAGATTAATGCCCGTTAGTAACTGTAGGGCATCTGATTGAAGCCCTAACGTAGATTGAGGTCCGGATTCAGATCCAGTCAAGTCTCAGCCTGACCCAGATTTCCATGGAATGTTTCCGCTGGTGACCGGTTTTAAGCTGCGTCTCCTTTCATGCCGCTGCAGGAAGCATGGTAATTAGAGGAGAGGTAGAGTAACACAAGCCTGAGAAAAGTCCAGCTGGCTGGGGAGAAAAGGGAAATCTGCACATTTGTCTCATTTGTGTGGAGAAATCTTAGATCTATGGTGGGAACAGAAGATCTGAGGACACCAAAATCAGGAAAACATGATGAGAATGTGATTAGGAACTGAAAAAATGATGTGCAGATACCCTGAGTAGGTGTTAAGAAACCCCTGAGACGGACTGGGGAAAAAGTCATGACCACTGTGACCTTGCATGTAATATTTACATGCAATGTTTCCACGAGCTTTCAGTTAAACTTGTAATATTATCCTCCAGATGCATAAAACCGTTAACAGCTCCATCATCGCTCTCTACAGATGCCAACATGATAATTTTACATTAAATAGACAGAAAATCTTTGAGTTTTAATAGATTTTAAAATCCAGCTCGTCTTCAGGTTTTAATGTAATGCGATGAATTGGCTGCATAATTCGTTGAATGTGAGAGCAGATATCGACAGATATGACTTGAGGTCAATACAGCGTGGGCTATAATGAAGCCAAGATACTGGTATGATAGCAACAAGAAGATTTAATGGAGGAGGAGGGGGAGGTTACAGCTAGCATCCAGTAGCCATCTTTTAGCTTCTTCCACCGGCCCGATTCCTGCACACCACCTCTCATTAGCTGGTCATCGATCCGCTCTCTGTGTGGCCCACAGATAGAAAAGGCAATTAGAGCACTGAGCAAATGATTGTGTGAACCGCTGATCGATAGGTAATCATCACCTGAGGAGGACAGCGGGTGGGTTACGAAGGATCGGGGGGGATGAGTTTGGGGGGAAACCACGGTGAGGACGAAACCAGATGGGAGTCAAACAAGAAGGTTGGAATACGAGCAGGAAAGGATGTCGTTTTAAAATATCCAAAATTCTATCAGTAATAATTAGGAAAACATTTCTAGACTCCATGAAGTTGTAGGAAACATGGAGAAAAACAAAGAGTAAACGATCCAACTGTTAATGTGTTTTCCACAGCCTCACTGTGGTTTGGTTTCCCAACATCCATCCTGTGTCAGAAAAAGATGTGACCATCACCTTTCTCAGAACATTTTGTATACAAACTGTTTAAGTTCATGTTCACTCGCTGAAGCCAGTGGTGTCCCTCAGGGTTCAGTCTTAGGCCCACGCTTTCTTTAATTCACATCAATAGTGTTAACAGTAATTTAATCTATGGAAACTTACATTTTATGCTAATGTTTAGTTCTGCATTTAAACCCAATTGGGCTCTTATTCAGTCACAGCTGGCATTTAATGTTCAAAAAGATAAGTGTTTTCATATATTTAAAATGAGACAAGTATATATGCGTGTAGCACCTTTATGATTAAAAACACAATAAAACATTTTATTGCAGTGGCAGAATAAAAGAAACCAATTTAAGATTGAAATCCGGAATAAAACATTGATGTTCCAGATATCACTGATCAAAGGCAGAACTAAACAGATGAGTTTTTAGTCTTGATTTAAAGGGAAAATTAATTTCTTTTTTCAACCAATGCCTAATTTTTTAGCAAATGTTTACGATTTTTTCACTCCCCCTGAGAAGTTTGGAGCCAGTTTGAGCCGTTCAGCGGTATTTATACATCCAGTCTTGATCAGCGTACATCTGTAGAACTGGAGTGCTCTGAGCAGAACAAACAAGCTGATGAATCCGATTAGTCAGCTTTTTCTAAGTGTTTTATTGTTAAGCCACCAAATCGGCCCGGAAGATAATCAAGAAAAACTTCTGAGGGGTTTTTAAGTCCAAGAAGAATATAAACATGGTAAAATTAAGGCGTTTGGGGCAGATTAAACTTAATTACAAGTGGCATTTGGACTACCCCGACCGCTTCCATTCTACAGATACAGTTTATCAAAACTGGATATATAAATACTGCTGAATGGCTCAAACTGGATCCAAACTTTTCTAGGTGAGCAAAAATCCATAAAAATTGCTAAAAAAAAAAGGTCCAGGTTATGATAAAAAAAATAATTTCCCTTCAAAGGATCTCAGTGTTTTAGCAGTTTTGTGGTAATTTCTACCAGATCAGGAGAGTATAAAAACTGAAAGCTACGTTGAGTATTGATGAGTTTTTCAAGGTCCCGTTGCTACATTAATCCCTTAATCCTAAAAATGTTCTTCAGGTGATAGAAGCCTGACTTTGTATTGCCTTTATGTGACCCTGGAGGTTCAGGTCTGAGTTTATTAAAACACCTACATTACATTAACTGAGGCTGTGTGCTGACTTGTGATCATTCCCCTATAGGTCCAAAAATAATTACTTCAGTTTTCTTTCTATTCACCTGGAGGAATTTATGGGATATCCATCTGTTCAATTGCTCAATGCATTTATAGGGTTTGGATGGGTTCATGGTCGCCTGGTGACATTGTAATGAAAAGCTGAGTATCATCTGCATAGTTATGGTAACTAATATAATTGGCGGTTATAATGTGGGTTAATGGGAGCATGTAGATAATAAATAAGAAGGGGCCCCAGGATAGAGCCCTGGGGGACCCCACATAGGATTTCAGTTGATTTTAGTTGAAACATAATTTTCTTTTCTGAAGGTAAAAAGCCAAATTTTTTCATGAGAACAAACATAAATCATGTGGGGTCCCCCAAAGCTCCATCCTCGGCCGCTTCCTATTTAATATCTACATGCTAACATTAGCTCAGGTTATAAAAACCAATAATTGTTTTAATAGATCCTAAACAACAGTGTGAAATGGTGCAATGAGGTCCAATAGAACCTATACTGTGGTTCTACCAGTCTGTATTTATGCAGATGTCATTGAACATTTTAATGAAGGCAGTCTCAGTGCTGTGCAGGGCATGAAAACCTTACAAAAGTTATACAAATAAAAGTTTTTAAACCTTATATTTTGATTAATCACATTCTTTGTGTCCTTGCTGCTAAATTGAAAATAATTTATTTCATCTTAAATATTTCGGAAATTAATCTTTCTTTAAACTTTGTTCTAAACCTAAATCATACTGCATCTACCATTTGATGCATTCATCCCTCAGCAGTAATATAAATGGCTCAGGCTAATCGGATTGCTTCGTTAGCAATTGTGCTGCTTGCCTCTTTGAGGAAATCAACAGCTCTGAAAGAGTTTGTCAAGTTAAAACCAGAGGCTCTTCGAGTTCACCATAATCAAACTGAATGAATTTCTAAAAACAGTGAAATCTTTTAGGAAGTCTGTAATGAACCGCTTAAACATGAGCAGAACTTTAAGCAGCATCTGAGGTCTTTAGAGGACGTAATTGGTGTGTTTTACTCCCGCTTTATGCCTCACCTTTAAGTATCTGCTACTGTTGGCTTTGGCATTTGTTAACTACATAAAGTAATAACCTAAAGCATGGCCCGTTGTCTTTCTAGCACTAATTTTCCTCATAATTGATTGCCATATAGACTGAAATGTCCATTTAAAGGTCGGAATATGAACTTGTGACAGTGTTCCTCATTCATTAAGTGTTTTTAGCTGTAATCATTTCATAAAATCTGCAGGAATCAGCTGTTATTGAAAGCCGCGTCGCCAATGAATTAACTAAAAGAAAGAGACATGTGGGTGGTGATTTTCTCCATTAGTCTGTCACTGAAAGCAGCTTTTAAAGCAAAGAAAGTCAGAACATTTTTGTCACATCGATGCACAGCAGTATATCCCACTTCTGGAAAAAAAACAAAAAAACTTCTTCCCTCCATATCTGCTGGTTCCAGAGTTAAATGTTGAGTTTTACCACACATGCAGGGGGTTATGAAAGTTTTGGACATACTTTAACATGAAGTACCCGTACTCTCACTTCCTTTTTGGCGCTGTGTGCCAGAGAGAGGTGGCCTCATTGCTTCCTGCGTGAATCCGGTATATTTATTCCCGGTCCTCTTCTTTCATTTCTTTCTCTGCGTTTCATTGTGTCTCACTCCCACTCGCTCTAACCCCGCTCTGTCCCAGCGTCTCCATTTCATGCACTTCGCCCAATTTCCTCTCCATCTCTTTTCTCTGTGTGAATAGCATAAAAAGCATTATGCAGCACACTGATTCACTCATATCATGAATAAAATAATGGTGCAACTAGCAAAGGGTCTAAAACAGGCATTGACATGTTTTTATAAAGGCAGGTATCAGCAGTTTTCAGAACTGAGCCACCAGCGGCTCATTATTCTGAAGACCCTATCCTGCAACATGTATTCGCCAGATAATATTTTTCTCTTCATTTATCCAGACTTTTGTTTTGGAAATAATCGTTTATAACCACAAAACCGGCACACTGTGTATAAATCTGTCGCAGACTTCTTGGAAAGGGAACAAAAACCTTTTATTGTAATCGGAATCCAAGCAACATTTCTACTTTTACCGTACCTCCATTATTTATAAAGCTTTTCAATGTCTTTTTTGTTAAAATCTGCTTGAAAATTACATACAGAAAATGAATTTAAAATATATTTAGTTACAAGAAGGTTTAATTAAATATTTCTTGTATCAAAACATCACTCATGTTACTGAGTAAGAGGAAAATAATACAATAATGGAAAAAAATGCACTTTATGATGTGAATATCCCCTTCAAAGTGTGAAGTTGTAATCCAAAGTCTCTAGAAAACCACAGTCCAGACTCTGACTGACCATTTACCAAATTAGAATGAAAATAGTAAGGCATAGACGTTTTGGAAAGATATTTGATAAAAAGTCAAGCTGAACCTTCAAAATTAACCATTTTGGCTCATTTGGTCGGGAATTAAGCACCGGTTTGGTCTTAGAACCAATGCAAACAGACCAAATCCACCAGAATTTTACGCCTCCAATATTATCAATTCTAAACAATTCTCATGATTCCGCTTTCCTTAGATTTGCATCATGTTATATGTCACACTCTCCGTAAAAAAATATTTTAAAAAATCAGCGCTTCATATGAGCGGCAGCGTGGAAAGGAGGAAGGTATCTAGTGCGTGGCTTCACTTCACCAAACAAAACGGGAATTCTGCCATTTGCAATCTCTGAAAAGCTCTAATGTTGCACAAATACTATCAATATGTTCAAATATTTGTGTAATCGGCATGAAACTAAGTACAAAGAATGTCACGTTTGAACATTTGGATAAAAGTGTTAAAGAGGCCAACCAAACTAGCTCCTCCGTGACTGCCGTTGGTGATTGTAACATTATTATATATCCTGCATTAGCTTACTGTCGCTTTGTAACTGCAAGCAGAAGGCATAGATTTATTTGTATTAAATGCTGTAGTACTTACAAATATTTTATAACCTTGACAGCTGAGGCAGGTAGCCCCGAAAATCAACTCAAGCTAAAATTTGATGCTAGCTGCTCAGGTATCGAGGTGGAATGAGAAGATGCAGGAACGTCACCTTGTAATGACCATGGTCATGTTGAAGGGCTGAAGCCTTCTCTTTAGAGCAGCCCCATTTTCATTAGGTGGTCCAGCTACAGCTAGAGAGCCCAATTTAGCCGATACAGCATTTATATGGTGAGCTTTTAAAAGTGACGTCACGGCACGTGTTTTTCCTGGTGGCCAATACATCAGAATTGTATCCTAAATTAAGTAAACCACAGTAAATATTATGGTTTTTCAGAAGTGGTGAGGGTCTCAAATCTTAGTTATAAACTCCCATCATTTTAATAATTACATGTTCACAGTGTTGTGCATACATAATTTTGGGAAAAAATTAAATGGCTTTACTTGGTAAAGGAGGCTGTGTAGAAATAATAGAACCGACAATGGAATTGATATAAATAAAAACGTCTGAATTTCTACCCTTAATTTTGGGACGATTTGTATCATTTAAAACTTCTTGTTTTTAAATTATTTTTTTCCGCCATTAATTACTCCATTGTTGGTCGTTGCATCTAATAAATCTTTTTGAGTTGAAATACTCCAGAAAAAAAAGGGTTTGGTTCTCCAGTCAGATACAGTCGCAATGTAGTTTCTCAGGAGCTCAAACCATCAGACACAAAACAATCTGGTAGCATTTACCAAAATTGTGCAGCCAACATCATTCACCAATTACAGCAAGATAAGTTTTTACCTGATAATTGGGGTATTGTGCTGACGGAGTTGTCAACTCTTATCCAGGAGACAAAAAAAGAGCCCTAATCTGGTTTTCAATCTTAAAATCTGCAATCATTTTAACAGCCAGACTAGTGATGATTGGTTTGACATACTGAAGTCCAGGATCTAAGGCAGAGATCTCAGAAGTGCCACAACACATCCTCACTGCCGTCATCCATTTAGTGATGGAAAGAAACTCATTTTTCCTGAAAATAAACTCAAGGGGGTAGCAAATAGATTAGGAAAGGAAGTGGGCCAAAAATGAGCCTTGTGGGACCTCAAACCTACCAACTAGACAGAAAAAGTTTGTTCTGCCAAACAGGATTCGAACCACTGTGATGTAGAGGTCCTGACACCCACCCTACTGCTCTAAAACAGTGTTTCTCAACTGTTTTTGAGTCAAGTTACATTTTTTTCATTAAAAAAATCACAAGGCACACCACCAACTAAGCTCAGGCTTACTTGGGACCACAGCACTTTTGGCCTGCTTTTCAACACATATCAAGCACAACAAAGCTTTTGTCATTGCATCCCTGAGGAAAGTAATCCACATAAAATACAGTTTTTGCTGTATTACCTCAAGACTTTTCTCAAATTCACCATATTTCTGTTATTTTGACCTCCATTGATACTAGGGTCTTGATCTAGGTCTGATTTTTTTCCAGGGCCCAATGCAGAGTTTACACAATGCCACTGCCACCCGTCACATCCAGCCATCACTAATTCGTCTCAAAATACAAGACAGTAAGCTATCTGCTACCACGTACTTTTATTTTTAATCAACATTTTTATTTGAGCAGTTACATTTACTATATTCTGACAGAATTCACAACATTTCAACGACAACTAAGCTCAAAAGGAGTAGGCTGAAGCAGAGAAGCTTATGTTCACCTACCCGTCATTCAACATGATCAAAAATAATTAACAATCGTACAATTCACAATAGTATACATTTGTAACTGTATTTGTTAATGTACCTTTCATGTATATTTGTTATTACTTGTATAGTTGTTTTTTTTGGTATTAACCTAACTGTTCTATAGTAAATCTTATTGGAGCTGTTTCTTTGTTCAAGTACTGATAAGAAAGAGTATGACATGATTACTCTGCCGGTCACTAGACAACAAAGACAATCGACAATTATACATTATTTGCAGACAATAATAAATTTGTTCCCACAAATTGTTTTTTAGACCAATTAGGTTAAATTTAATAATTTTCCAGGGCACACATGACTATCTCACACAGCACAACAAGAAATCAAAATATCCTCAGTGTCAAAACATCTAAAAGCACATTGTTAAAAACTTGTAATAGAGCAGATTTTATTCTGTGTAAACCGTTAAAGATTCAAAACCTCTAAAACATCCTGTACTACAACAAAGGGAAATAAATTCTTGTACACCAACCTTTCAAAAAATCATAATAATACTCAGAGAAACAGGAAGATTCAAGTAAGAATTGCAGATTTACACAAACCACTGAGTGTATTTATGCATTTTTAGAAATATTTAGTGTTTGAACTTAGACTTAGACCCCACTTTAGAGTGGGGCGTAGGTATCTGAAGATTTCAGGGGGTCTAGTATATCCTATAAACGTTGCTGAAGAAGGATTGGAAGATATCAAAAAAATACTTTAACTTCATGTCTTATTAACTTAATAAAGTGGCTAAATGGCAATCTGCAACGCTTGATATGATGAAAGAAATCAAAGGATTAAAACATATTGTCAAACAAAAGGATTAAAAAAAATATTTCCATCGTAACACAGACTGGATGATGTAGAAGAAAACGTGAGGAGAAGACGTAATAAGTGGAATAAATATTAAACATTGAACCTACGCAAGGGCGATGGCTAAGATTAACAATCATCAGTGAGAGGCGGCTTCATTGGAAGAACTGAAAACTTTGGACAGGCAAGTCATTGCTTTCCTTCATAAATATAACATCAGCATTGACTTTACAGCTTGCCATACTTTTACTGGGAAATACAACAGAGACAAGCCTGCAGTGATTGTTCGTTTCATAAACGGGAAAAACAAAACCGACTTACTAAAACAGGCAAAGAAGCTTGAAGGAAGCAGAGTACTTAAATTACTATATTACCCAAAAAAATGCAGAAATAGCCAGGAGAGCACAAATCCTTAAGGTGTGTTCAGACCGCAGGGTTTGTCAGCGTCAGACAACGCTCACAAAGCGATTAGTTCATCGCATAAACACAGAAGATACATTTTTAAGCTGAAGCTCGCGGGCGGGCCTTTCTCTGCTGGATGTTTTAAACACTAGCAGATCGTGGTTGGCTAGGATGAGTCGACGTTGGGCTACATTCACTACAGTGAGTCGCTCTGATTGGTTGCCGTGCTGCGTCAACAGCTATAGGACCGTCAAAAGTTCAACTAGCTGAAACTTCTGCATTGCTAGTTTTATGCGCTTTGAGGCTTGAAACGCAGGAAAAGCTTGACAAGTTGACAGAGTCAACGTGCAAAAAGCGCCGCAGAGACTGAGACGCTCCTCCAACGGCCTCAACCGTAGAGTTAACATATAGATGCTGCTGATGCTGACAAAGCCTGCGGTCTGAATGCAGACGAGAACAAAGAATGTAACTAAGAATGTAAAGGGGGATAGAATAAAGCCTGGCTTCTGGATGTGGAACAGCAGAGGACTGTAATATCCTTTGAATCCGCTGCTCTCTGGGGTGATGTATGAAGGATGCATGACTTATGAAGGTCTTCTCCTTTTTTCATATTAAGATTTAATTAGATAAGAAACTATTTCTTGCTGTTCTGGATGTGGAAAGCTGATTGATCTTTTTTCATTTTCATTTTAAATGTAAAATTTAATTATTGCAACTCGCAGTGGTCGCCAGTAAAACCATTATGGGGAAGGAGAGAGGCTTTGCTTCCAGCCATAGCGACGACGGGAGTTCTGGGAAAAGTTGGGGGGGGCTACCGACTGGGTCGGGCTGGGGAAGCGGGTGGTTATGGGGTGTTAAGGAAAGTTGTTCTACGTTCCGTGTTTGACAGTCCAATTTGTCTACTGCAGGATAACCTGCATCACAGTCAATTAACACAGCACCTTCTGCTGTAGGTCGCATTAAAAACACATCTCAATTTTATTTCGTTGAACTGTAAAGAAACTATTTAAATAACATCAGCATTAATGCTCAGATCAAAGGTTTTGATAACAAGCAAACAATATACAGAACAAGTTTAGCAACAATGAATACAACACTTGTGGTTGCAATTATGAAGTAAATCGTAATGAACAAGAGTTTTTCATTGCAACATAACTTTCAGTTTTAAAAAAAAAAATTTATCTGTGATTTTTTTTTTTTGTGGTGCTTTGTATTTTTGCTTTTTTATATCCACACCAGATATGTGTGTGTAGTTAATTTATTTGTAATATAAATTTATACCATAACTACCTTTATTTATTTTATAAAATAAATCAAATCTTATGTTACAGTCCCAGACCCACTCTGGGCCCCTTTTAGACCCTCTTTATTAACCTCCTGGATACGCCTCTGCTCAGCAGCACTAAACATTTAGCCATAATCACTTATTAATCATTATAAAAACTCGTAGGAGTCTCAAGGTCAGAAGAGAGTGAGAAAGTATTTTTTCTGACTTTGGTCACAGCGCAGCAGTAAGTCTGTAACTTTGGTTTTCTGCTGGATCAGTCGATAGATGCGCTCTTGGGCCAAAAAAAAGCTGGAAAAAAACTTGATCCATTGCCAAAGCAACCATCGCAGCCGAAATAATAGTAAACTAGATGTGAGGTCTGTTGAAATTTTTTTAAATCCTTAATAAGTGGGACGATGTAAAAAGTAATTGAAAATGCAGCTTCTGTCAGTCACATAAAGATTGTTCTGAAAACTTGCGGCTCGCTGCTGCGACGCATCACTAATTACAGCTGATTGTTTTGAGTTCTTGGTCAAAAGTTCATTCTGAGAATTAACATGCTGCTCAACTCTAGTTCACAACTTATTTGGAAGAAAGGTTGTCAGTATGTTATAATACATCAAACTGAATCTTTAGGGACTTAGGGATCTCAGATGGGGTCCCTCAAGGTTCTATACTTGGTCCCAAGTTATTCTTTTATACACATTTTTAACTCATATCTGTACAGTTTCTAAGACATTCAAATATGTATTATTTGCAGACAAGTGTTTACTGTTCTGCAAGTTATTTAGAACAGCTCCTACAAACAGTAAATGACCAAGTAAAACTGTAAAACAAAATAAAAAAATCATTGATACAAACAGGTTATCATTTAATTTAAACAAAATGTATTTTCTTTAGCAACTGTAAAATTAAAAGACAACTGAAAGTAGCAATAGACAACACTGAAATCGAAAGTGTATATGAAAATAGATTTTTGGGTATGATTATCGATCATTACTTAAACTGGAAGTCAAATATTAAAAGCATAGAAATAACAATAGAAAGATTTGGAGTATTATATAAATCAAAATATTTTTAATCCAAAAATCTCTGCTTTCATGTTACAACACCCTCGTTTCCTCATATGATGTGTTTAGAAATGTGGGGACACACCTATAAAACACACACTAAACTGATATATACACTACAAAAGAAAACAATAACAACAATAAGTAGAGCAAATTATTACTATTATCCATGATTTGTGGCTCTCTGGTTGCTGAACTATGATTTGATATATTACAAGATTTTGCAAATAATGTATGAAGTCCACAATAAATTGCTTCCATTTTGCATTCCGAATTTGTTTAAAATTAGAGACACGAAGTACCGCCAGAGAAATATAGAGTTGTTAAAAAGGGTAGGATTAAAACCAAAATAAGAATTTGATGTATATCTGCCATGGGGGTTCATTTATGGAACAGCTGCGATTGTGAAATAAAAATGTGCAGTTCACTTTTAGTATCAGAAAAACATTTAAAACCAACCCCTCAGTGAATAATATGAATCAGTTGTGTGATTTTGTTTGATACTGGTTGTTTTAGTTTGTTGTTGTTGATTCATTTCCGTTTCTCGTCTTTGAAGTTGTCTGGATAATAATGATATTGAATAAATAATGTGGTTGATAAGCAGTGCTTCAACCTACGCTTTTCGGTCCCTATCTATGTATGTATGTTTCCTTTCTTTTTTACACTGTGTATTATCAAATTCTGTTACCAAAGTAAATAATAATAATAATAAGTCTGGAAGAAATGCCAAATGGCTCCTGTGAAAAGAAAGGAAGTTTGTTGGGATGCAGGAACAACTCAGTGACCACAAAGATCAAGCACCAAACTTGTCTCAAACTTGTTTCCGCCATCTTGGTCCAAACGGCATCAACAGTGAAAATTCTCCCACATATGCCGTTGTTTTGAGTAACATCATATCCACTACCTGCTAGTTGAACCTCTGCCTGATCGTTTCTTTCTCAGTCTTCTCCCATTCACTCAAACCTGAGGTGACCAGTTAACCAAACATGAATTTGATCAGATAAGGAAACCTAAATCCTGCTCAATAAAGGACACTTCATCTTATCGAGTCAGTGAGTATTTTGGCTACTGTCCCGTCTTAGCTAAATGTGCTAGAAATGGCTCGCTCCAATCCAAAATGAGCCATAAATAGGCCAAGAGATGCCTCCATAAAACTGACAACTGGAACTAATGGAGACAATAACCAGTTGACCATTTCCATATGTTTGGTGTTTGCCACAAGTTTTCCCTCCTCGCTCCCTTCTGCTCCTTCAACGGAGAAATTTATTCAAACACTGCCAGCCACTGGAAGGAGAAATATGCCTAAAGAGATTGTGATTAGAGGAAATTTAACAATGCGTGCAGCTGGAAGAATTAGGGGGTACCATAAATACGTTCCACATGGTCTGTCTGATGGTCATGATTAGAAACAAATTTGATTTACCCAGTGAGCGCTGGTTGAGAAAAGAAACACGTCTGATCGTCTCTAAGCCGTTTAAGGCAATTTGAAACATCTATACACGTGTTGGTCTAATGCTTTGTATGCAGGGCTACAGAACCGCTCATCCTTTTAGGATCATGGGTCGCACGGTCATTGGAGCAGGACGCCAGTCCATCACAGAGCTGCACAGGACAAGAACCACACACTCACTTATACATGAAGACAATTCAGATTGGCCAGTTGAGTGACGAGATCGAAATCCAGATTGCAGAGGGTGTAGATCAGGACTGGATACACTGGGATGTTTGATAAGAGTTAGCCACCCACTTTTCTACTATCTTTGAAAAGATAGTCTATATGCTGATAGGTCAATAATTAGCAGGGTCTAATTTCTCACCCGATTTATGGATTGGTATGAGTTTTGCCACTTTCCAGCTCAAAGAAACAATATAAACTTCTCCTGAAGGAGTCCATGTGGCTCCAAACTGGTCTGGGTGAGTAAATGAACATGATATTTGCTAAAACTAAAGACCAGGTTGTAAAAAAACAAACTTTGCCTTTAATGAGTCATTTACTTCATCAGATGGCTGAAGTTTGAAAAAAAACGGACAATCAAGTTTAGATTTTTCATTGTTCGGCAAATCAGCATTTATTTTAAGTCATACAAAAACATTCTTTGCACTCCATCACCTCCTTCGGCAGGAACTTTTTCCTAAGTCATGATTTGGGATATCCAGAATCTCATTAGCACCTCTCTCTCTCGTGGTGACACGCTATATTCCAAGTTTTTCATGGAATAACGTCACATCCTCAACCCTGCCGCAGAATCGAGGCGGTTTTAACGCTGAGAAGCTTCAGTGGAAACCAAGAAAATACGACTCCAACCTCGATGTGTCACGGCTTGGCCTCCGCCTGGAACCGACGGCATCCATCAGTCCAGGGAATCCTTCCGCTAAACAACTCCTGATGGGAAATTTCTTGTTCTCAGACGCCATAGTCATTTGTACCAAAAAAGGTCAGAGGTCAGGTGGAGCAGCAGCCAATTAAAGCTCAGCGGAATTGACACAAAGAGGAAACTATCTGGGAGCCCGTCTGGGGAGCGTTGCCTCAGGGGCCACACAGGGGCCATTAAAGCAGGGCTTTTACACCCAGATGCTGTTTGATTCCACCTGCATCCTTCTGCTCCGTGTCGCAGCACATCTCTCCTTCCTCACCTCAATATACACCCACATGTTTAGATGGCAGGCTGCTGCTTTTTGTTGCTTTCATAAACAGAACGCCCCCACCCGAGCTGGAGGTGCCGCCTCACGGACGCCGTCCTCCGTTTGCTGCTGGTGCAAAGGTCACCGCGAGCCGGCACACTTCATTTCCCAGGCTGCTGTGGGGCTGGCCAAGGGCACGACGCTATGTTGCTCCACAGGTTGATGAAACAGGTCCACCTCGGTGTGTGTGTGTGTGTGTGTGTGTGTGTTACCAGTGTGAGAGGCGTAGTGTCAGAGATGGATGTGTGTGTGTGCGCGCATCAAAGTGTGTTATGTTCTCTCCGGTTCAAGACGAGTCAAAGGCTTCGTCTGCAGCAAAGCGACGGCGTTATCTTCCTCTGCGTCTGACGCTGTGTAGATGAAGAGTGTGCCTGACGAGGAAGAGGACGACGACAAAGAGAAGCAGACCCTGAAGATGTTTTTTAAACCGCGCCAAAGCTCACTGTGGAAAACTGGAACTGCTCTCCTGTCCGTGTGCTCAACGTTAATAAAGCTAATTCACAATGCGATCCGTCCTGATGGACTAAAAAAAACGTCAATCAGAACCGCTGCACATCAACCCTGGATGAACAAAGAAGCTGGTTCAGAGACGTTAGGAAGATTGTCTCCGTGTTTCCTGTGTTTATAGTGATAAATTGTGCAAAAGACTTTACCTTTCAGATTGACTGATAGTCTGGTTTATTAATAATATTGTTTCTTATGTAAGTGAGGAATTGGTGCCCCGTTACACTCAATTCATCAAGAATAATTTGAGTTACATTAGCAATTATCCCGGTGTTAGACTACCGGTGTAGTTGTGTTCAATCATTGTTAGGCAGATAACAGAAATATTCCCATATATCCCCTACACTTTTCAAGCTTCAAAGCAGCATTGGATATAAATACAATGTGTTGTGTTAAAGTTTGTGTTTTTATTGCAACAAAATAATGAAGAAAAAGTTAAAAGAGGACCATTCTCTGAATTTGGTTAACTGTGGATTCTCTGATTATGGAAAAAAATTCCATCAACATGAACCTGTTTCTGAACGTTCCATCTGTTTAAGGAGTATTTTTACCTCAGAGAAACTATGTTTACTCACCTTAGCTATAAAATCTCAAACATTATAAAGAGTATTTGTTGGTCGTTTGATTGTTTTAGAGCTGGTTTTTGGTACAACGCTGAAGATTTTAGCTAAAATTAGCCATTAGGTCCACATTAGTTAGTGGTGCAGCATTTGCATTAGAAAAATAAGAATATACGTTATAAAAAGAATTATTGGCTTTTTCAAAAACAACCAAAATCTTAGCATGTAACAGTGCTGAAAGGTTGAGTTTATTGATATCAGTTTGCTGATAAAAAGAACATATTATGACTTGCAATACTTGGTATATAACTATGTTTTTGCTCCAAAACCATAATGTAGATTAGCTCATAGCAGTTTAACTGCCTCCTGGCCTAGGCCTAG
Organism: Apricaphanius iberus; assembly: GCA_028564705.1. NCBI lineage: Eukaryota > Metazoa > Chordata > Actinopteri > Cyprinodontiformes > Aphaniidae > Apricaphanius > Apricaphanius iberus. Next base: position 782,044 of record JAPXFQ010002006.1, read on the forward strand.
TTATCAATCTAAATTATTCTTTATTGCCAGTACTTTTATGGCATTTTTCTCTCTCATTAACTCTGCAAATCTAACGTAAAAATGATATTATTCTCATAAAATAGCAGACATAGCTTTGTGTGAGCTCTGCTGAGCTGATGGCGTTAATAAAAGCCAAGCATGTCATCATCTCTGGCTGGATGTGTGGTTTCTTGACCAACTTCTGGCTTCTTGGCAAAGACTGAGGGAGAAAACAGCCTGCCGAGATTTGGTTTCATAACACTCAACACCACTACTGACAACCGCGAGCTGGTTTTACAAGCCGGTGAAGATCTCTGCTGCCCCGTCAGTGGTTCCCACAGCGATCCCGTCCCACACACACTCACCTCTGTGGAACCTGCTGCAGGGCCGAGGAGAAGGGAGGGCGGCCCGCCAGCCGCAGCGTCGCACATCTGAACATGTTAGCAGGAATGTTGGGGGAAAAGCGTGCGTACACGCCCACGGTGACGACGTATGAGAAAGAAAACGATCATCTGTTTCTCATTGCAGAGGAATCTTCTCCACAACACCGCTGTCTCCTTCTCCCACTCTGCACCAGTTTCCTAGAACACAAATAAACCCGGGATTAAAAAACAAACATGTAACACCACGAACCAGACTGAATTCCTTTTACATGCATAGTGTGTCCCCATGAAAAAGCTTCTTTTAGTAGAGAAATCATGCTGAGCTGATCCTGTGAGCCAGGATGAAGGCTGTGGGAGGCTGCCGGATGTGAACAAATCTCCATTTACAACCAAGGTCACAGGCTTCAGCTTCGAATGTAAACTGATTTAAAAGTGATGATAAGGCGAACCAAAGCTGCGGTTTTCCTTTGTTCTCTGGTAAAAAGCCAAGGCTGCAGCTTCAGCTGAGATTTCTCTGTGCTCGCTGTCCGCTTGTGTCTCTTTTTACATGACTGCAAGAAGAGCCTGGAAGTTTTTCCTGAAACTGGTTGGGGAGGAAGACAGGAAGGGAAAACATGGGATTCTCCTCAGCATCTGGATGGCTGTGATTGTGAAACAAATCTCTGGTTTGGAGAGCAGCATTCTCCAGATTCCCTTCCAGGTAATAAAATCTAAAGTGTAGAAGGGGACCACCGAGTATTTCCTGAACTAGCTAAATGCGTTTAGGATGGACCCCCGACTACTCATGCATTTATTCATAGAGCATATCTTAAATATTGTGGTAAATATTAGATGGTTTCCACTGTATGCATTAATGCATATTAAAGGAAAAGTTCGTATTTTTCAACCTGGACTTTATTTTAAGCATTCATTACGTTCATTTACTCACCCAGACAAGTTTGGAGCCACTTGGAGTCCTTCAGGAGAAGATTATATCCAGTCTGATCAGCGTACATCCATATAATGGGAGTCAATCAGAACTATTGCCTGAAATAAGGAATTATCTGCCCCTAAACTCCTTCATTTAACCATGTTTTGTTATTACACATTAACACTGCTCCCCTGTGAGTTCAGAACGTCTCAGTTCTTATTTCTGTTCCAGGATGATTTAGAGGCTATAATCCAACTACACTAACACATGATTACTATTACATCACTACTGTGCTCCATCCCAGCTGTAGTCTAAGCAGGACTTTCCTTCTGTGCTCTACGGTGGTCGGTTAGACAGAACTACTGCAGACATCAACATGGTTCACGTTTTCATGTTTCCAAATCGCACTGACCGAATGACCAACTGGACTAAGTTCAGCTTCTACAGGCTCCCTTTCTGCGACCTACAAGTAAGTAAGTAAGTAAGTAAAGTTTATTTATACAGCGCCCTTCACAGATCATGGTCACAGAGCGCTTCACAGTTACAATAAAAACACAGTAAGAGATACATACAAGTTAAAAGCTCAAGACAACACATTTACAATCATAACAGCCCCAAAACAATTAGGCAAAAGCCTGTACAAATAAAAAGGTCTTTAGTTGCCTTTTGAAGGAGTCAACAGACTCCATGGAACGCAGAGAGAGCGGAAAATCGTTCCAAAGCCTGGGGGCAACGGCCTGGAAGGATCGGTCTCCTCTGGTCCGGAAGCGAGTACGAGGAACCATCAGCAGATTCTGATCCACAGACCTCAGCGCCCGAGCTGGGGTGTACGGCTGGATCAGATCGCTGATGTAGGGTGGGGCCTGACCATGCAAAGCTCTAAAAGTTAAAACCAGAATTTTAAAATTGATCCTAAAAGAAACTGGCAGCCAATGAAAAGCTTTGAGAATAGGGGTTATGTGTGACCTCCTATTAGAGTGGGTCAGAATTCTTGCTGCGGAGTTTTGCACCAGCTGCAGGCGAGACAGCTCCTTCTTGTTTAGACAAGAGAACAAACTATTACAATAGTCCAAACGCGAAGACACAAATGCGTGAATGACCAGCTCCAAATCATTTTTCGACAACATTTTCCTGAGTTTAGAAATATTCCTCAGACGAAAGAAGCAATTCCTTGTCAACTGTTTGCAGTGTTGCACTAATGACATGTCTTTTTCGAACACAACACCCAGGTTTCTTAGGCTCGGTTTAACAGACTGGCCCAAGTCACCCAAATACTGGTTAATCCCAGGAATGGAGCCATCAGGGGCAATAACCAGGGTTTCAGTTTTGTCCACGTTTAGCTGCAAGGTGTTCACACTAAGCCATTGATTAATCTCCACCAAGCAATAAACTAAGGAATTTAGCCTGTGGAGCTCAGAAGACTTAAAAGAGCAGTACAGCTGAATATCATCCGCAAACATGTGGTAGGAGACATCAGGAAATCTCTGGATGATTTTTCCCAAGGGGATCAAGTACAACAAAAATAATAAAGGACCCAAAACTGAACCTTGGGGGACTCCACACAACAGATCTGCTGATCCAGACCTTATTTGGTTAGCTATGACACTAAAGCTGCGCCCAGAGAGGTATGACGAGAATTAATGAAGAACTGAACCTGACAGTCCTACTTCCTCCCTCAGCCTTCTCATCAGGATTTGGTGGTTGACAGTGTCAAAGGCTGAGGACAGATCTAAGAGAACTAGAACAGTGCACTTTCCCGAATCAGCAGACATCATAATGTCACTGGACACTTTCAGCAAGGCTGTCTCCGTAGAGTGATGTTTGCGGAAACCAGACTGAAATGTTTCATGGATGTTGTTTTGATCCAGGAATAATGACAGCTGCTCAGAGACCACCTTTTCTAGGACCTTGGACAAGATTGGTAGCTTAGAGATCGGCCTGAAGTTACTGAGGACAGTCGGGTCTAAGCCTGTCTTTTTGAGTAAAGGCTCCACTATAGCATGCCTAAATGCATTGGGAAACACACCGGAGGACAGAGAAAGGTTAACCATTTTGGTAACCCAGGGGCCAATTACCTCAAACACTTTCACAAAAAGCCTACACGGAAGGACATCCGATGAGCAAGAGGAGAGTTTCATCTTGGTCACCAGTGCTGAGATATCAGCAAGAGTCACAGACCTAAAAGAGGACCACAAGCTGGAGACAGGCTCAGCGACAGCAGGGGTTCCACACAAAAGGGGAGGGATTTTCTCCTTGATCAACTTAATTTTGTCAGTAAAAAATCTCAATAATGCATTGCTGTCCGCTTCACAAAAAACAGGAATAACTGGCGCAGCAGGACATACAAGAGAATTGATTGTGTTAAACAGCACTTTGGGATTTTTCTCATTAGCTGTTACCAGTTGACGAATAAAGTCTGATCTGGCATTTTCCACCATCTTTGCATATTTCCACCTCATTGTATGAGGCCACAAGATCCCTGAGATGGAGTCTGTGCACCTCAAGGTTGGTGGATTTCCACAGACGTTCAGTCTTACGACAAAGTCTCCTTAGACTCATGGTGTCTTCATTTATCCAAGGGCACACTTTTTTCTGAACTGACCAGCTTGATTTAACAGGTGCCACCTGATCCAGAATTTTGACACAGTGATTGGTAAAACACTGAGTAAAATTGTCCACATCAAGACAGTCCATAAACAGAAGAGGGTCAAACATAGCAGAGAAACTGTCTGCAGTATTAGCAGAGATAACACGCCTCTGAGACCTAGCTTCTATGGGCTTAGGCTCAGGGCTGAAGTGGAGATCAAACAGAACAAGACAATGATCACTGAGCTGGACGTCCTGTACAGACACATTTGAAATGTCTAGTCCAAGGGTAAAAACTAAGTCTAAAATGTGGCCTTTCTGGTGTGTGGGCTCAGAAACATGTTGCTCAAAATTAAAAGCTTCGGTCAATGATGTTGATGAGCCATCATCAACATGAAGGTTAAAATCTCCAAGGATAAGAACAGATTCCAACTTTATTATGGAGGATAAAAAGTCACTAAAATCCTTCAGAAACACAGCAGCAGGACCAGGGGGACGGTAGATCAGCACACAGCAGAATGGACTTTGCGGGAGCCGGCGTAAACACGGAAGAGCGTGGAGGCGATGAGGACCATTGACCACTACACCAGCGCTGTGCAGGCTCCAAGACTGTCCTTGTGGTCCAAGCAGACGAAAGCACGAATGTGCTATCGCACACATTGAGGAGAGGGACCCGGCGCAGACACCTTACACGTTGTCCATGGCCGACGGCGGCAGAGCCCAGGCGTGCTGCAGCGCGTCGTCGCTTCACCTGGATACCAGAGCGCGAGCCTCTCCTCCTTGATTTCTTACGGACTGGGCCCGGAGTGCGACAAAGCAGCCAGAGCTCATGTGAGTCAGGGTTGATGAAGAAGGGAGGAGGAAACGCTTGTTTGTACCTGCCCCAAGTATCAAACATGCCCTCCGTAGACTCTTTGATACGAAACAAAGCGTCCCGATCATAGATCCGTAAAGCTGAGACACATCCATATGAAATGCGGGCTGATATGATCACACATGTGGAGAAAATGACCATTTGAAAGCTATACAGCAGGAGACGAGCCGCGGCACTGCCAGTCACAGGCGCCATGTTTTCCTCTCTCCACAAATCCAAATATGGTCTTTTTTACAAGACCATATTTTGTCTACACAGACTACAGCTGTAATGGAGGACGGCTGCTACGTCATTGAAATCCCAGGTTAGAGTAAGTTGGAATCGGTTGCATTAAAAGCCTGCTGAGATACCTGGACAAACTATTTCCTGATCAATTTTCCCTCTCCCTACTCTGGAACATCACTTAAAGCAGATAAAAGGCTGGAGAGAAAAACGGACAAAGTCAGGGGTTGTTATCAAGGTTAATATCTTGAATCTTCCTGCAAAAGCACTGCATGATGGGCGCTACCATGAGCAACAGTCAGCTATGTTATGTCTGTTAATATTGGACTATTAAACAATCACTGCTTCAAAAAACAAATTACACCATAGTCTGTCCCTGGCTTTGATCACCAGACATATAAACAGCAGCATGCACACATCACAAAGATTATGATTGTGCAAAGATTAACGAGATTTTTACTAGTTGCTATGTGAGGAACAAGAGAAAGAAAAATCCACGGCAAGATAACTGTAGGAAGTCTGCTAAAAGTATGTAAATGAATACCATATAAAGTTGGAGACACAGTTTATGTACCTGATATAAAATGGTCGTCAAATGAGGGGAAACCTTTGCTAACGGGGTCCCACAGCTTCATTTTAGCTAATCGCTAGCGCATTTCATTGCAATAATTCAACGTTTTCCGTGTTCTGAATTCTTGTTAAACTCTTCCCTTATCTCATTATTTCTAAGTCTGTGTTAGCTGCATATAACTATAACTGCGAAAGACTGCCTGCCACTGTGGCGCTGATTATATTTGAACTGCTGAATGCTGGGAGAAGTTTTTACATCTAAAGATGTTCCACACAAGACCCAATGGTTGTTAGCATGCTACTGCTAGCATCAAGCTACCTTCAATGATTGTGTGAGGATCATGCGTTCTCCAAGACTAAAAACTGGAAGATAATCCAATATTGTTTCTGTGATAGTACTATTAAAATACATCATCAGGAAGCTAGAATACCGAGCACAAAGCGCTAGCATAAGCAGAAAGTACGATGAAAAAAACCAGATGGCTAAGAGGCAATAAATACATGTTTAAAATGAAGTTTTCTGTCATTGTAGTGTTATGTGAAGCTTATCGTTTTGCCGTGTCCGTCATTTCCATCATCAGAAGGAACTTACTCCTCAACCAAAAGTATTTAAGCAAATCTTCTTGATGCTAGCAGAGGTTACTGAAACTCTCGTCCTTCTTACAAACAAACAATACTTTCCCAACAAATTTTGGCAAACTACCATGAGAAATGAACTTAACAAGGCACTTCACAGAGGTTCTGGTGCTTGACGCCGTATAGAATAGTGTTTTTAATAATCTAAAAACATTTTAACTTTTCCATTTCTACCTTCAGCATTCCTGAACAGCATTCCTACAAACTTGCAGCGAGACATAAAGATGGCGGATTCACTCAAGGTTTAGCCAGGAGTCCATGACCTTGTATAGCAGTTCCTGTGCAAGTACAGTGATGTAATAATTTAAAAAAATGTATAATAGAGAAAACTGAACAGCCTAAAAAATATGACCAAACATGTCTCTACAATGCCTGGGGTGACTAATTTATGCTTTTGTGCATTACAACAACTATAAATGCACAACACACAGCATTTAAGGGATTAAAATAAGTGGGATCTTCTTGATGTATTTCCCCCTTTAATATGTTTTGCAATGCTGAGAAGTGAATTTTAAATAATATAGACTTTATGAAAAAGGATTAAATTATATGGCTTAGCCCTGCATATCATTAAACCAAGACTACTATTGCCGGTTCAAAAAGATATCGGTTCAAAGAAGATTAAGAACAGAAACTAATCTTATTAGCCGTGTTTGATCCCCCGTTGTGCATCAAAATACTGGAATTATTACTGCTGTAATCAGTCCAAATAGAAGTAATTTCCCAAAGATCAATGACTTCTTATCCAGATAATTTTTAAACAAACATTTCTTAATCCAAAGAATGTTTTAATTTTCCTTGCGTTGTTTTATTAGTTTACAAATAAATCAATGGTACTAATTAGTTAAAACTAATTACAATTGGTAAACTAATTTAGCTTTCATCCCAGCATTTGCAAATCAAGCCTTTGTCCTTTAAAGCATCCAGATTCCTCCAAAACCATAACATCAGATTTCATGGTTTCTATTTCTTTTTCCATTTTATTCATTTGTGTTCTTTTATTTTTGAGTTATTCATTTACTTTGATAGTGTGTTAGTTACTAGCTTGAGTGATTAAATGCTTGTCTTTTCCTTTTTGTAAATGAGCTTTTGTATTTTGGAAAGTCACTGTTGTGATTCTTATTCTGCACAAACGCATGGCAGAAGTTCATGTTTCAATACACGGTAAAGAATTCATCCCTTCATGTTTTTCACCTCAGCCTTATCTAGGCAGGCTATTACAGAATTATATATATATATATATATATAGCTATTAATGTAGTTTCTGGAAACAGGTGGTGCCCTGAAAATAATACATTTACATAAATTATTAATCTATAATAATAATAATAATAAGCATCCTTATGAAGTTTAACATTTTAGTACAGTGAACATCCTAGCTGGGTCAAAGAGGTTTAACCCTGCATCCGAATTCTGTAGTATTTACTTACTGCTAGTAGCTACTTCTTGCCCGTTGATCCAGTAAGTACTGCACAGCAAACGAGTGGGTAGTAGGCATGAAATCGGACATACTGCTCCACCATTTTACCAGGATGTTCACGATACGTTACGTCACCTGTGGTCCTGTCCTCGGCATAGCTTAAATCACTCTTCTTCTATGATCTTGAGGCTGCTGCTGCATTGTGGGATAGCGTAGCATACATCAGATTTCACTGTGGCGGTAGTTTACATCCGGGAACTTTATGCCTACTTGGACAGTCCATACTAGAGATTTGGATGTACTACATCGCTCGCTTACTTATTTTCGCCTACTAATAGTAGGCATAGTAGGGGTATTCGGATGCAGGGTCTGTCTTTGCTTAGCCATAAGCAATCTTAACCATTAACAGCCAATTAGCTGCATTTCCTTTAAAAACCCTAACAACCTTAAATAAGGATTAAACATTTTTCATATTGTAATGAATGATTTCTTGCTCTTAACTAAAAATAACTATGTACCTTCATAACATTTTGCCGCAGTATCAAAAATGGTATCAAGAACAGTATTTTTCTTAGCATCCTTATCAAGTTTCAAATTTTTGTATAGTGAACATCCTAGCTGAGTCAAAGAGGTTTCTGTCTTCGCTTGTAGACTGAAACGAAAACATCAGATTCTGCTGGATGTTGGATTCGTTTTAACGAACATTTAAAAAGACAAGCGACAAACAACTTCAAGTAGACCAGAGAAATAAAGATGTTTGACCACCATTAAGCTACAATAAACTAGATTAAACAGAGACCATAACAGGGAAGTTATAGGTCTTGCATGAGTTGTGTTATGCAGCGGCGACGTCATTTTCTGATGAGAGGAAGGAGCTCCAGGCTGGGGTGTACAGTACGTCTCAGAAACCTCTGGCTCACTCACAACTCAGCTTTCATCACCAGATCTTTAATTCTGCTCAAAATGAGAGATCACATCAGCAGCATTCTTCAGGATTATTCTTAAACCAGGCTTTGTGTGAATGAACTAGCAATCTGTCCAACTGGTTTTGCGTAACCAGCCCGTGGAGTCCATTAAATTTCACAGAATGTCCAATCATCTGGAGCTTCTTCTCCTCTAAGCCAGTACACGTGTTGGTATCCTGCAAACACTCAGAGGGAGATTTTCTGAACATTTATAGCGCGGTGAATTGGGGCCTCGTGTTGCATTTAAGGTTCACAGGCTGGGAGATGGAAAGGAGGGGGGTAAGCATGCTGCTGTATGTTCAGGCCTGTCCCCGCTCTGTTAAGTGAGGTCATGAGAAAGGGGTGAAGAGTCCATCTGTGTGTTTCTTCAAAGAAAACTTCTGCTCCAGTTTTCCATCCTTCCACTTCTCTCTCTAAAGCTGAGCTCTACCTCGCAGTAAAACTGCTGATTTTAGGAGCCAACACTGACTCCCAGTCCTTTCTGTCCCCTGCTTCCTCCACCAACTAGTGCAGTCACAGTTTTTCTTTATGCATGCGCACGCTTTCATGCCCCATATTGGATTTACAAATGAAAATAGGGAGAAAAATAGAAGGAATATTGCCAGCTAACAGCTCTGACATGGGTGTATTCTGATGCGCTGCTGTGCAGAGAGAAATTAGGGCTGCTCTGGGGTCAGCTCCAATACTGCCGGCCCAGAACAACATAAAAGGGGGAAGCAGCTCCCAGCGCCTGATCCAGAGTCAGTTCATCAAATATTAATGTTGGATGTGGTATTCCTGGGAGCGTAGCCTGACCCGAATACAATTACAAGCAATAAACAGCAGTTCTGCTTTAATCACAAGAGCAACGTTTACATGATTAATGCAATAAACTCCAATCTCATATCGCTGTTATGAGTCTGAGCCCAGAACACAGTGCCAATGTTGTGATTATGCACATGATTATGTTGATTTTTTTTCACATTACCTCTTTTCATTTGCCTTCCTCACAGACTCGTGGATTTATAAACTTGGTGACACGGCGAGAATCGTCTTTTCCGTCTCGTCTTTTACGGTTTCTGCAAAACAAATGAAATCTCATCTTCTGAAGAGTGATGAACGCAGGATGAACATGAGGTGAGGAGTGACCAGTTCAGACAGGTTTTTCTTAGAGCTGCACAGTCAGAGGAAACTCTGACGTTCACCGGTGAAGGAGAGGACAGACAGCTGGACTGAGATCATTGTTGAAGTTTCCAAAGATCAAGAAGAAAGCCAACAATAAAACCCTCAAAACAGCATACAGAAGGAGAGAAAACACACTTCTGATTAGGTCCAATCTATAAACTGAGGGAGTCACTAGGGCTGGGCGATATAGCCTCAGATCTGTACTAGGATATAATCTTAAGTATGTGTGCCAACCATATATATTAAATAAATTAGAAGCTAAATGTTATGAAAACACAAAGTTCAAAATTGTCTGCTTTCCAGGTTGCTTGTTGATAAATCTAATATCACACCAAAATAAACCTGCACATGTTTGAATTACAAACGCTTCAGGTTCAGCAGATTCCTTTTCCGTTAAATCCAAAAACACATTTCACACTTATAGTATATACTGTAAAGACAACCACTGAACATCAGCATTTATCCTCCTTGATAACAGCTTCATGACATCAAAATGCACAATCTGGGTAGCCAGAATCTCTGCCTTTGGCTAAAATTGTAAAATTCCTACCTTATATCTTTTATATTTCCCACTATCAGATGTTGTCATCAAAAGAACCACTGGGGAAAATTTATGTCACAGTTTGTACCTGTGCTGACTCTTGATCATTCCTCTTTAGGTCAAAGAATAATTACTTCAGTTTTGTTTCTTTTCCTAGGGAGAAAATTGCTCAGTATGCACAGAGAATAACCACCAGTCTCCTGAAATCTCCCCCATGTTCTGGAGGTTGTGCTGGGACACACATTAAACCTTCTTGCTGCATCACGTGTGGATGTGCCATCCTGGAGAAGTTGGACAACCGGTGCAACTTCTGTAGGGTTAAGGAATCGCCTCATATGGCCAGTAGAGATAATTACTCAAGCCAAAACCAGCCAAAAAAGATCAAGAGGGAGAAACTTGAAATGACCTCCACGTGTAAAACCAGTCCTGTTTTGAGGGTTTTCTAATTGTTGCCACTGTAGTGTACCTGTTGTTAAGTCCATGAACACCAACACCGCTGAAAGTGATTAACGATGCCCTCAGCTGCTTAACCAACTCATTTAATTTTTGGAAAAAGTCATTTGTAACCACTTTTTTTAATGTAAGATGCCCAACACTTGTTATAATCTGTGCTAGTGGCAGCATGTAAATATTAAATAGGAGAGGCCCCAGGGTGGAGCCCTGGGAGACCCCACATGTGATTTTTAACCATTTCAACCAGTTTCATATGAGTGATATGAATGACCAGAAGGAAACAAAAAGACAGTCTGCACATCTGAATTTTTCACTATTTTGTTCAAACTGATGTCTTTTCTACTTTGATATTTCCTTTAAAAACAAGAGCCAAGATGCTTTGTGAGAAAACATGCTTAAAAGCTAAAGCCTCCAAAAAGTATATATTTTGCCTTTTCACATTTCTGTTTTTTTAGTATTCATTACCATCATTTGCAGAGGGTGGTGGTGGGCGGGTTGTTTATTTTTAGTTTATGAATACATTTTTGTAACAAAACAGCTCAAGTTGGATGGGGAGGAATCTGTGCACAGGGATGTGTGAAGTCCTTCCTGTTGGATTTAGGCCTGCGCTTTGACTAGCCCATTCTAGCCCATGAATCTACTTTCATCCAAGCCATCCCATAATATCACTGGCTTCATGTTTAGCAATTTTCTTCTCTGACGAGCTTCCCACAGCATGATGCTGCCATTACCATGTTCCCCTGTTAGACCTATGAGTTCAGTGACAAATATATAGTAATTTTGATGTACGTCAAAAGGGTGACCTGCATTATGCTAAACGTCTCAATGAATTTTGAAAATATGCTTCTATAACTAACAAATAAAGTGGTGTAAGTCACAATTATTGTTTAAAATGATTGATGAAAAAGAAGAAGCATTTGGAGTTTGTTCTTAAGTGATATTTTGTGATTGATGTGTTAATAAAATTTGCTCACTGTTTAAAGGAGCTCAACCTCTGCTGACTAAGACTTCTGACCTCTTTTTATTCTCTGGCGCTTTTTCTCAGTCTCTGTCTGCTTTCATCTTCTGCTGGCTGGGAAAACCGGGTTCCATCTGAGCTGCCAAACACACACTCGCCAACACCTCCTCCTGAATCCAGTCCATCTCGAACTGAAACCGTACTTTCATTGGCCCTTGTGCGGCTCTCGCTCAACTTTCCTTCCTTAGCCGGCCCAGATTTTCAGCTATTTGCGATCGAGCTCTTATGCTGAACGTTGGCTTGGCGCCTGGTTGTAAATCTCTACTGTCCAACCTCAACCCAAAACTGGATCCCTGCATGTAGCCGCAACATTCCCTGCCCGGTAAGAAACAGCCCACAGCTGGAAGTAACCCCTCACCCTTGGCACCTTTTTGCTGCGTCTTCTTTCTGAAGCTTAAAGACTACAAGCTGTTCTGATGACACGGGGAAATTAAGTGCACAGAAGAGGCTGGTTAACAGGTGTAGCATACCACTGGGAGGATGTCAATCCTTGGACACGTTCCCAGTATAGCCTTAAGGGAAGACAGAGAAACCAGTGACAATGATTCAGATGGGCTTGTAGAACTCCTGAAAAGCTTAATTCAGCACTCAGTTAAGGAGAGGATGATCTGTCTGCAGAACAAACAACAATATGCTGCTGAGGTAAACGTGATTATATTTTATCTCAGCCATCAGCCAGATGTTATTGGAAGTGTCCTCTTGTTACGTCCTTATAAGGCTTTATGTGTAAAATAAAACCAGGTAGAATAAAGATGCATGCTACTATCTGCCTGCTGCTGGTATCCTCTGAATCCCAGAGCCAAGCAATCAAGTGGGTCAGCACGCACATGCGCGCACACACACGCACACACACACAACTGTGCTACAAGTGCTTGTGTATGTTTGTCCTCTTCGCCTCTGTCCCCCATCCAGGCTAATCTCCCATTAAAACAGCGCCGTCTCTGCAGGCAGTGTTTACTCTGACCCGGGCGGATATGAAGTGTGTGTTTATATCATCTAGTGTTATTTTTTGTTTTGGTCTGTGTTTGTGTATTTTTTTATTTCTTGCGGTTTGAAGTGCTAATCCTGTAGTTCAGCCTTTATCTGGTGATCACACGGCCTCCTATCTTCTCACCTCACACCTCTGGAGACGCAGAAATGGTCCCAGGTGAGAGCTTTCCACTTCATGGTCCAGGTTGTTTAGCTGCTTCAAAACAGAACAGCCCTGCATGACACCACAGCAGCGAACCCAAATCTATTTTCAGGTGAACTCTGGAGTCAAACTTTCAATGGAAGGATGGATTATTGTTCCAGATTTGATTCTGGGATTAAGGAGAGTTTCCACTCAGTTTCATGCATTGTACGGTAAAGGTTGGTAGTAACTATTTACTGGTTAACTTTTTTGAAAACATTTACTTTTAAAAGTACTTTAGCTAGGGCTTTTTTGTTACTTTTACTTGTGTAATGTGACGCATTGCTACTCGAGTAAACTCTGAATACTAAAACTAAATTTCACGAAATAAAGAGCTAAACTATTTCAATCAAAAATAAACCAGAGACAGAAACCTACAGCTAATTAAAGGAGACCCCCTGTTTCTACCAAGCTTTGGTTTTCAAATGTAATCATCTTTCTGTTGAGAATTTTGAGGTCAAGTAAATTTATAGGAAACAACAAATTGTCATTGGAAGTACTTTTTACCTTCATCTGATAAATATTTCTTCATTACCTACTTTAAATGTTAGTATTATACTGAAACAAATCACCTTTTCTCTTAAAATTAATTATTAGGTAGGCCTAGTTATTTTTATGCTATGCTATTTTTATGCTAGTCTTTAAAATACAAGAATTTGCCCTGTACTTTTTATTTTTGTTTTGTCTGATGACATGATTTAAAAAACTGATCATATCAGATGTTACTCAGTACTCAAGTAGCACAAGTATCAAATAATTTTACTTGACTAAAAATATGTTAAAGTAGTCCAACTCATGAGTACAATTTTTAGGTACTCTACCCACCTTTGATATGCAGTCATATTAAAGTTCTCCTTCACTGGTGTTTTTCAGTGTTTTCTGGTATGACAGAATGCCGTCTGAGTCAGTTTCTTTCAAAAAAATAATAATCCCCCAACTATTTAAGTTTATGCCAGTTCAGTGTGGGAGTGGGACGTTTCTCTCCTCTGATTGGCTAACTAACTGCAACACTACTCTTACACTGTCTCCGTTTACTAAAATTAGTAACATGAGGCAAAAATGGTGCCAGTATTTATGCTTAGACGGAGTTTAGCACCCAGTTTGGGCACCACTACCCAAACAATACCGGACTCCAATGTGCTACTGACCGCAGATGGACTCCACTACGGGTGCTAAGTTAGCATAATGACATATGGTTGATGGGCGTTTTTTCTGTTCTCTTTTCTTCATATAAGTGATTCAGGGATTGGAGTTTGTATAACATTTTCATATGCAACATGCTTTTAGAACTCAGAGTGATTTTAATTAGTTTTTCAAGATTTTCAGTGAAGGAGAACTTTAAGCTGTTGGCAGGATTAGATGGAGCTACTGGCTGGCTACTGAGAACCCAGTTTGAAATGAGACTTCTGGTACAAAATCATCTGATAACAACATCCAACATACAATAAGAAAGGTGATGACGCTTTCACCACCAGCTAGTCATTAAAACAAGATGTAAAAACAACCAAAGTTTGAGTAACCTTGATGATATTTCATTTTGTCATCCTTATTACATTTTTCCCATTATAAATTTAGAAGAATATTTCACATTTTTCAACAGAAAATCTGCCAATGACACAGCAAGCCCACCTGACCCACCTCATTATTTGTCAAAGCAGCAACGAAAGCATACATAGTGATAAAAAAAAAAAATCTAGACAACTGTTTTAATACATGGAATATCCTTTATGGTGGGGCTAATAAATGCATTAAAAGAAAAATACCTTACCAACATAAAAAGTGGGCCAATCTAAAATATAATACATGTAAATTCAGTGTGTGCTCGTAAATTTATGGTATGCTCCATTTACCTACCTAGGTTTGACGTCACACCCAACTGAACAGCGTTCCAGCCACATAAGCTGGGATTCCAATATGGCGACGCCCAGGTAACCATAGTTGGTAGTATCTCTAATAAACATTGTTACAAGCAGCACATTCATTTCACCCAGCGTCAGAGAGATAGATGGAGCTGATCTCACCCGATCACTAAAGAACTTGTTTCTTAAACATTAATTGAAAAGTAAAAAAATGAATGTGCATGAATATAATACCGATCATTGTTTTTTAAGCCATATAAACATAATTCTTTACCTTCCTCTTTCAAACTTATCTTTACGAAGGGGGAAAAAAGCAGAAATTGTCTGCTCTATTTGCACCCGTGTTTCCTTCGAAATTTAATGTCAGTTCAATAACTGTTGGAAAGCAATGTTTGGTGCACACTAAATGTGCCTTACTTTTTTTAAACAAAATACTAATATACATATACATATATATATATATATATATATATATATATATACATATATATTTTTTTTTTTTTTTCAGAACTAGAAAATGTTGCTTTAGAGGTATTGGATGTCCAGGTATAATTTGATATCTGGGGTACTTTTAAAGATTTCATTGTCTAATTAGATGTTATACAGAGCCGGAGAAAGGTCCACAGTTTAAGTGGCATTTCTAATTCGTAGGCTCTTTTTTTGTCTCTTTATGGACCTTTGGCTCTTCAGTTTAGTTCGAAGTTCTTTACGCGATGAAAAATTAAATCACATTGCAGAGGCAAAATAAAGAGAAACAATTAAAAGCTGTAATCCAGACCAGAATTATTAGCTTCAATTTAAATAAACTCAGTGTTTCAGCAGTTTTGTAGTTTTCTGGAAGTTTTTTTCCAAATTAGAGGAGTATCGAAACTGAAAACCGCTTATCCATCTTTGGTTCTGATTCAAGGGATGCAGAGTAGACAAGAACCGGAAGACCTGAATGGTCTGGAAGGTTGGTACGACAACCGTTCTTTAACGTATTTTGGCTAATGCTAATGGAGCTTTAACCACCTCTGGCTTGTCCAAAATGCAGCCGCCAGTCTACTAACAAACACCTCTTGACATGCGCATTTTAACCTCATTTTATATCCTTTGCACTGGCTTCCTGTTAATTTTAGAATTAATTTAAAAATGTTTACAGGTTCCCCCCTAAGATCAAATTAGGGGGGAAAATAATCGACTTTTTAATAAGTAATTCACACATTTTCAACTGTTTTAACCAGATGAGTGTTCTCTCAACCACCCGGTCCTTCAGGATGAATCCTGTCTGACCTGCTGGTAACTGAACCAGCCGGCTGAAATGCGGGGCATCTGGATCAGCCAATTATTTCTGAGATCTCACAGAGAGAAGCCGCAGTTTTTCTCTGATGTGCTCTGGATTTGGTGCTGATCAAAAATAACCGAGACCTCGCTGCCTCTCACCATCAGTAATATCCTCCACTGACCCGCGGTTGGTGAGCTATTCTAGGTCAACTAAATACGGCAGCAGAGAGTTTATGGGTCGCTCAGCAGATTGGTAGAGGAGACATTGATGCTCAACGCATTTACACATATTTACTGTTCTTTACATTATTACACGAGACCCCTTGTTGTCAACTCTGAAATCTTTAAACGACCTGAATTACTAAACAAAAGACAGATGATCAGAACAGAGGCTGAAAAAATTAAGATTTTAAATAAGCGCCGAATGATCTCTGGTGCAAAAACAGATCGTAATGTTTTGGCAATAATAAATCAGAACTTTAGGCACAATAATCCAAACAAAGAAGTTAACTTTTACAGAGAGAAAAGAACATCCACAATAAAATTGTCTCTTTGGGTTGAGGGTCAGGAGGTTAAGTGTGTTTAAGGTGTTTAAGCCAGAAACAGACCGATGGATTGAGGCTCCATCTGCAGGAATGTGGATATTTCTCTGCGGTTAATTAATATTCAATCCGAACAAACTGAACAGAGAACTACATCAAAAAAATGAAATTAAACGACTGCACTTACAATAGCAATACCTTCTGCATTTCCTGCTCCACGTTGAACTAAACTGATCACCTATTTGTGCATAATCAAATAGTAGCGTTATTGCAGAGTTTATGTAGCATGACATTTTGGATTTTTACCTCAGACAGATGACTTCTCATGGGGGATTGGATGTTGTTCTGGAAGTTGAATCCGCGCTTCGCTGGCACACTGGAGGCTCAAGTTAAGCACCATTTCAGCCAGTTTGGAAATCAGGTAATATCTGTCCAACTGCAGGAATCAGAAATTGAGAAGACTCTCTTAACATTTTTGTGACCCGTAAACTACGCTTCAGTTGAAGGAAAGCACCAGGAGATGTTAGTGTGTGGTACACATCAGGCCTTTTGGAGCATCTAACCAGCTGCACCGGCAGTCATCTCCCGGTCAGCAAGATGCATTGGATAGTTGAAAATATCTGCAAATTTGAACAAAGAGACCAGAGGTTTGAATACTAATCTGTAAAAATGATTTGGATTTTTCTGTTAACATTCTTATTTTTTTATTTTATTTTATTTTTTAATCCCACGGGTTTTCCCCAGGCGGGCCCAGCACTGAAGCTCAAGCCTCCTTCCTGCTTGAGGAGTGAGCAGGCCCATTTTTTCACCCGAGGGGGTGGACGTAGCGTGTGGAAGGATCACACTATTCCAGCCAGATCCTCTCCAACCCCTCAGGTCAGCCAGGAGGAGGCAGTATATAGCCCAGAACTGGTGCATGTTTTTGTGGGAGTAGCTCACATTAACTACTCAAGGTAGCACGGGGAGAACATGCAAACTCCACACAGAAAGGCCCTTTTGCCAACCCCACCAAGGGTGTGGGTGCTGATGATATGGAGGAACAAACACACCCTCAGCACCCACAGCGTCCCCGCAGGAATCAAACCCAGGACCTTCTAGCTGTGAGGTCAACTCGAGACCAGATTATGTTTTGACTGTGTTGTCAAATGCTGTAAATAGTTCGTAGTGACCAAAATGTAGTTCAGCTAGCATTGTGTTTTCACCCTTTATAAAAGTTATTTTCTATAGGAGTTGTTTTTCATAAATCTACTGTTTGTTACAAATGAATCAGGTCCATTTGGAATCAAAATTCAGTAGCTTCCAGATTCATTATATGAGGAAATATGGAAATCCATTTTGAAAAAAAAAAAAAAAAAGGTTGAAAATTGTTCTTTTTCAATATACTGAATATATTTAGTCACAAAAGGCAAATGGCACAGGTTGGTACAATTTGTGCCAAAGTCACATTTTGGGACCTCGTCCCTTGTACAAACATCTCTGAAATCTTATGGTATTTCCTCTATTTACTAGAATCAATGTGCAGATAATGTTAAGATGTTTACTTATGATTTCATTAATGTTTTCCAAAGAGTTGTTCATGTTAAAAGTACATCTTATTTAGGCAGAGGAAAACAAAAAGATTAAAGTTTTTACAGTGTGCCATGTTCACATTCCAGCAATAACTCAAACTGATATTTACACATCAAATCGAACAAATCTTGATAATAATGCATCCAGCACGGAGCTGGATCTGATTGAAAAACGTGGAAAAGCGCACGGTGCAGTGTTTTTTTTCTACTCCTGTCTATCCATTTAACTGTGAATGTAACTGTTTACAGTTGTCGGTCAGGCCTGAGCTAAACAGGTGAGCCAGGAAAAAAAAGAAGCTAACAGAGGAAACTGGGAGACGTGAGTCTGATATTTATAGATATGAGGAAAATGATGCTACTCAATGGAGGATGCGAACAGCCAGACTTGTGGATAAAGTGTGAGCAGACGGTGTCAGTGAGAATACATTCCAACGGGAAAATCTGTCTTCTTGCAGATAAGAGCAGAGGACCATCAATACCCCACCAACTCCACTATCCATCCCGCCCTGTGATATTTCTACACCCTGATTCCAGATAGAGACTGCAACGTTTTGCTGAAATGTTTAACTCTCTATGTTTTGCAATAACAGTGTTGTAGATTGGAAAGTATTTAGCACCAAAATGTTAAGATCAATACAGTTTTAGGCAAGACTGATCATTTGGAGATACTGACGTTTCTCCGTCAAAGCTATTGATGTCACAGCAACCTCCAAATCTATGCACAACATTGATAAAGACCTGGAGTTGCATAATCAGGCATTTTGTACAGTTTCAATAACGTGTTTTGTTAGAAAATATAAATATACACACTACTCAGGTTCTATATACCTGGCTTTTGGGTGGTACAATAATCAAAAATGCAACAGTCTGCAGCGATCACTTAATATCAGGTAAGGCTCAGTGGTTGATAAATTTATGTACAGTAGATTGTTAGTTATCCAGGACATGGTAGTCTTGAGAGGTTCAAGGAAGGCAACTGAAAACCATTTCTCTCCAGTAACACTAAACTAACAAATTACAAACCCAAAGGTCTCCTTTACTGACAAACTGTGTAATACTTGTTCTTTGTGAAACACTGAGTTGCATTTACATACTGCACATTAACATTTTTTCTAACTCCCAATGTCTGCATCAGCCACAGTAAGGAAATGGATGGCAAGAACAAGCAAATCAGAAAGAGCAAGTCCCCAACATCAGTAAGTAAATTGGTTTCCATTTTCTGGTCCACCTTGGCTTCTGACCACAAATGGGAAGGCTGTATTAATTTCACAGGCAGTAGAGAACAGAGCGCATCTCTGCTAGTAGCAGCTAACTGTTAGCGACACGGCTAATAAAAGCCAAGTGTTACTAACTCTACTTGTAGAGACTAAGGCTGCATCTGAATACCTGTACTAAGTATGCGAAAAGAAGTATGCGAGTAATGTAGTAGATCCGAATCTCCAGTATGGATTTTAGTAGTAGGCATAAAGCTCCTAGATGTGTACTAGCGCCGAAGTAAGCTGCCGGTGGATGCTACGCTATCAGACATTGCAGTGGAAGCCCCAAAATCGTACCAGAAAAGCGACCTAAGCTACCAAAGAACTGTCAACCATTGACAGTGCCACAAATTCGGCGTATAAAAAGTGTAGCAATGTTACTGATTACTTTGTTTTTTGACAACTGATTAAACATTTAAGTTGATAATTTATTGTTTAATGGGACCACAGGCGACGTAACGTAACATAAACATCCGGGTCAAAGGCCACGCAAAAATGTGGAGCAGTACGTCCGATGTGGTGATGTTGGGACAAAAGAATCCGTTTTACCCTAACAGATTTTTCCAAAACTAGAGCAAAAAGATGATACTGTCATTAAGTACAGTAATTTTGTTCTGCATTGATCCTGGCCTGAAATGTCCTCATCCAGGCAGCTCTTTAAAAGAGTGCCTTGCACTGCTTTGGTGTGGAGCGCTCTAGATTGTACTGTTTCTTTTCAGTTCCGGCTGTTAACAAAAAAAAAAGCACTAAACACACTTTTACTGCTATCAAGTCATGTTGGCTAGTAAACAGTCCATCGTTATTCCGTTAGTTCAACAAAATACATTAAAAACTTAAAGGTTTTGACCAAACTCTGAGTTTAGAGTTGTTGATTTTCCATCATGATGCTTTTACATCTTATGTGTGTCCTGAATCAGTTATGATTTGTACTTAAAAAATAATATATTTAAGCAGGATTTGAATCTGCAGCTGTACCTGCAGCCATGCTTATTGACTAACTTTGCCTACGCTCTTTTTAGCCACAGCTCTGGACTCTAGTAGGATTATTAAGAGAAAAATGCTCACAAACGGTCATTAAAGATCGATTCCTTTTCATCTGACAGATGCTGAGATCGATTTCAACACCAAGTTATGATGATGAAGAACAGAAAAGCAGATTGCTTCAGGCAGCAGAGTTTCTTCCATAAGATCTGGTTCAACATTTCAGAAACTTGGGTGAGAAAATGCTAAACTTCCCCTCAGCCAGAAAGATATTTTTCATTCTTGTTGTTTTCCAACTTGCCAGAACTTTGCAATGAATGTCTTGAAATTCTCTGGCATGAAATAACTCAAATGCAAATAAACCAGATGCCAGCAGGAGCCTGCTCCAGTCCAAAATTAGTGATAATGGCCTTCAGAAGCCCAACCTGTATTTTCAGGGCACCTTTTCAGCCGAATCCCATCCTCTCTCCATCCATTGTCTGCCCTTCCCTCTCTCCTTTGTTCCCCTCGCCAGCGTCCTCCCCACCACAACGAACCAGGCGGATTTTCTGCTGGCCTGCTGACGCTCCGTTCCATCGCTCAGAAATGCACTGTCACCTGCCTCATTAGTGCAGAACCAACGGAGAGGGAATCCGCACCCACAGAAACCCGTAAGCGGCACGAAGCAACAAACATGAAGTTGCAGGCGGAGGAAGCTCACATGGCCGGGCAGGCATCCACACTGAGCTGAGAATGAGCGAAAATGAGAAGGGAAGATGCTGTTCTTGCTCTCTGATGTGTGCGCGACAGCAAGCCAGAGCGTGTGTGCAGCAGAGGCCGTCTCGCTGTGAAAGAGCCTTCTGATTTTTCCTCCTGTTAGACAGAGGAAGGACTTATGGCCATACCATTGACCGTTCAGGACTCCAGGACCCTCAATCTGTCAGCTCACACTGCAAACTTTACATAAATCTTGTCCAGGAAGCAGCTGTGAAACTAGTATTTAACTGATATCTACAGTTAAAGACTGAAAGCAATATTCCAGGAGCAAACCTGCCAAAAGCTGCTTCGCTCTGCCAGTATTCAGCTTTTTACTTTTTATCAATTTCATGCTAAAAAACTAAAAGCCACAGTTCACTCCCTGATTGTGTTCTTGGCAAAGTGCGAAAAAGCAAATTATGAGAAAGATGAAGTCGCTGCTAAAACACGGCATTATAATATTAATGACAATGATGAAGGCATCGGTGCAGAACTGTGTGGAATCTGATTAAAATGACACATTAGAATCAGTTCAGGCTCTGGGTTCCAGCTGCAGACACACAGCCAAGGCAGTATTTAGCAGCTGCACAGTAAAAGCCACATTAGGCAGGAATAATGTTTATTAGCAGACAACCGAACAGGCTCATAAGCCTGCGTATCACTGGCGACAGATGAGGAAAAAAGCAGCTCAAACACCTGAAGAGTTAGATGTCAGCACCAGTTTGACATAAAATATGAAATATGGATCATAATACAGCATCAGAAGTCCACAAAGTAGAGGCATTTGCATGTCAAGTTGGCAACAGGATCCATTTAAAAGAAAAATAGATTTCTTTCAGTTGTAGCATTTTTTTTGTCCTGATTACATTTTTCAAATCATCAAACAATGATTAAAGCTGGATAAAAAAAATAACCTGAGTAAAAACAAGGATTAAGGAAGCAAAGCCGCCTAAAACAACCTGGATCCAAGGGACGAAGAAAAAAAATGGCTTTAATGTTTTGCAGCTTGGATGAGGAAAACTAAAGATTAGATGTTTAAAAGAACTGTAGCTATTAATCGGTCCATGATGAATTTCTAAATCTCAAAGAAAGATGATGGCAACTCCTCCTCCTCGCCCGGTTTCTCTAGGAATGTAAAAATGTAACTAATTGGAAGGAGGTGACTCTTTTAGAATTACAAAATCCTCCTGCTGCAGCCAGGTTTCTGATAGGCAAAATAGACCAATTGTATTATCACATATCAAGTCATTTACTAGTAAAGTCTTTGAGGAGGGGGATCTTATGTTTAGTAAATCACATCTAATTGCCCTATTTCCTTGTTTGGACCGAGTCGTTAATGAGATTTTTATAGTTTGATTTTGTTAAATTAACTTTTAATCTATTTTATTTTGGCCATGGGCAGGACACAAGGGGGTATTGAGTGGGTAACAGTACAGAAGCTGCAGAGAGGTGGGGTAAACTACGACTCTACTTCCTCGTCTGGACCCTGGTTTGTCAGTGTTTTGAAGGACCAATACATTTATCCAGATTCCTAGAACGAGGAGCTGCTCCATCCAAAGTGGGATGGATGCCGTCTCTCCGGATCAGACCAGGTTTTCCCCTAAAAGTTTTCCAACTATCAATGTAGCCCACGTTGTTTGCTGTACACCACTCAGACAACCACCGATGGAATGACAGCATGCGGCTAAACATGTCAATGGTCCAATCGGGCAGGGGTCCAGAAAAGATTACACAGTCCCACATCTTTTTAGTAAACGTTTATACTAAAGCAACATTAATTTTTGTGACCGCTGATTGGCGTATCCGGGTGTCATTCCCGCCAGCGTGAATAACAATCTTACTGTATTTACACTTATCCTTAGTCAGCAGTTTCAGGTGGGATTTTATGTCGCCTGTTCTGGCCCCTCGAAGACATTCAACTATGGTCAATTGGGTCTCTAATGCCACGTTTCTGACTATGAAGCTGCCAATTAGCAGTATCTGCTTCTTAGTGGGTGCATCACTGAGCGGGAAAAATCTTTTAGATGGCTAACGGGCCCAGACTATTTACTGGATTCTCAACAGCGCGAAGCTGGACCTCTAACTGAGAAAACCTTGCCTTCACACTCTTAACCCGGATTAGTTGACTTTAGTCGCGAATCGCGAGGAAACCCGTTGCCTTATAGCACTTTAGTTTTTACACAAGCTAAAACTAAATGAAGTGCTCACTATCACACATTTAGACTGATTTGTGAACAATGTTTGAGAGAAATGGTAATATTGTGTATCTGGAATGAATTTTAGATCTTTAAGTCCATCTCATGAAAAATGGGAGCAGAAACAAAGGTGTTGCATTTATATTTTTGTGTGCTTAATGACAGTATCATCTAGGTTTACAATCCAAAGCAACAAAAATAGTACATTTATTACACTTACTATTATCACTAAAGAAGGCTCAACAATTGAAACACAGAGAGCAAAAGAGAGAAGAATTAGCCCGAGCAGAAGATGAAGCAGAAGAAGAGAGAGAAGTAGCCATAGCCACTATGAAGCTAAGTCAGCCAGCTAGCGAGCCTTTACCAAACCAAGAAACACTGTAAAACACAAAGGGTTCCCAAAACGTAAAATACACCAACCGGAAATTAGTGTAATAGCGTGCTTATGTGTTAAAATAAGTTAGAAAGACCTCAACACAGAGAAAAATAGATCAGCTTCACTATAGTTAACCCCGTCTGTCAGTGTCTGACCCATTCTACCTCTTATTCTAAACACACCAACAAGATTAATACAGAACACATCCTGTTTTATTGCTGGATGTAGTTGACCCACTAGAGCGAGGAAGGTGAGAACAGCCAACAACTACCAGAAAATCTGTAATTCTACCGTCATCATTCATTTTTCTATTCATATTTTTAAAAAACAGATGTACAAGTTGAAACATTGCTTTTGAGCAATGATACAATGTTGTGACATAAAATATTGCCAACTATCAGCATATCTTTTTTTTCCCTTACATCCTTTTTTAGGAGCATTTCATTTGTTAATTATAAAAACCAATAGCATTTATTGTTTGGCAACGCATTTAGTTTAATTTCAATAATGACAATAAAACCCACAATAAAACATCTGCTGGGGAAAAATGAACATATGTTAACCTTCAATCGCTCTGTTCTAAAACGCACTAGCACAGAAAAACAAAGCTGGGACTAATTTCAAAGTCTCTACACAAAGCTTCATCCATCATTCCAGCTTCACTAAAGGAGAATAGATGTTTCTCAATCTTTGGAGCAGAACCTGAGACTCCCCCGTCAGAATCGGCTCAGCTAGAAGGAGACTATGTCTGCTTTTTGTTAAGGGTTTATCAGTCCCAGATGGATGGCTTTAAATCTTGTTTAAAGGCTATTTAGTTACCCAAAGGATAAAACTTGTACAACTGCCCTGACATCTCTGAAAACATCGTTACATGCCCTGCTTCAGAACCTGCAGGACTTCAGACTGAAAACTCAGTCGGACACGAGGGCACGTATGTGTGAGAGAGAGAGAGGGAGAGAGAGTGCAGTGACCCTGCGGCCGAGAGGAAACAGATGCTTTGTGAGGGAGTTTACACAAGACCAAAGGATGAAATCCAAACCACAAGCAGGAATGAGCTTATTGCTCAACAGCCCTTAGACACAGCAGTGTAATGTGAGGAGGGCTCACTCTGCCTGTAACACAGAGGAACACACCCATCTTCTAACCAGGTTTTAAACTGACAAGTTACTGTAGTCGTTACGTTTACTTTTTAAAATCATGTTTTAAAGATTTAAGCACCTCCCACTGATATCTTAAAACAAAAACTCAAAAGAAATTCCCATATTTAATATATAATTCACTGATTATACCATATTAAAACTACTATATAGAAATTTGGGGAACAATGTACAAAAAACAAAACACTAAGAATTATTACAACAAGTAACCACAGCGATGTGTCCAACCCGTTATTCTTAAAATAAAAAACATTCAAATTCTATGACGTAGGTTAACATTAACATTACATTTATGTATACTGTAGTGCCAATAAAAAATGTATTCCTTTTAGTTAAATTAAAAGATAAAAAATAAAAAAAAGAGTACATTTGATTCAACAGGGTATGAAATAGGGAAGGTCCCAATCAGCACTTTGGGCCTCTGATCCCAATCCGATCTTTTAACCTCAAATCCAATCTGAAATCCCAATCCGATATTTTGCCTTTAGTCATCAAAAAGGAAAAATCTAAGGCGCTCTTCTTTAAATGTACAAAGCCTTTATTTTAGATGGCTATATCATATGGAAAATGCTAATAACTGTGGGTTACATCCCACGCGTATCGGCCTCTGCCTTTAGTATTTAAATTTATAGAACTAAAATATATTTTTGGCAAGTAACTCAAATTACTTTTTTATATAGACTCATTTAATTAATAAGCATTATGATTATTGTTGTATATCCCATGAAATCAAATTCTAACAAAGAATTGAAGGTCAGCTTCAGTTTAATACAGTGAAGGCTCCAGTAAATTTTTATTGGGGGGAAAACGGGGGTCTTTATCATTTCAAAGGGGTGTCATGAAAACAAAAACAACACGGCCTATCAATTACTTTGTTTTAATTAATCAATTGCAGTATGCAGATAATATCCGTGAGCTTTAATTGCCATAGCCAGACCCATGACAGAAAAGATTTTCAAAATAGGTGAGAATATTCTCATACCTTCTGTCCTGGTTCCACCTGGTATCCTCTCTGCTCCTTTTTTTCCCCCATTCTCCTCCTGGCATCAGGCTCAACTGACTATAAGGTCAATCTGGAAAGATTTAACTACAGATTAAAGAGAGACGATTCAAGTTTACGCACTGGTTTCAGCAAATCACAATAAAAAACACAATCATGACAGATCCTCTTCAGAATAAAAGTTTTGTACAGGCTGATTTACAGATGAAACTTCCTTCGTTTCATTAATTCAACTTAAAAGGTGAAACTAAAAGATGATAAAGCCTCATTACATGCAAAGCAAGATATTTCAAAACTTTATTTGTTATAATTATGGCTTACAGCTTATAAAAAACTGAAATTCAAAATCTCAGAAAATTAGAATATTGTGAAAAGGTTTTTAAAGTGTCATGCTGTAATCGGCTAATACCAGTAAACACCATCATCCTGGTCTTCATAACACCCCAGCAGAGCTACAGGCGGATAGCATTCATGCTACGCCTCACGGAGGCAGGAAGTGATGCAGAAGAGGTCCAAACCAACTACATACTGAGTACGTATGCTTGATTAGACTGTTCAAAGTTAAAACATTTCTCTATTTAAAGTCCCTGTTCTATTGATATCATGTAATATTCTAGTTTTAGGAGATTTTGAATTTGGAATATCCATACTCTGTAAGCCATAATCGTCAATAACCCATATATCACTTAGCTTCTAATGAGTCTGTATCATATTAGGTTAATCTTTTACATTGAACTACTAAAATTAATTAACTTTTCCACAATACTCAACATTTTCAAGTTGTCCTGATACCTGCCTGGTTTCTATCAGCAACTGATCTCTTTCTCTCCTTACCTTAAGATCCTACATAATTATCCCAGCTGCAGCTGCTGGCCTCATGTCTTCTCTCTGACTTTCTATTAACATCTGAGGACAGCAATAATGAGCACAAAATCTACACAGTAATGAAAGAGGACTGGGTTTACTGCAAGCATTATCTAGCAGGTCAAGTAAAAATAACTAACATTAGTAAAGTGAACTAGCTTAAAATGATACGATTGCATGTATTAACTTGCTATCATTTAGCTAAGATTACCTGCATGCATCAGCAAAACTCAAACTGCAGCTTGTCTTGAAAAATCTCTGCAGAGTTTGTAGCCTTTTGCTCCAGCTGCCTGGTTTGCTTAATAAGCTGCTCTGCTGCACCTATATGTGACCAATGCCTGCCGTTAGCAAGTGTGCACTTAAGGTGCGTTTAAAGACGGGTCGTAAAAAAATGTTACCGCACATTAAACTGCTGTAGCAGCTGGAAAAAGTGCGGAGAACAGATGGCACTGACCCTGGGACCAATGGCCAATGGATGGGGGGGTCAAACGGGGGGACAAGACCCTCCCCAGCGCCGCCGCAGGTTTAATATTTCAGATAAAAGTAAAAAGCAACATAAATACATGTTAGAAAGCCAACATTGTCCTAAGTTTGTAAGTTCAAGTATAATTATTGTTTTCACCTGAAATATCCTATGCTGCTGAACTCAGCTTAGATTTCCAATGCCATTTGAATGCAACACAGATGCTGTTAAGCGTCTGGCTTTTTTTTCATGCTTGCCAGAAGGTGAGTTTCTAAGCCTTTATTATACAATAAAGTAGCGTATCTGTTCAAGTTGACCCATATTAGAATTGTTTTTAATCTGTTATGCTGATTTGTAGTAATTAAGAGTCTTTTGCACCGCTATTCAGCTTGGTATTAATTCACATTCATCTTTAAACATAACTAGGAAGTTCTTTTATAGAAATCGGCACAACTTGTCATCTAGTACAGCCGATCTCTGATCACTGAAAAATGGGAAAATATCGACCCGATCCGATCTTGAGATCGGGACACTCCTAGAATGAAATATTTATGAAACGCAGGCATAGAATTCTAAAGGAGTGATGTGTCTCAACATTTGGGGAAAATAAATGGAATAATCTAAGTACAGAAATAAAAAATGCAAAAACAATATTTACCTTTAACAAGCGTATTAAAAATGAAATGCTGACTTTATATATATATCTGCGTTATATAAATAAAAACAATGTATTAGCAGTAAAACGTATGTTAGGAAACCAGTCCAGAAAACGCATCAAAATAAATTTATAAAAATTACCTGAAAACAAATTTCAATTGGAAAGAAAAATGTTCAATGAAATTATTGCAGAGTCTCCACATTTGAAGTATTTTTACATGTTAACTAACTGATATGAGTACAAACTGATATGAGAACAGTATTGGCTCCTATACCAGTATCAGTATCTGTGCATCCTTAGTTTTTACAACTTGGAGCAACATATCAAAAACTCAAACAATTCCTGAACTTTGTCCCCGAATCTCAGGGGAGTTGAAAAGGAGGCTTCACAGATGCAGAACAGGACCAGAAAGGATAGAGAGAAGGAGGAATTTCAATTTATACTTTTTTTTTTCTGCCTGGCTTTCTGACCTTATGACCAGACAAACAGAGATGAACGGCAAAGCAAATGAGGTGGATTAGCAGTGGTGCTATTATCCAGGACGTATCGCTGCTGCCTGGTTACTGAGCTGTTAGCATGTCATGATGATCAAGAGCCTGACTGCTACAGTTTTCTTGATATCAGTTATGATGACATTTCATTTTAGTGAATACATTTATGAATTGGATGTAATAATTTCGAACTGACAACAACCCTGCAAAGGACAGACAGGATGGATGGATGGATGCTGTAATTCCAGAATCAGCTGTGCAGGTTTCATATAAAAACCAGCAGAGTTTCATCCTTTACCACCCACTAAACCTCATGTCCTCCAGACTGGGATGAACAACGGCTGGTGGGGGCGAAGGCTCTTTCTCCTCAAGTCTTCCACATCTGATTAAATGTACAAACCAACAGAAAAGTAGCAATACAACGCAAACCTTCCATCAGCGGAGGAGAACTCTGTTTTCTTGACATTCCTTTTTCCACTGATGCCTTTAGGTAATTAATTCATCATCCGAAGGTGTTTCAGTGCCTCCTTGTCTTTGGTTCAGCAGACAGTTTAAGTGCCTTTTGATTGTTGACTCGCTTCACAGTTATGACAGGGTCACAGTTTGAGTCTCTGCAGCTATGAGGAAAAAGGTCCTGTCAGAGAATGTAGAGGATACAGATCAGACTTCTAAAAGTTATGTCCCAACCAGAGTTTAACTCAAGTCCTCAACATCATTTAAATGCCCAAAATAGAATAAATCTAAGATCATTAAATTAATATCCACTTGAATAGATTATAGAAAATTTATTTGACAATAAAGTGTGAAAAAAATAAAATGAAATTCTACGCTCTTTAGTATGAAATATGTTTAAATTTCCTTTAAAATTTGTTTATATGAAACATTCTTCCATCATAAGACTTTGTTTTTTTTAGCCATTTGAATTTAGTTTTCTTCTTCTTCCCAAAATCAAAATTTTTCCAAAGTCAGCTTTATTTGGATGAGGTCATCTCCCAATCAGGGTCAGAAGGTTGGACCTGCACATTCATTGGTTGATGCTTAAACTTCAATTTTCCTGGATATTTGCTCTTTGAGAAGCCTGTACAGCTAGCGACAACATCCTAAGTCAAAGGTTCGAGTTACATGAACTTTAGCAATTCTTCACCAAAGTCCTGCAACACAGACTCTCGACTTAGCACGTCGTTCCTAGGTGTAAATAATGAGCTTAGAATTTCATACAATGTTTTTTTCACAGTCTCATTACCGCATTATATATTTGTCTATTCATGTAGATATTTCATAATGCTTATTTACTTTTGAGCATTTTGACGTTGCAAAGATTGGAACGATGGACAGAAGTAGCTACAATCTGCTGACCAGACGGCCCACAGGATTACTTTCGGCAGCTCTGTAAAATACGATGGTGTCACAGCAGGAGATGGAGCGAGCACTAAAAATGGGCTTTATGCACATAATGCACAAATTAGGCGTACTATATGCATACCTTTAAGTAGCAAAACTTGGACAGGTCAATTCAACATGAAGAGCTAAAACTTCCAATAATATGATTCAAATAATAAAAGTAATTTAACTTTACAAGGATTTATCAACATTTTTATATGATTAGGGTTTTAATATAAGATATGGGTGCATTCACACCACCTCTGTTTAGTCCGAGTGAATCAAACTCCAGTTCGTTGATGTAGATTCTCAGTCATCCAGGACAGTGTAGCCTTGAGAGTTTAAATAAAGGCAACCAGACTTGAAAATGTTTCGTCTCTCAATCCAAGAGGCTTCTTTAATTCTGGAAAACTGGAGTATCAGATATATAAATCTAAATGTTAGGCTGTTACTTTGTCCTTTAGACGTAGATGGATTGCGGTGGAAAACAAACTGCTGTTTTTGTTTCCATGCGTTTTTTACATAATTTTACGAGCTGCACGTCTAGTAAAAAGATGTCCAGCTTAATCAAAACGTACTTTCTGTCGCCCGTTGCTTCTTGAACCGGGAATGCATTCACAAGCTGAAGAAAATAAACTCTAGTTAACCAAAAATGACGCTGCAATGGTAGGCAGACCCAGCATAAATAGTCAGCACCCCCTGCTGTCCTGTTGGGGAACTGCTTTGCAACACTGACTAATGGTGAACGATAAATGTCTCTGTTGATACGTCAGCGTCTAGGTGAAACCTTGCTGACGGAGAAATAGAAACTAGGATTAATCACTTCAGGACTTCAGTGTTTTTGCAAAACATTCTGAGAGAACCAAAAATCTTCATGTAAAAGTACTTTCAACTGTGGATCAGCCTGTCAAGTCCTGCAAGTGGCACCATGCATGCAGCATGCAGGAGGACTAGGAGGACAGATGGAGAGGCTGGGGTAAGAAAGCAAACCAAATCGTTCTGCAGAACAAAGAATCCTGATCAACGCAGAGACTGACGGTATGCATGTCGGCTCATGTGAGGACTGTGCTTCACGTGTGGGCGTGTAGAGATAAAAAAATATATTGGAGATGGAATAAAGTGGAACTAGAATAAAGCAGAAGGAACAGCAGAAACATCTGTTAAGTCGCCAAAGTTAGCCGCCTAGTGTGGGCAGCAGCCGGTGATGCAGTAAACATTTCCTCCCGTCCTCCCTGTTCCAACATCGGGGGGCTTCTGACAGGGTCAAGGGTGAGGCAGGGACACGTCCTCCTCCCCCTCCAGGCTGGGTTCAGTGGAGGAATCTCAACTCTCTTTTAGATTAAGTTTTTTTCTTCAAAAATCAAAAACATTTAACATAAAACTCCAGCGGATGTTACAATAAAACCTAGCCCTGATGTAAAGTTCTCCAGAAGCTCCTCCCTGACCTGCTGCTGGATGTTCTCTACAGAACCAGAACATCTATGATCGTTTATTCATCACTTTTGAAGTCAATCCCGTTTGGCATTGGATTTTCTTTAGGAGTAACAGAGTAAAGGGGGGCTGAAAACAAACTCATGCCACACTTTTTAGATTTTATCCATAAAACGTAAAAACTACTGTTTACTTTACAGGAACCTACCGTTTGTTTATGTGCATGTCCATTAGAGCTCAGGCTGTTTTGATGTCCATCATTTGGACCGATGGGGTCAAACAAATCCAGTTCATTTACTGTCACTCAGTTTTTAAAATAATATTCAATAGAAGGGCTTGGCGGTATTGCAAAATTGTCATATCACTGTATTTTAAAAAAAACATATTGCCGTCGGTGCCGGCTGGGGGGGGGCTGTGGTCGGCCGGTGGTTGGCGGGCGCTGCTGCCCTTTCCATCTCCCCGGGCTGGTTCCTGTCGCTTGCTCCCCGGTGGCCGCTTGCCGCGTCCGGGCGTCGGCGAGAGGCCGTGGCGGGTGGCCGGCGTCTCCGGGCCCGATCGGCTATATTGACACTGGACATGGCTCCTGGGTCTTGGTCTTAGCCCTCGCGGGGGTGCTGGGGTGGGGGGCTCTGGCCGGTGTTGGTCGGCCTCCACGGTGACTGACCAGTTGGTGGGGTGTGGGCTGGTGGGTGGACGTGCTGGGTTCTGTTGCCACCCGGCCATCGGGCGGTAGTAGCAAGGCTGGAGGATGTCGGCCTGGGGATTGGCCGCCCGGGACTTCGGTCTGCTCACGGGCCTGGCGCGGCATGTCCGGGGTACCCGAGTCGGTGGTGCGCCGGGTTCCGGCCTCGGCCCGGGGGTCCTCGGACGCTGGCGGTGCCTGGGGCGTCTCTTATTGGCGGGGAGGCTTTTTACCATCTAGCACAGGCGCTCTTTTTAACGGGGTGCGCTTGGGACGGGAGGGGGGAGGGCGTTGAGGGTGAGGGGGGGCTAAACTCAACCTGGGTGTCTAGTGACATGTGTTTTGTTAGCAGTGTGAATGTTGGGGAGGATTTAGGTATGCCCCTGGCATGGGGGCTGGTGGATTGCCGGGGCCCCCATGGGGCTCGGCGGTACCGCTGCCGTGGGCCCCGACTGGACGTGCTGGGGCCTCCCACCCCTGGTGGATCGGGCCGAACGGGGGTGCCTATTGGAGTCAGCAGGGGAGCTGGCTCCCTGGGGTTGGCAATGGTCACCCCAGTTATTTTCTCCCCATCCCCATGCCTCTGTCCACCTGCTCCTTCATTCTACCATTCACAAGGCCTTGGGACGTGGGCACGTCACTGGGGTGCGGGATGGAGCTTCCGTCTTCGCTACCCGGTGGCGGCCTGGGTCCCGATTTTATTGAGCAATTTAGACACTACACTTGCAACATTTACAGGGAACGCACATGTAGGGACCTGGCGGTGTGGCGCCACAGGCGAGGCCCCCCCGTTGTGGGGGCCTCGCCTGTGGTGCCGGCACCCACTGGTTAAACGCATCTAGACACTGAGGGCCCGGGGGGGGAGATGGGGGTACCCGGCAGTATTCCCATGTCCCCCCCCTCTGTTTTAAGTGCACATTAGAACAACACGCAACAACACCACATTGAGCTGGGGGAGAGAGGCTGGGGGGTCTTTCCACACCCCTGTTCGTTGGACCATCAGGGGTCGGAGCCCGGATAGAACATCACGCCGTCTGGTCGGGGTCCTGGGCTGGTGGGCTGCTCTTGCCGGTGTGGGGGCCTTGGCGGTCTACTTGTCCCCGTCCTGGTGGGCAAAGGGGTCTGTCTCCTGGGTGCAGGGGCAGGGTTCTCTACTGGGGCGTCTGTCCCTGGGCCTGGGAGTATGGAGTATAGTGTACGTATGGGGGGTATGAATGAGGGTATAGCGTCCTTTTTTCGTATGTCCTGTATTTGTAAGAATGTGTACACATGAGAGGGAGGGTACGTATGAGTGTCTCTGTCTGTCTATGTCTACCTGTCAGGTTGGGTGTTTGGCTGCTCTCTGGCCTGATGCATCTTCTTCCCTCCCCGTCACTCCCCGTCGGTGATGGTTGCTCCTGCCCGCTGGTTGATGATGACTCTCGATGCATGGGGCTGGGGGTCCCGGTTGCGGCCCGGCTCGGTCCTGGTGCATGTCGGGCGGGTCCTGGGTGGTCCGGTGTGTCGGGCGGCCGCTGTTTCGGGCCGATGTCCTCCTTGGATTGACTGGGGCACCTCTTATGGGGGTGCCGGGGTTGTAGAATAGGTTGGTGCCGTCCGGTGGATCGGTGGGGACCGTGCCTGGCGCCCAGTCCTCCTGCCGGTTCCAGGACTTCAGCTGGCTGGTCTGTTCACCTGGTGGGGCTGTCCGGCATTGGCTGGGCCCCTGATCTTGGCGCCCCACGTGGGGCGGGATCTGGACCCTGGAGCTGGAAGATCTGGATGTCCAGGTGCCGGCTGGGCGCGGCCTGGGGAGGGCGTACATCCGCTGTGGCTCTTGCTGTGGCTCCCTGGCGTGTGGATGTGTGGAGGCGGGCCGGGTTGTTGGCGGTGGGTACTGGTCCGGGGTGGCGGCGGCGTGTGTTGTCCGTCGGTTGGCTGCGGGTCCTCCTTGCCTGCGGCGGCGGCGGGGGGCCCTTGTCGGCTGGTCCCTGGTTGGGGCCCCGCTGGGGGGCGGGGTGCCCCTGGTCCCCGTGGCCTCCGGTTCCTGGTCCGGGCCCGCCCTGGCGTAGCCGGTTACCGGCGGAGCCCGTGGGCTCGTCACTGCGATCTCTCGGGCCCCAGCATCGCGGCTGGTGGGTGCTCCCCTGGGACTTCCATCTGTTCCTCTCTTGGTGGGTGATCGACCCTGCGCTGATCCGCCTGTGGACTCTGTACTCTGTGGGACGCTGGATGCATACATCTCTTGCCTCCTCCATGTCTGTGCCGATTCCTGTAGGACGGATTGACGGTTCCTTACACCAGCTATCAATCACTTGCATGGGGAAACCTTATTCAGACCTGCATGCTCGCACACACATAGGTGTGGGGACATAGGTGAGGACGGACATATCTTAAGCTGAGGTTATCATCATTAGTTAGTTGTTCACAGGAGCTTACCAGAAACATTTGTATTATGTTCATTAATCAATGCTTGTGTGTAGTGAATGTGTAATTCTTTGTTTATTCTACCAGATCCGAACTATTGGTTTGGTTCTTTACAGTTTGTTGTTTTTGTTTTGTATTACTGTTTCTCTGCCGTCCGGCAGAGGTGGAGGACTGGGATGTTTTCTTGTGTTCTTTATTTGCCTCCCTGTCTTGTGTCGTCGGTTCGCCCCTCTGTTGGTCCGGTTTCTTTTCTTCACCTTCTTCCTTTCTCCCTTCCCGTCTCAGTTTAATGTCCATGACGTCAGGAAATTGAACCCACAGTAATCACTAATAAAGATTTTTCATACATATTTCATATACTACAGCGAAGCTGTAATACTCTGCTTGGGAAAGTAAAACTGTTGGGCTTGTACTTGGTACTCAGACACCAATTCTGAGTAGCATACTGCTAGACAGGACACGTTAAAAAAACAAAAACATATTGGTATTATGGTATGTAATGTTATTCTTTTCCATATAAGACCGTTCATATCTACATTATCTTATAAGAATGAAAAATATAAAAATGTGCCTTAAAAAGCCAATTTTACTGTGATATGGACTGCATCGTGTTTTTTCCAAACAGGTGAATGATATGAAAATAATTATACTTATTATGATTCTAATAAACATTCTTGATGTTCTAAGGCTGAAAGTAAACGTGTTTTTTAACCTCACATTGACGCAAGCAGCAAACTGCATCTTGTACTGGCTTTGCATGTAGTACTGAAGAATCCAGCTAGGGGGCAGAGTACAGACTCAGACCGGGTTTTACCAAAGCAGAAGTAAAATAAATATGGTGACCGTAGGAGATTATTAGCTGGTTAATATTCGGATAACAGCAAAAAAGACAGCAGAAGTATCGTAGATGGTATGTAAAACATATTTACCTCTATTTTTTATCTCTGTCCTACTGGTTTTGCCGCCGTTGACCGCGTGTACCTACAGACGATGAAGTAGCGCTAAACACTCCCCTATACTGGTTACTCCCAATAGAGTTTGTAAAAGATTTGCTGTTCGGTTCTGGTCTGACCTTTTAAAGCCGATAAACTTCTGAACTACAGACGTGATTCCTCTTTTTAGAATTACTTCCTCAGCATTGTTTGCTTTGTTCTGGTAGCTCCTGCTAGCAGCTGTACTTGTTAAAAGCGTTACTTTTCACACTGTGGTGAAGAGCGTGTAGCAGTGACATTGGTCCCCGCTGAAACGCTTCCTCACATTAAATGTTCCAAAAGTTGTCTGAGCTATTCACCGGTGTATTAAAAATTCATATCATGACGAAAATAAACACCGATTTTCGGTATGAACCAGTATACCACCCAGGCTATATACCACCCAAAATAGGATTTGTTTTATTTTTTTATACAGAGAACTACAGATAAACAATGAAATGAAATGACTGAACATCGTCTCACAGCTTCCTCCTGCTCTGCATAGAACTGGAATGCTCACCTGATTGTGCATAATCAAATAACGGGATTGCTGGAGAAGTTTTAGATTTTCGGCCTTCTTACGGGGGTTTAGATGTTGTTCTGGAGGCTGAACCCGCGCTCCACTGCCACACTGTAGACTGGAAATAAGCGCTGCTTCAGGCCAAGTTTGGAAATCTGGTAACATTTCTCTAACTGAAGCGATCAGAAGTCAGAAAGACTCTCTGAAGGAACCGTTTCCTGACCTGCAAGCTATCGATTCACACTGGTTTAATGCACAACAACGGCACGCTGCAAAGCCTTGGTTACTCAATAACACGCTCCCAGCTCGTGGTTACAGAGATGCAGCAAGTACAGTGTCCTGGTCTGAGATGATGCTCATATGCTCCATTGGGAATCTTTGTCTTGTGGATTAATTTAGTTAAATGTACTCTGTAAAGTTAAAAATGTCTGAGCGTCTATACTTAGTAGAGAGAGGTGTGAATACTAATCTGTCAAAATGGAAAAAAATGGTAAATACGGAAAATGCTTAAAACTGTTAAGTCAATCCTGATCTCCAATACCTTTCAAATAGTGCCGTGTTGAAAAAGCCTCAACAGAAAATAATTTCTGAATCAAGTCATAGAATTTGAACTCATCTGCAAGTTTTATTTTTAACTTTTTTTTTTAATAGTTAGCCCTTTTTAGAGTTAACATAAGAAGAAGTCCAGACAGCCATTTTAGGTCTTGTGTCTGAAAGTTTCTCCTGGTGAACCGTTTCTCACACAGTGTTCAGTCATTGATTTACAGGCATATTATTAAGA
Organism: Apricaphanius iberus; assembly: GCA_028564705.1. NCBI lineage: Eukaryota > Metazoa > Chordata > Actinopteri > Cyprinodontiformes > Aphaniidae > Apricaphanius > Apricaphanius iberus. Next base: position 818,536 of record JAPXFQ010002006.1, read on the forward strand.
TAATGGCTCAAATTCTTTTTAATTTTTTTTAACAGCACTGACTCATATCTATATTGAACTGGATCAGATTGAATAGGATCGGATCACGATACTAACTCTTGAGCATCAGAATTGAATTGTTACTTAATATGAATCGATATCAAGCCCTACTTCCTAGATTCATATTTTCCAGTAGTCTCAGTGCTAAGGAAGAAAAAATACGAAAGATAACAAGAAGAACAAACGAGGATGGACAAGAGGAGGAAGAGTTACGGCTACAACCAAAAGAAAAAAGGAGCGATGAAAGAACGAATGGAACCCATTTAGTCTACTTATACATTTTTCCTGTATTGGATTTCCATTTTCAAAATTTATTCAAACCTGGAAACCAATTGTCCAAAGTGTGAGGATTAAAAAAATCCAAATAAAGTTCAAGAAGTGACAGAATGTGAAGCTTTTCAGGGCGTAAATGTCCCAGTGTCTTTCTGTCTCAGAATCATGTGATCCGAGGATTCCTCTGCATTAGAACACAGCGGCTGATGTAAACCGTGTTGCCTTCTCAGAGACGGACTCGCATACCAGAGTTTTCCACCACAAAAACACACACACGCATGTCCAAAATGAGACCATTGTCCTGCAGTGGAAGCCAGACGTCGAGGCCAGAGGCAATCTGCTGCAGAGAGCTCAAACTTTATCGCAATCCAGGACTCCACCCTCCAGATAGCCAATCATCCCACACCGCACGGCGCTGTGATTAATACGCCGCACGGGTGGGGGAGGTCATAGGTCAGCTTTGCTTGGGTTCTAAGGTCGGCGCTGCAATGTGGGGCCAGCACTGTGCTGTCCACTGTATCACTGCTGATGATAAAGCTCAGAGAGCCTCATGAATACTGCATGAGAGCCCTGCCACGGCAGGATGGGGGGGGAAAACAAAAGGGCAAGATTTCATCTACGAGAGAGGGAGAGGAGGGATAAAGAGGGTCCTGTGAGGCCCAACAAAGACAAGCTTTATTGCAACAAGGGTCAAATGGGCGTTTTATTCATAGTTTCCTCCTCTACACAGAGGAGGGCTCCCTGAGGGGCCTTTAAGGCAGAGGAGGTGTGCATGTTTGTGTTAATACACTTCTTCTCCCCGTTACCACCCTCACAGGGACAAAAACAGCCTAAAAAAGGTCTAAAACGGGCCGGTTTCATGGCCGGGAGATCTTCTGATGCGTCTGTCGGACCAGCTGAGAAGCAGATGTTTGGTGTGCAGCAGCAGCAGCGGCTCGCCAGCATCAGGATCACTCCTCTGCAGCTATAACTGGCACAGAGATGGCAGAATGTTCTAGAGCAGAGCAGAGCTAACAGGATCCAGGGCCACGCAGGAAGCTTGTGCTGAGAAATCCAGCCGAACACCGCAGAGACCCCGGGTGGGTGGACAGCAGAGGACGGGAGAGTTGTATTAAGTCAGGGCCAGAGATCCATGGGCGACACGTGGCTGGAGCTGCAGAGCCAGATTCAGAGCTGGAGAGGAAAATGGACCAGATCCTAAAAATCACATGATTCTATGGAGAAAATCCTCCTCCTGAAACACATGAAAGTTCCCTGTTTTAGTGCTTTAACCAGGTTCAGACTCTAACCTGGCAGAAAAAAATTAACAGTGGCTAGAAAAAGAAAAGGAATCTGAAAAGTGTGGCATGTGTTTATATTTAGCCTCCCTGAGCTGATACTTCAAGGATTCTTTTGGTCACGTCTCTACCATCTTTAAGCATACATGTCCTGTTATCAAATTTTTACTTTCTTTAATATACAAAGTACTCTTTTGTTTTCTGGAACACCCAGACAGTCGTTGTAGATGGCCGAACATACCGAGCCAGGGTCTGGTTCAAATTTCTTCCTTTTCTTCTCCACTGTCGAAACATGCTTGCTCAGGGATTACTGAAGGATTGCTGAGGTTTGAGTACGCATACGACGCACAACTGGCATTCAATGACTTGATGCATTCTGCTGGGATTCCTTAAATACAAAACTTAACTGATTGGAAGGTTTAGATGATTGAATTGAAAAGAATTTTGTTGTAAAGTGTATATATATATATATACACTACCGTTCAAAAGTTTGGGGTCACCCAAACAATTTTGTGTTTTCCATGAAAAGTCACACTTATTCACCACCATACGTTGTGAAATGAATAAAAAATAGAGTCAAGACATTGACAAGGTTAGAAATAATGATTTTTATTTGAAATAAGATTGTTTTTACATCAAACTTTGCTTTCATCAAAGAATCCTCCATTTGCAGCAATTACAGCATTGCAGACCTTTGGCATTCTAGCTGTTAATTTGTTGAGGTAATCTGGAGAAATTGCACCCCACGCTTCTAGAAGCAGCTCCCACAATTTGGATTGGTTGGATGGGCACTTCTTGCGTACCATACGGTCAAGCTGCTCCCACAACAGCTCAACGGGGTTCAAATCTGGTGACTGCGTGGCCACTCCATTACCCATAGAATACCAGCTGCCTGCTTCTTCTCTAAATAGTTCTTGCACAATTTCGAGGTGTGTTTTGGGTCATTGTCCTGTTGTAGGATGAAATTGGCTCCAATCAAGCGCTGTCCACTGGGTATGGCATGGCGTTGCAAAATGGAGTGATAGCCTTCCTTATTCAGAATCCCTTTTACCCTGTACAAATCTCCCACCTTACCAGCACCAAAGCAACCCCAGACCATCACATTACCTCCACCATGCTTAACAGATGGCGTCAGGCATTCTTCCAGCATCTTTTCAGTTGTTCTGCGTCTCACAAACGTTCTTCTTTGTGATCCAAACACCTCAAACTTGGATTCATCCGTCCACAGCACTTTTTTCCAGTCTTCCTCTGTCCAATGTCTGTGTTCTTTTGCCCATCTTAATCTTTTTCTTTTATTGGCCAGTCTCAGATATGGCTTTTTCTTTGCCACTCTGCCCTGAAGCCCAGAATCCCGCAGCCGCCTCTTCACTGTAGATGTTGACACTGGTGTTTTGCGGGTACTATTTAATGAAGATGCCAGTTGGGGACCTGTGAGGCGTCTGTTTCTCAAACTAGAGACTCTAATGTACTTATCTTCTTGCTCAGTTGTGCAACGCGGCCTCCCACTTCTTTTTCTACTCTGGTTAGAGCCTGTTTGTGCTGTCCTCTGAAGGGAGTAGTACACACCGTTGTAGGAAATCTTCAATTTCTTAGCAATTTCTCGCATGGAATAGCCTTCATTTCTAAGAACAAGAATAGACTGTCGAGTTTCAGATGAAAGTTCTCTTTTTCTGGCCATTTTGAGCGTTTAATTGACCCCACAAATGTGATGCTCCAGAAACTCAATCTGCTCAAAGGAAGGTCAGTTTTGTAGCTTCTGTACCGAGCTAAACTGTTTTCAGATGTGTGAACATGATTGCACAAGGGTTTTCTAATCATCAATTAGCCTTCTGAGCCAATGAGCAAACACATTGTACCATTAGAACACTGGAGTGATAGTTGCTGGAAATGGGCCTCTATACACCTATGTAGATATTGCACCAAAAACCAGACATTTGCAGCTAGAATAGTCATTTACCACATTAGCAATGTATAGCGTGTGTTTCTTTAAAGTTAAGACTAGTTTAAAGTTATCTTCATTGAAAAGTACAGTGCTTTTCCTTCAAAAATAAGGACATTTCAATGTGACCCCAAACTTTTGAACGGTAGTGTATATATATATACACATATATATATATATATATATATATATATATATATATATATATATATATACACACATATATATATATATACATACATACATATAAATGTCAAACTCAAGGCCCGGGGGCCAAATCCGGCCCAACATACCTTTTATGTGGCCCTGTAAACTCTAGAGGAACTTATAAACAGAACATTTAAGTTCTATTTATGTGCACCCCAATACAATTTTATTAGTACAATCAATTTAGAGTTTTTTTGAAAAGTCGTAAATTTATCGGGCCAGATCAGTCTCATTAAGAATAAACTCACACAGGGTTTTTCACAAATGTACACGCTCCTTCACAAATATAATTTCGAGGAACGCTTGTAATATAAATTCAGAAATGCACACAAAGTTGTTCCCAAATGCTTATGAGATTCACAAATGCCCACGATCTGGTTCAGATATATAATGTTGAGAGAAGCTTCATATATAAACTCACAGATCATACAGATCGCTGAACGTGTATTTATTCACCATTTCTCATTTGTGAACCTCTCTGCATTTGTGAGAGAATTCTGTGTAGTGAGATCTGAGACTCTAACACGGAGGGCCAACAAACATATCCATTGGCTAATTCATCACTCAAATTCATCACTAACCAGCTGTGTTCGCTTTCAGCCAATCGTATGGCTCCAAACATTTTCTATCACTGCGGGCTTAACATACGTAGCCCATTAATTAGTAATTACTAATTCGTACCCACTATCTATTAAACATGCACACAGATTCATAATCTGTTTGCTCCGTTAATCAAACTATTTGACTGTGTGGGGTGTAATATACCCTGGTTGCTTCTATAAAGTAATATGCTGCCATGGTACAACGGATAACACGCAGGATTATCGCCCCAATAGTAGTGAGTTTCCAAGGCTGCACCTAACCACAAATTGATTATTTTGGGTTCCTGCAGGCATCTTGTGGTTCCATCACTTCTGTGGCGACCAGTGTCCGCACTTATTATGCTGTCATTGTCAACTTACCATCTTCAGTGGGAGCGCTATGAATGGCCCCCAGTAACTGATAAAGGTCTATTAAATTAATACCTGCATTAATTTATGAATCAATAGTTTTTGAGCGATAATACAGGACGATTAATAGGAAGCTAAATGACCATTAAACAGCGTGTATAGCACAGGTTACATGTGCAGAAGTTATCAAGCTAACTGACATTTAATTATTGTGGACATGGTAGGAGACTTTAGAAAAAACACAAGTTTGTGTTTTGTTTTAGACATTCATGAGTATTTTATTGAATGGCTGGCATCAGATGACCAGAGAAGAACTACAGGTTTCTGATCAAGGGTCAAAATCACCTGAGCTCTGGATGGATCGGTTAAATTTTACACTGCCTTTTAGACAACCACATCATACTGAAAGGATTAGTATCGTCAGCATCATCATCATTTTACTTGTGCTTCTAAAACTAACCCTATTTATTCAGACTTTAGGTGAACACACATGCCTAACATTAAGCTAAGCACTGGAGTACCATCAGCTTTTTTAATTGTGGAAACCTCGGTTGTGACGTTGTGGGACATCTAGTTTATCTCGGTTTTAGTTACAACAATAAAAACATCATTCCAGCTGTTGGGTTGCCTGGTTCGCTACCAATACGCCCAGTGACCAACTGTGTCCAGTGAGGAATGCAACGTGGAGGAGTTTTATTGAAAGCTAAAGTTGAAAAAGTTGGCTAGGGAGTTTTGGTGTGTGTTTGATGCCATAGAAAGGTCTGGTCCATCTAGTGTAGGCTTCACCTAAAACGACTCTAGTTTCTGTTCTTCTGCAGTCACCTCCTCTGAGACGGATAACAATATCTCCATGGCTCTGAAGCACCTACTTGACTTGTTGCCATTTTTCCCAGTACAAGCCGAGCTTTGCTGACCAAATAATTGGATCATAGAGACCGTATCCATCAACCCGCAACCTGGAGCTGCTACTGGCTGGTAGATGTAAACATAACGTAATTGTTGAGCCCGTTTTAAATGTACGTTGCATTTTAATTAAAATATATATTTTTTTAGAAAATGTGGTAGTTTCATTCTGCAACGCCCTAAAACCCTCATTGTTGTATTTTTTTTTCAATATACCTTTTATGAAAAAGTTCATACCTGACCGTAACAGACAACAGTAGTATCTATGCTCAGAAACTGATTTGAGTTGCAGAATCTAAACATTACATAGCTAACATCCAGTAGCGATAGCTTGGTTTAAGTTAGCAGTTTGATATTCTAAATGCTAGTTGATGAAGCATGACGAGAAATACTCACTGTACCGATTTTTTTTTAGAAATCATTTCTGTTTGTGTTCTATATCCACTGGAGGCAAACAAATTGTTCCTCAGCATACCCAGGAAACCAGCGTAAACCATATGATCTACACAGACAGTTCTCGTTGTTAGAACAGTAAAAAAACATGACCGAACACGTCAGCCGAGCCTTTCTAGGCCTGTTAGATCAGAGGAAAATCTTCACTTCTTGCTGCTTCTATACAAATGTCAGTTTACCGTATGTCCAGACCAAACACGATAGGAGAGACTAGAGCTTCAGGTTTACACGTAAAATCAATGGAGGAGCGCGATTTGGTGCGACTTGGTGTCCCAGGACACTTAAGAAGCAGATTTGTCGCAAAAAAGCTTTTCTGCCTGATTCGCGCTACAGATGCAATGGAAAATTCGCGCTGCATTTTATGGGGTGCATTTTGTGCATTTGCACTCATGGCATCTACCGCTGGAGTTGGAAAAATCTAAACTCCAGCATCAAATCGCGCCGCGACAACCAATCAGGGCACAGAGTGTCAGTGATTTAGTCACAGCCTCAGCAGGACATGGAGGAAATACTGATAAACATCGTGGCTAATCACCCTGAGCTACATGTCACAAGCATTTTGCTTTACAGATGTAGGAAAAAAAAATGTTTTAAATAGGTTAAACTCTTTAGACAGGAATGCTCTTCAGACGGTTTGTGGGTGGCTCTTAAAAGAGCCGTTGTTGCTGTAAAAGCACCTCTCAGCCTAGAAGTGAGCCTTGAAACGGCCTCCTCACCTGGTTTACTGGTAGCAGCTCCAGCACGCTGCTCAAATATTATAAACTTTTACGAACCGCAGACAGATGGACAGCTGCTCAGAAATGTAGTTGGTGTTTCGGCAGGCGAAGCTTGGACCTTCACGGCACAAACTGGGCGAGCAGGTCACGTTCTCCAGGCGGCGTTTATGAGAGGCTTGCTGCTGTTTATGGATCCCTCCGCCTTAGCTAGACTGTATCTGTAGCTTACTGGCCTCCAAATTTAAACAAGGTGCTATTAAGCCATAATTTCTTTATATGTTGCCTCAAAGACGTCATCTTTTTTGTGAATTCAGTGATCTGACATGTTTCTCCAGGCTTACTTAAAGTTTTCAAGGTTTCTCTTTATTTTTTATTTTTTTTCATCCTAATGTATCAATTTTTTGCTTTCTCACCTGATTCTGAGCAGAAGCTCTGTAACTTAGTGACGTCAGCCAGATAAAACAATCTATCTCAAGGTTTTTAGATGCATAAGCAAAGAAAATAGTAGTTTACAAGAAAACAAGCTGAGCTACAAGCAGCTTTCAAAAAATACTTGGAAAAAACGTAAGATTTGCAGTTTGTAAAAGATTTTTGAGCTAATTGGACAAGGAGGATAAGAAGTTGTAAAGTTTTTCTACATATGGATTACCAGACTATGAACAGTAGATACAGTGGGGAAAACGAGTATTTGATACACTGCTGATTTTTGAAGTTTTCAGACTTTCAAAGCATGTAGAAGTTTGTAATTTGTATCAAAGGTACTTTTCAACTATGAGGGACAGAATTTAAAACACAAAGGCAGAAAATCACAGTGAATGATTTTTAAATAATTCATTTTCATTTTATTGCATGACATAAGTATTTTATACATCAGACAAACAGAACTAATCCTTGGTACAGAAACCTTTGTCTGCACTTACAGAGATCAGACGTTTCCTGTAGTTCTTCACTAGGTTTCCACACAATGCAGCAGGGATTTTGGCCCACTCCTCCATACAGATCTCCTCCAGAGCGTTCCGGTTTCAGGGCTGTCCCTGGGAAACACAAACTTTCAGCTCTCTCCAAAGTTTTTCTATTGGATTCAGCTCTGGAGACTGGCTAGGCCACTCCAGGACATTGAGATGCTTCCTACACAGCCACTGCTTAGTTGCCTGGCTGTGTGTTTCGGGTCGTTACCCATCTTCAATGCTCTTGCTGAGGAAAGGAGATTGTTGGCCAAGATCTCACCATACATGGCCCCATCCATCCTCCACTCAAGACAGTGCAGTCCGCCCGTCCCGTTTGCAGAAAAGCTTCCCCAATGAATGATGCTTCCACCTCCATGCTTCACAGTTGGGATGGTGTTCTTTGGGTTTTACTCATCCTTCTTCTTCTCCAAAAAGTGGAGTTTGGACCAAAAAGCTCCACTTTTGTCTCATCAGACCACATGAATTTCTCCCATTCCTCCTCTGCATCATCCAGATTTCATTGGCAAACTTCACACGGCCTTGACGTGCGCTGGCTTGAGCAGGGGGACCTTTCATGCACTGCAGGGTTTTAATCCATAATAGTGGAGTGTGTTACTGATGGTTTTCTTTGATACTGTGGTCCCAGCTCTATCATTGATCAGGTCCTGCTGTGTAGTTCTGGGCTCATCATGATCATTGATGCCCCACCAGGTGAGATCTAGCATGGCGCTCCAGACTGAGGAAGATTGACCATCGTCTTGAATTTCTTCCATTTTCTAATTATTGCACCAACAGTTGTTTCCTTCTCACCAAGCTGCATGCCTATTGTCCTGTAGCCCATCCCAGCCTCATACAGCTCTACAGTTTTATCCCTGATGTCCTTGCACAGCTCTCTGGTCTTGGTCATTGTGGAGAGGTTGGAGTTTGTTGGAGTGTGTGAACAGGTGTGTTTTGTACAGGTAATGAGTTCAAACAGGTGCAGTTAATACAGGTAATGAATGGAGAACAGGAGGGCTTCTTAAAGAAAAACGAACAGGTCTGTGGGAGCCTAAATTATTGCTGGTTGATAGACGATCAAATACTTATGTCACGGAATAAAATGGAAATTAATTATTTAAAAATCATCCAATGGGTTTTTTTGTATTTGTGTTTTGAATTTGTGTTGTAGATTCTGTCCCTCATAGTTGAAGAGTACCTTTGACAAAAATTACTGACTTCTATGAGAAAATAACATGTTATCAGGATGTTAGACGTCTAAAAGTCTATTTTGCATTATAGCCCTGATTAAAGGAACAGTTTTTTTTTTTTTTTGTAATGCCTTATTACAGTTGACAAATCTTCTTCCCCGTTGACCCCCATTATATGGATAAACGTGACTCGATATGAACCAAGGCAAGTAGCTCCAAACTTGTCTGGATGAATAAATTAACATATTTGCTAAAAATAAGGTCCAGGTTGAAAAAAAATTAACTTTTCCTTTAAGCGGTGTTCTAGTTTGAGGACAAGGTTGCAATGTGTTTCTGCATCCACATGGGGGTGATAATGTAACAAATCTATTGTGAATTCGAAGAAAATGAAAATTCTCGATCAACTTTATTTAATCCTTCCTATATCAGTTTAAAGCATGGAGAGGAGAGTGAGTTTGTTCAGAACCTTTGTGGCTATCCAATGAGGCTAGATCAAGCTGACCTGAAATAAGCCTGCAGACAAGAGCTGGAGTGGATCAGGAGATGAGTTAGGATCCAGAGAGGATCAGCTGGGAGTTATCCCACATATAAAGATGAGCGGTCTGGAGTTTTCATCATTGATACTATTCAACCATGAGACAAAATGTAAACTTTTTTTTTTATATAATCCAGAAAGCCTCATTGTGTGATTTTTTTAAAAGTTTACCTGTATAATGTGTAGAAAAAAAACATTTAGCACAATCAAGTTAACACCAACCATTCTGGCTTCACAGACCTGTTACTACTTATTTAACTAGCTTTTCTGTCCTTCACTCATTACCTTTATTAACTGCACCTGTTTGAAGTCGTTATCTGTATAAAACACACCTGACCACACCTTAAAAACAGTCAGACTCCAATCTCCACCATGGGCAGGACGAGAGGGCTGTCTAAGGACATCAGGGACAAGAAAGTACACCTGCACAAGACATGGATGAGCCAATCTACAATAAACAAGAACAAACAAGCTCATTTTTGGTTGTGCTTCAGCAAGCTGAGTCAAACTAACATTGAAGCTTCTCACAACTCCCTCACAGACCGTGGTTCAGTCTCCAGATCAGCATCTCTGGATGGAGGTAGCAGCCACAGCTCCACAAGAAGACGTTGTTAAATTGTCAGCTCTTTTCTCTCATCGTCCTCCTTTCTTTAATGAATTTGTCCAAGCTTTGTCGACTCCAACTGTGCATTAACTGACAAACTGCTGCGCAAAAACAAAGATCTGTAAACATCTGTAGCCGCCGTTTTTCCTTTGCGTTGTGTGTGACGCCTTTAGGGGCCTGAAGTTTTCCCACTGGAGAGTGTTTGCTGACATTTGAGTTTTAGTGCCAACAACCAAACAAATAAAAATTGGTTTTAATCCAAAAATGAGAATTAAGCATCAGTACCTGCCGTGTGAACGTGTCCTAAATGTTGGACTTATAATTAGCAGCGCTGTGTGAAGAAAGGGCAAAATGAACATTCATGAGACAAGTTCCCTTGTTATTTCCAGTGTGCAAATGAACATTATGCATATGTGCATGTTGTGTGTGGGAGTGGTGGGGGCAAAGAAGTCAAATATTTCAATGTGGATTCAAGAAGTACCTCCACAGACAATAAGGATACACTTTATAGATTTTCAGGACTTATTACAAATATCACATTAGCTTGAGATGATAAATTTGCCAGTTTGTAATTGAAAAACATGTTTGAATATTGTTAAATGGCTACAGTGTAAACAGAGACTACTGTCCTGCAGCTTTTAAATTTAACTCTTGCAATGCCTTAGAACCAAAACTTTCTTGCTCAGCTCTTTTTCCTGGCTAAAAACATCCAACATTGATGTGCTATGTCCACAAATAAGTCTGTACGTGTTCCTCCATATTGCTAACCGTTAGCTTTTAAGATGCCATAATTACGAACGTTTTTCTGTGATGCAGAAGGGACAAGATTTTTCGGACTCGCTTGTTTTTTCCATATATTTTCATTCTGTGGCTAATGCTGGAATGGGGGGTTGGAAAAATGTTCACACGCAGCATGCAGAGCCGGCCCAAGGCAGGAGCAAACTAAGCAGTGGCTTAGGGCTCCCCCCCCCCTACCCATCCGGGGCCCCCCATGAATGGTGAAATTTAAAAGAGACAACTGATATTAACATTTATGCATTTGATTTAGTTTTGTTTCAGTATACATTATTAATGTACATTGTTTACATTTTTTTGCAGTATCTAGATAAGTTTATTTGTAATTAATTATTTTATAATAATTAAAATTCTTTTCAACTTAAAACAAAAACTGCAAAAATATTTTAATTGACATTTAAATGAATAAAAATGTGTATAAGTTAATGTACCTTTTAATTTAGCAGTTAATTATATTTGCATTTATGAATTAAAATAAAATTTTAAATTGCTTTTTAATATTCGTTGTTTGATTGTTATGCTACTATTGTTACTATCTGATGCTTTTGTTTAACCTTTCTATAATTACCCCTCTAATTTTTAGGATGAGCCAAATAAACTCAGCCTATTTTCCCAGATTAGAAAAAATCTGGATTGAAACGCTGTTATTGTGGGTAGTGGTGATAACAGAAAGAGGGCGCCCCCGAGTCAAAATGTGGTTAAGGCCCCATAGGAATTTTGTACGGCCCTGGCAGCATACAGTGACCGGTCTTATTTCAAGAAGAACACTGTTCCTCAAGGAATGAAACTTCTAATTATCACAGTCTAAATGTTTTATTTTGAAAAATAAACATTTTCATTACGTCTGGCTATGACTCACTCTTGGTGCATGTAAGCATAGCTAAAAACGAACAGAACAATTAATAACAGAGGTCTCTGCAAAGATTATTTTCGAAGAGGAAAAGTTCCAACAAAGAGACAGAAGAGCCTATGACTAGGGATGGGTACCGATATCCGGTTCCATTACAGCACCGGTTCCGACATGAACGGTAGTAACCAGACCGAAAAGCAGCGCGCATTTCGGTGTCTTATTTCGGTCCCCCCCCCACAGCTCTTATTTTTAGCAGTTTAAAAATAAGAGCTGTGGAAATTAACGTACCAACGCGGGTGGATTAATTCCTAGAATTAACTTTTTTTGTGTGTGTCTGTGTGTGTTTGTTTTACGCATTGAACACATACAAAGAACAGCGCTCTGTTTATAATTCAGCCCGCACCACATCGGCTCTCCCTCCTAACCAGCCAAACGGATTGTTGAGGATTGTTGTGCAGCAGCATGTGTTTGTGGTCCTAAATGACAGGGGAGTATATTATTATTGGAGTATTGGCTGTGTGGTGATATAAGTTAATAAGTTGTCTGTACGAATTATCCGTCCACTTCGGATGTCCGCTTCGGTGTGCGTTTCAGTGTTTGCTGTGCGTGCAGTGCAGTCAGAGTTTGGGATGTGCCGTGCTTAAAGTTTAAATGCTTCGTATTTTTGTATAGTTATGCATCTTGGCTCACTGTATAGTTTCAGTACATTTCATAGTGAGATACCGCTGTGTTAATAATACGAAATTATTCAGGTAAGGAGATGTTTTCAGACTTAAATGAGTGCTAAAATATTAGCGGAAGTAGCTGTGTCCTTCTTCACAATAGGAGCGTTTATTTCATGTTGTGTTGAACTGAAGAATCTGCTGTTTACATTTGGAAAATGATCAAATATGACATTTGATTACTAAGTATACATTACATTTTATTTACGTGATATTTATCACAGAATGCTGAAATCCAAATGTTATGTTTATTTACATAATTTGCTTAGTTCTGCCTCTATTTGTTATTATTCATATGGGACCACAAATAAATTATGAATGTGACTGTGGAGTAAAAAAAAAAAAAAGTTAACCGATTTCTCCTATATATTTTTTTTTAAAGAGCAACTGTATCTAGATTTGTCCTTTTATTTACACAGAAATATCTAGTTATTTTTTTTAGCAATGGTGATTGATTCACAACTACTGTGATTAATTAGATTCAACATTTTTATTGTTTGACAGACTTGCTAAAAATAAAAATTTAAAATAAGAGGGTATTTGGACCATGTTTGTGTGTTTAACATTCTTTAGGCACCATTTCAAGCACCGTTTAAACAACTGCACCGTTTCAAAAGTACCGGTTTGGCACCGGTATCGGATAAAACCTAAACGATACCCATCCCTACCTATTACTAGCTAAACCTACATTTAGCTGAAAACACCAGGAGACCAACTTAAAAGATCTCTGTATAAAACGTGGCAACCGGCTTTCTAACGAGGCAATGAAACCTTTAAAACAGAGAAACAGCCACAAGGCTCCCACCGATTCAGCCTTGTGGTGAATTCTATTTTCCCTGCACTTCTTATTTGTTTTTGTGGAAAGTCTTATTTTTAAAGGCATTTTTGTTAAGCATTTATTTGCAACACATTAACGATCAGTCTGTAAAAATATTGTCTGACATTGAACTAGGGGACTGCGCTGAAGGACTCCTATAGAAATAAACCAAACGCTGGAATTAGATTAAGATGTTTCAAGCAGTGGTTGTAAGGTTAATGGTTTAGGTTATTATATTAGAATGATTTTTTTTTTAGTACTGTACATGCTATACGTCACATTAATGTTGGAACGCTGTCATATTAATCTCACCAAACACCCGTTTAATGAGCTTCTGCAGACACGTTACTATAACCGCTGCATTCATCAGAATCCCCAGAATAAAAAATGATCACCTCTCTGGTGCGGACCAACAGGAACTCCTATTTTCTTCATCCTGATTGCCATTACTCCACCCCCCCTACCCCCCACCCCCAAGGTCTGATGCAGCTGTAATCACCATTGTAAACCTCGTGTCATTGTGAGGACACGTATAATTAAAAGAGGATTAGCAATGGCCGGGCCCAGATGCCTTCTGCATGTAATTAACATTCAGACAATGTGGCGTGCAAACAGAGGAAACACCTGTGTTTGTGGGCGCGTCCTGCGTGTGATGCCGCTGCGTCTGTAATTGTGTGCGAAGGCGTTTCTAAGGACGCGTGTCTGGGAGGGATTAACCTCCGCCTGACATCAGCCAGGCAGACCCGTTCAACACGGCACACAGGATCCTCACAGGAAGTGGCTTTTAAACAGAAATCATCCACAAAGTGACAGTGAATAACCCAAGGTATTCAGCATTTCATAATCTGAGACTGACTAATATTCCTACAGTTTTAATCTCAAACGTTGTAAATCTCTTCCTCAAACCTTCGGGCTCTCACTCAAAATCGTATTTTCTTGCAAATATTCTCTTATCTATGCTGCTGAGGAGGTAAAAAGAAAATTTCACAATATATTGTTGCATTTTTCATGGAAAACAAAAAATGAAATGGCTCGAGTAATTTCAGTTTGGCTATTTTGGACCTAAGTGCGGAAAGTTTGGACACCCGTTATCTAGCTCTTCGCAGGACACACTTTAAATCTTACACAAGTTTTTATTAATATACATGTACAGTTTTAATTTTTCATTAAAAACTATTTTTTACTTACTTTTACCTTCATAAAAGATTCTTCCTGGAGTTGGTTAGTTCTTTTGCTTATTTAGTCTAAAGGACCATTTTAGTTCTTTCGTGGTGTTTAGGTTTTACTTTAGTGTTTTGATTTAAGCACTTCTTTTTTTCCATATGTTTCCCTTTCCTGCTCTTAGATCTTTTCATCTTTCTGTTTGATTACGTTTTACCTTTTATGTTTCTGTAGTTCATCAGTCTTTGTTATTCCTTTATTCTTTGATTACATATTTCCTCATAAATATATTTAGTTTGTTTCTAGTTTCTTATTTAGGATGGTTTCTCCTCCTTACCATTCCACTCCCCAGTCCATCGTCTTCACCTTTTCTTTCCCTCCCCTGGATCTGTTTGTGTGTTCTCAGGTTTTCTCAATCCATTCTTCACTCCTCCTCAGCATATTTAAGCTCCCAGTTTCAGTTAATTCCTTGCTTGTTCGTCAGCATTTCTCCCTGTCCTCCGGTCATGTGATTTTGCCTCCTGTTTTTTTTGTAAGTTTATCATCTTGTGTCATTAAATGCCATTGTTAATTACAGTTTAAAGTGGATTTTTCATGCAACTTTCCAGCAGCCCAGCTGGAACTGGGATTGGTTTCTGGGACCTGATCGACTGCTGCTGCTTGTTCACATCGAGTCCTGATGCCGGGATGAGAAGATCAGCGTTACTCCGTCCAGGCTTGGCGACATTAAAAGGTTGACCTTCTAATGGATCCAACCTTTCAGCTTCTTCCTTCCGTCATGCATATAGAAGGTGGCAGCATCCTGTCTGGAAGGGTGCTGTAGGTCCACGCTCGAATGTCTTTCTGCGACAGGATGCATATAATTCAGTGTGCCTGCGACTGTGTGGGCGCAGAGCTACTGGAACAATTGTGTGCAGAATTAATGCCGGTGGGGTCGCTTAGCATTACCCCCGACCCCCGTGAGATGAGGTCAGAGAGAAAGGCCACAGCGGAGACGTGAGAGTGTCTCACCGCTGACCTGCAGGCCATTAGCTGGAGGGTCAGAGCCCGTTCCTGCTGCGGCGCACAGACACAAACTTCTGTCAGTGTTTCACTAATAACCACGCTCCTGGTTCTGCAACTCAAACCCATAAAGCCAGACTTCTAGACAACCAACGAGCAGCCCTGTGGCTAAACGTCACCGGTATTTAATCCCAAGCAGAATGTATGAACTCCAAAAAACAGAAAGACAAAAGAATTTGTTACAAATCCTAAATTAGCCCAATTTTAATCCTAATTTCATTTTAAAAACTGACAATAGCGGTTGGAGAGTTAGTGATAAACACAAACTAACTAGAAGTGCGCTCAGAGCGCAGACCTCTTCTTGTTCATGGTCCCGCTGCGTACGTTCCCGCATGATTTCATGAAAATACATACTTAACTTTTTGAGTTGTGTTTATGGAACCGATGGTTCTGACAAACAGTAGTAATCAGACCGAAAAGCAGCGCACATTTTGGTGCCCAATTTGGGTTATTTTTTATTTGTTTTTACCAGAGATGTGAAACACTTTGGATTCTGGGCATCCCATCAGCCAAGATCGATTCCCTACATCACCAGAAAAAGTAAACATGGCCATCTTTATGCAAAAAAAGGATGTCAAAATTAATAAATTAATACGGGTCAACTTTTCTTTAAACAACACATACACACAACAGGCCCTGTTAAATTCAACCAGCTCTCCTTCCTAACCAGCCAAACTATGGAATAATGTGCAGCAGCATTTTTTTGTGATCCTTTTATTTTTACTGTGGGTTAAATTTCCTGACGTCATGGACACTAAACCGAGACAAGAAGGAAGAAAGGAAGAAGGTGAAGAAAAGAAACCGGACCAGCAGAGGCGCGAACCGATGACACAAGACAGGGAGGCAAACAAAGAACACAAGAAAACATCCCAGTCCTCCACCTCTGCCGGACGGCAGAGAAACAGTAATACAAAACAAAAACAACAAACTGTACAGAACCAAACCAATAGTTCGGATCTAGTAGAATAAACTAAGAATTACACATTCACTACACACAAGCATTGATTAATGAACAAAAATACAAATGTTTCTGGTAAGCTGCTGTGAACAACTAACTAATGATGATAACCTCAGCTTAAGATATGTCCGTCCACACCAATGTCCCCACACCTATGTGTGTGCGAGCATGCAGGTCTGAATAAGGTTTCCCCATGCAAGTGATTGATAGCTGGTGTAAGGAACCGTCAATCCGTCCTACAGGAATCGACACAGACATGGAAGAGGCAAGAGATGTATGCATCCAGAGTCTCACAGAGCGCAGGAGCTGCAGGCGGACCAGCGCAGGGCCGATCACCCACCAAGAGAGGAACAGATGGAAGCCCCAGGGGAACACCAAGCAGCCGCAATGCTGGGGCCCGAGAAATCGCAGTGACGAGCCCACGGGCTCCGCCGGAAACCGGCTACGCCAGGGCGGGCCCGGATCAGGACCCGGAGGCCACGGGGACCAGGGGCATCCTGCCCCCCAGCGGGGCCCCAACCAGGGACCAGCCGACAAGGGCCCCCCGCCGCCGCCGCAGGCAAGGGGGATCCGCAGCCAACCGACGGACAACACACGCCGCCGCCACCCCGGACCAATACCCACCACCAACAACCCGGCCCGCCACCACACACCCACACGCCAGGGAGCCACAGCAAGAGCCACAGCGGACGTACGCCCTCCCCAGGCCGCGCCCAGCCGGCACCTGGACATCCAGATTTTCCAGCTCCTGGGTCCAGATCACGCCCCACACAGGGCACCAAGATCAGGGGCCCAGCCAATGCAGGACAGCCCCCCCCAGATTAACCGACCAGCCAGCAGAAGTCCTGGAACCGGCAGGAGGCCTGGGCGCCAGGCACGGTCCCCACCGATCCACCGGACGGCACCAACCTACTCTACAACCCCGGCACCCCCATAAGAGGTGCCCCAGTCAATCCAAGGAGGACGTCGGCCCGAAACAGCGGCCGCCCGACACACCGGACCACCCAGGACCCGCCAGACATGCACCAGGACCGAGCCGGGCCGCAACCGGGACCCCCGGCCCCAGGCATCGAGAGCCATCATCAACCAGCGGGCAGGAGCATCCATCACCGACGGGGAGTAACTGAGGGGAAGAAGACGCATCAGGCCAGAGGGAAGCCAAACACCCAACCTGACAGGTAGACATAGACAGACAGAGACACTCATACGTACCCTCCCTCTCATGCGTACACATTCTTACAAATACAGGACATACGAAAAAAGGACGCTATACACTCATTCATACCCCCCATACATACACTATACTCCATACTCCCAGGCCCAGGGACAGACGCCCCAATAGAGCACCCTGCCCCTGCACCCGGGAGACAGACCCCTTTGCCCACCAGGATGGGGACAAGCAGACCGCCTGTTTGTGATCCTAAATGACATGCAAGTGTTTTATTATTGACGTATTGGGTTGATATGATAAGTTCATAAGTTGTCGTTATAATTTTCTTTACAGTCCACTTTGGATGTCAGCTTGCTGTGTGCGGGGCAGAGTATAAATATGTCGTATTTATGTTGATTTTAACATGTTGGTTCATTGTCTGGCTGTAGTATATTTTATAGTGAGGTACCGCTGCATTAAACTGCACAATTTTTCAAGTACTTATATATATTTAAGTGTATTTAAGTGATATTTTTGGACTTTAATTAGTGCTAACTATTAGCGGAAGTAGACGTGTATATCTTCATAATAAGAGCGTTCATTTCCTGTTGTGATTAACCGAAGAATCTACAGAGTGATTACTTATGGGAAAATGGTAAATTGGACCATTTGATTACTGAGTCTATTTTACATTAGATTTATGTAATGTTTAACACAGGCTGTTGATATCCAAATGTTAAGTTTATTAATATATTTTGGTTAGTTCTACCTGCATTTGTTGTTATTTTTCATATGAGACCACACATACGTACATTATGAATGTGATTGTGGACTTCAAAACGAAAACTAAATTGATTTCTCCTATATTTGATTTAAAAAAAGAACAACAATGCGATTCGTCCGTAATTTACACTGAAAATTTGAGGGTTTTTTGGCCATATTTAGGAATGTGTATTCACAGCTACCATGTGATAAATTAGATCAAACTTTTTAACTGTTTAACAGCCCTACTAAAAATAATAAAAACATAACAGGGTTTTTGGCTGAAGTTTGTAAGTTTTCCATTCTTTAAGCACCGTTTAAGCACCGGTACCGTTTCAAAAGTACCGGTTTGGCACCGGAATCGGATAAAACCTAAATGATACCCATCCCTAGTTGTGTTGAAAACAAACCCTTGAGAAAACACAAACCTTGGAGGAGGTAATTATTCCGTACGGTAAAGACAAAGACGTTCCTGGATGTTGAAAACTTTATAAACCTGATTAATAGATTCAATATCAATAAAATCTGATTATTTCATGTATAAAATTCTAACTAGTTAACCATTGAAATAAAAAAAACATTTCATCAAATATTTAGTTTTGTTCTATCCACCTTTACAGAGGTGTTATTTTGATTAGATTTACCAAGAATGAATTTTGTACGGCTCACAAGCTTTCAGGTACCATAAGTAAAAATGGCTAGATGCTCTAAATGACCTGGCTTTCTGAGTGTTTGCACTTTATGTCCAGCAGCCAGCTTGTTCTGAGGTTTTTTAGACACCTAAGTTTTCTATTAGGAGTTCAAGGTTTGCCGAACGTCTTATTTAAGAGTTAAACTAAAAGCAGCGGGAGGAACCGCTGGCTCCAACGTCCCGTCCTGTTTTCTGCTGCTGACAGGCTCTGACTGCTCTAAGAGAGCACTCTGTTTCTCAGGGCTGAATCACTCAGGACTCATAAAGAAAGGACCAGCAGCTCAAACGGCTACAGTGGTAGCTGAGCAAACAGATAAATGGAAGTCTGGGTCATCCTTGTGTGTTTGGAGTCCTTTCCAAACACTGAAAAATTCACCTTTTCTAAAGCTGGCCTATGTGTTCAACTCATAATACCCATGTGGAGTGGATTTTTTTCTTCATTTTTTAAAGCTTTATTAAGCTTTTTATTAGTTGAATCATGG
This sequence comes from Apricaphanius iberus, assembly GCA_028564705.1. Lineage (NCBI taxonomy): Eukaryota > Metazoa > Chordata > Actinopteri > Cyprinodontiformes > Aphaniidae > Apricaphanius > Apricaphanius iberus. Next base: position 838,016 of record JAPXFQ010002006.1, read on the forward strand.
ACTGGTTAATTATCTCTATACACAGTGGGGTAAAAAAGTATTTGGCAGCCAGAGCTCTGTATTTAATAATTTTTTTCATATTCAACTGTAAGAGATAGAAAGTAAAAGAAAAATCCAGAAAACTACATTGATTTTTAAATAATTTCTTTGTATAATAGTTGAGAAACTAAGAATTTGGTTAATAATATAAGTTCATGACAATCATTTGTAGTGTAACGCTGATTGGTTATTCCAGAGGTCAAAGGTTTCATGTAGGTCTTGATCAAAGAAAATACAAAAAAACACTATTATTTTTAAAGAATTTATTTGTGTAATGGTATCGAAAATAAGTATTTAGCATATACAAATAAGTATTCATAGACCTGTTACTATTTTTTTAAAGAACCTCTTCTATCCTTCACTCGTTACCTGTATTAGAAGCACCCGTTTGAAGTCTGTATAAAAGATCAACAGTTTGATCAATTATTAGAACATTGAATAAATAGTAATCTCCCTAAATCTGGGGCTCCATGCTAAATCCCACCTGGTGGGGTACAGATGATCTAGAGAAGAATGAGGAATCAGCCTAAAAGTACACCGGGGGAAACTGGTTAATGATCTGAAGACAGATGGGACCGCAGTAACAATTGTTATTACCAACACACTACATCCTCATTGATTAACATCCTGCAGCACAGGATAAGTAAGTCCCCCTGTTTAAAGGTTGAATATGGAACATTTTTCTTAAAAGCTAAATTTAAAAAAGCAATCAACGGGGAGTTTAGAGGTGTGCAGGATGAAAGTGCACTTTCCTTTAAAAGGTATAATTTACCTTAGGTCAGTAAAAAAAAAAAAAGTTTTCCGGCCACCACAATGTTTATTTATATGTCTTCCAGCCAACAGCAGCGCGGCATTGTGGGTTACCAAATACTTTTGTACACAACTGCCTGGAGCAACGAGGCATTTACTGTAAATAATGGAGCACTCGGTAAGTTTAGCTGCTGTGTCTGAGCCCCGTAGCTCTCATAATCCTTCTCAGAAGAGGAGCGACCTTATAATATCTAAAACCAGAGTTAGTTTGGGTGAAGCCTATAGCAGATGGACACAAATGAAAAAACTTTCACGGCATCAAAACGTACACAGAAATGGTGAAGTTTTTAAATGGAGAAAGGTAAGAAACTTGCTAACAGCTAAAGTTAGTTGCCGGAAAAACAGTTTTGCAATACTCGTGTATATAACGTTCCTAGATATGAGAGCATCAACCTCCACACAGTGTAAACGGAAGAAATGAAGCGGTTTCCTCCTGCTCTGTCCAGTATATCAGGCTCAATTTCACCGCTGCGGTGAGTTACTATTATAAAGAATTTTCTAGCTAGCTTTTTGTATGGACATAGGTCTCCGACCATACACCTTATACTGCATTCAGACCAAGCCCATGCGTCAGCGTCAGCTGCGGCATGATTACATGTAAAGTCTATGGTAGAGTACGTCAGAGGTCCGTCAACGGCTCTGCGTTGCGTTGAGTACGTTGGCTCCGTCAACGACGCTTGCATTTCATACGGCAACGTACCAACGCATGTGTCACAGAAGTTCAGCAAGCTGAACTTTTGACAGATCCAACGGAGTTAACGCAATGCGGCAACCAATCAGAGCTTCTCACAGCAGTTATGTCACTATACACGTATCTTGAATGAAGCGCGGGCCCAGTGAAAACATTTTCAACAAATGCAGATTTAAAAAATCATAAATAACACTTACCGAAGACAGATGGACAGGCGCTCCTAAAGAGGAACAGAGAACCTGTAGTTGGTGTACTGGTAGGAGATGTAAGCTCCGATGCGGCCGAGGAGGTCGTAAAATTAGGTGAGCGGGACAGACGGAAGTAGCGCTGAAAGCGAACCTCATCCATATGCAGCTCCTGGAGCAAATGGTTAAACTCCCCAAACTCAGAACGCATCTGAATAGTGGGCGCTGATGCACCCGATGTCAACGTTGTCTAGCTTTATCTAGCTAATAAAGCCAAGCCACTCTCTCGTTACGATCCACCATAGTTCAGAAACTTCAGAACGTGCGGCAACAGAGGAAGCCCCGCCCATGCGTTGTTTTTTCCTCAGAAGCAGGCTATGGAAGCCAAGAAGTACATACGTCAAACTTAATCTGTTGAATGCGTTGCCTGATGCAGACCAAATGTGCGGTGTGAATGCAGCTTAAGTCACATACAAACGCTGTGAAATCTGTAGGATGTTTATGTAAATTCTAAAGTATAAATTATGACTTTTATAGAGGACATCACCAAGAGGAGTGGAGGATACCACTCAGCTACCGAAATAAGATGCAGAGAGGACAGGTACCAAAACGTATTTTTGCCCTTGACAAAAATATATATTGTTATATATATATATATTTTTTGTGTGTTTTAAATTTATTAGTATAAAATAGTCCTTACCCTGTAAGATTAGATGCTGGACATGATGCTGGCTGGTTACGGCAACAGAACTGGGATCCAGACGGCCTTTTTTTTATTGCAACTACAATCTCAACACACTAGATGTCGCGTTGGTGCCCATGTTCCACATTCAACCTTTAAGCCAGCTCATGTATTAGAAGATTGGTACAATGTCATCTGGTCAGTTGAGAACAAAACCGAACTCTAAATGCTGAGCTCCATGCCAAGAACACAATACCCACTGTGTAGCATGGGGTGGAAACATCATGCTTTGGGGCAAACTGCCAACACAGAATCAAGGACACACACTCGGTGTAATTATCAGAAAAAGTTTAAATATATCCCACACTTAGTAATTGATATTTCATTATGTAGCCATTTCAGGATTTTTTTTGCTAACTAATCTGTATTTGTATAGCACTTTACTTAGTCCCTATGGACCCCATTCACACAGACATGCACACATTGGTGATTGTAAAATAGATTAAGCCACAGCTGCCCTGGGGCGCACTGGCGCCACCGGCCCTTCAGACCACCACCAATAGGCAATGGGTTAAGTGTCTTGCCCAAGTACACAACAACTGAGAATGTCAGGGATGGGGCTTGAAGCTCGATTACTCCTGAGCCATGGTCGCCTCTTTGAAAGCACCATCTCTGGTTTACTATTAAGCAACTATTCTATGAGAAAGTTCAGTTAAAACCTTTAAAGAAATTTGCTCTCCCCCAACTCCAATTCAGTAAAAAGGCTGATTAATTTCAGACACCATCAATACCTTTGCCCCAACTAAAATTCCAATAGTCTCAGTTAGAAAGAAGTCTCCATAGACTAGCGATCCACTGGTACGTAGTGAAAAAAGGGAGTGTCAATGAGCAGAGAGAAAATGGTGAAAAACTCTACTCCAGGTTAACTAAGAGATCTACAAAGACAGACAGAAAATATATAAATTAGCTTTGAAAAATGCAAGGGAATCATTCTTTTCTAAAAATCATTAATTGAAATAATAATGCAACATATGGGAATAACCAATCCTCCAGTGACGGTAGCTACTGAACTAAATTCTGCCGATAAAGTTGTCAGCTTTTTCCCCAAAAAGATTTTTACAACTAGGTCACATCAGTACCACCCCCATTCAAAACCAACGTAGAGAAAATGCCTGATGTCTAAAAACTAAACCAATCAAACTTTGATAAAATTATCAAAAAATTAAGCTCCTCCTCTTGCTGCCTCGCCATCTTACTCATACATTTTCTAAAGGAAGGTTTCCCTGTCATAAAGTCTGATCCTATTGAAACAGCTAACGCATCCCTCCTGTCAGTTGTCTTCCCCCAGGTTTTAAAAACAGCCGTTATCGAGCCACTACTAAAGAACTACAGGCCAATCTGTTATCTCCTTTTCATCAGCAAATTGTTGAAACAGCGATGTTTCAACTGTTTAAAAGTTTCATAAGAATGACAAACCACTTTGATATTCATCAGTCCAGTTTCCATGCTCACCACAGCACCAAAACTGTTCTTTATTTCAATAGGAAACTTTAATCAAAACGAACAAAAACCATGTGGGGTTCCCCAAGGCTCCATCCTCGGGCCTCTTATATTTACATGCTCCCACTAACCCAGATTATAACAACCAATAAAATGAGTTACCATAACTATGCAGATTATTCGCAGCTTTAAATTACCCATCCAAACCCTAAGCGAATGCATTCAGGAAATATATGGATGGATGTGTCATGATTTTCTTCATCTGAGTGAAAAAAATGTACAGCCAACTTCACAATCTGTGGCTACCAAATGCTTTCTGTATTTAATATTTTCCACTTAATATACTGAGTTATGGAGTTACATTTTTCCCCACATGCAATATTTGCTTTCTGGAAACTTTGCAGCACAAAAACTTTCTTCACAGACAGGTTTAAAGCAAACAAGTCTAGTTTTTATCGAATGAAAAAAAGAAATGTTTGTCCTTTTTCAAATTTGTCTCTCACCTGTCGCTGCAGAATGTTGTATAATGACATTATGAATAAACATAAGCTAAACGTTTTTTTTTTTTTCGTTTTTTTTTTAAATTCACCAGGGCATCATTTCTGTTTCTATTCCTGAGGAGTTTGTCCTTCCAGACATAAACAGACGAAGAACAAGAACAAGCAGAAAAAAGCGGAGAGGAGAGCAGAGGGAGATTGTTCCCCGCAAGCTGTCAGTCAGAGAAAATACAAACTTTTCATCTCCCCAGTCTGGATGATGATGATGATGATGATGATGATCCTGCGATTCACTGTAAATAACATTAAACGGAAGAAGGTGTAGCAACATAAAAAGCTGCAAACTTACTCTTCTCAGAACCGATCCAAATACAGTCTAGTTGATCTTTAAAACAGAATCAGTTGAGTGTAGCAGCCTCCTACATCTATTTAGTGTGAATAATATGACAGTTAATGCTGCAGTTAGCCCAGTGAAGAGCAAACGTATGTCCAGAACTTAGAAAAACAAATCACAGATTCCTCCTTACACCCTGTATAAAAACATCGATGTCTGGGACATTTAACAGTACACATTAGAAATATTCTGTCTTCACTCACGCATTTTCAGCACTTTTCACATGTCTTACAAGTTGAGACACGCATTAATAACAGCAGCACTAATGAAAACATGTTGGACAGTCGGACACAACTGAAGTAATGTCAATATTATCCAAGCCTAAAACTGTCAGCCTGAAATTCTTCTCCTTTTGCTTTTTTAAAAATGATTTTCCCCAATGTTCTGTCTCTCGCTCCAGCTCTGAAACACCCCAAGTCAAAAAAATAAAATACGTGTTCTCATTGCAAGCTCACTCCCAACCCATAACTGGCAGTTTGCTTTTCTCCTTACCAGCACCAGAACTTCATATCCAGCTAAGTGAGTTTAATTCAGGTCATCATAAACAAAATAATTAATTGCTTGAATAATAATGTTTATATGGCCTTAAGAAAGCTTCATCAATACTTCTAAGAAAGGGTGTATCTAGGCAGTTTTCAATGAGGGCTAAATGGGGCCAGTGATGAGCTTGGGATGTTCTGTCAAAATAAAAGCAGGACTGTAATACGAAGGGGGCGGGGCCTGGACTGAGTGACAGACCGACTCTCAGCATGAAAGTCAAAGATTGATGCAAAAATAATTCAAACTAAAGTTATTTCTCTGACTCAATTTACTGTTCATTAGGAGTATTATCTACACAGGAAGTGAAAATGTTGCGTCTTGATCAATTCAGGGCAGAAGGAGCTGCTGCAGAAAGCAGAGCGGGATTAAAAATCACTCAGTAATATTTGGACTAGGTCTGGGCGATATGGACTTAAAGCAGCGGTGCCAAACATGAATATCCTTAAAGGGGCTGGTTGTGGTAGAAAGTACTGAAAAAACTATAACTATTAAATGCAGCCTCCGCATTCCAAAAGTACGTCTTAAAATTAAATCCTGAACATCTTTACATAATGATGTGATTTAGGACTGTTCAAATCAACACTGATTTCATGTTACTGATAAAACTGTTTTGGGGTCCTGTAGAGTTTAGAGGGCCACATAAATGGCCATGGAGGGCCGGATTTGGCCCCTGGGCCTTGAGTTTGACTCGTGTGATATAAAGTATTTGCAGTAACAGAAACTCACATCCGGTAGCAGCTAGTAAACAATATCAAAATAGTTTACAGCAGAATTGAACACACCAGCAAGTAATAATTGAACTTATAGCTGCACCAGAAGAGCTGACAATACGGTTTTTCCACTATTGGAGCTTCAGAGTGATTTAACTGGATGTTTTCTGACCTCCATACACAACCAGCCCTTTAGGGAATCTGTTAAAACATTATTATATCGCTAGGGATGGGTACCAATATCTGGTGCAATTAGGGCATAAGCGGCAGTAACCAGACCAAAAAGCAGCACACATGTCGGCGCCTTATTTTGTTTCTTTTTTTTCCAGAGATGTCAAGCACTATGGATTCTGGGAATGTCATCAGCCAAGAGCGATGCTCTATATCACATGGCTATGGGTATCCTTTTGCAAAAAAAAACCTGCTAAAAGTTAGGGCTGTCAAAATTAATGCACCAACCGGGTCGACTGATTTTTATTTTAATGCAATTAATGCATACACAAACCACCGTCCAGTTTATAATTCAGCCCGCACCAAATCAGCTCTCCTTCCTAACAAGCCAAACTACAGATTGTTATGCAGCAGCATGTGTTTGTGTTCCCAAATGACATCTAACTATATTATTATTGCCGTATTGGCTTTGTGTTGATATGATAAGTTCATACGTTGTCTGAGGGAATTTTCAGTCCACTTCGGATATCAGCTCGCTGTGCGCAGTGCAGAGTTTAAATGCTCCGTACTTATGTTGATTTATGCATGTCAGCCCACTGTATAGCTTCATTACATTTCATACTAAGATACCGCTGCGTTAATGCTAAATTATTCAGTTAAAATAAAATTTTCTGACTTAAATTAGTCCTAACTATTAGCAGAAGTAGCTATGTACATCTTCAAAATAAGAGCGTTCATTTCCTGTTGCGATGAACCAGGGTTTTATCTGCTCAGTTTATTCATGGGAAAATGGTAAATTGTGACAGATTACTAAATCTATATTACATTTGATTTATGTAATTTTTAACCTAGACTGCTGACATACAAATGTTAAGTTTATTCGTCTCTTTGTTATTTTTCATATGAGAGCATACATTGTGAATGGGATTGTGGAGTTCAAACAGAAATGCAAGTGATTTCTACTATATTTAATTTAAAAAAAAAGAGCAGCTGCATCTGGATTTGTCCTTTATTTAAACTGAAAATTTAAGTTTTTTGGTAATATTTATGAATGGTGATTAATTCACAGCTAACTTGATTAATTAATCAACATTTTCAATAGTTTAATATCATCATGATCACAGCTCGTGTGTGGGATCGGGTGTCATCCCACTCCAGTGCGTTGAGCTTACTAGGTGAACAAGTTGTTTCCAGGGCTGGCCGTCTCGTGCCATAGTTTAACAGCCGTATTAAAAATATAAAGAGTGTTTTTAGATGAAGTTTGTATGTTTTCCATTCTTGAAGCACAGTTCCGAGCACCGTTTAAGCACCGGCACCGTTTCAAAAGTAACGGTTTGGCACCAGTTTCGGATAAAACCTAAACAATAACCATCCTTACATATTTTAGCAGCGACTAGTGTCGCTAATATTAAACAATAACAAGAAATCAACATGGAAGAAGTAGGGCATGTTGCTGCTGTCATAAACTGCTTCATGATTTTTGCTGACATCTGCTTTTTCCCTCATTTCCAACGTACTCGCCCGATATAACCACAGCCACGCTGAGCGACTTGGACCGGCCATTTCCAAGCTCATAACCCAAATGATCTTCCATAGAGGAAGATGGCTTAATCATGTACACAAGCAGAACCACTGATATCACTGATGTAGGACAGAAAGGTAATTAGGGAAAACTCACGAACCTACCTCAACCAGCGCACCTCGAAAAGAAACTCAGCCTTTAATTGATTTATGTCAAAAAAGGCAGTTTTGACCCAGAAATATAAAAAAACACTGCAGACGGAAGGTAAAAACGTTAAGGGGTTACCTTACAACGGTGCCCCCTCAAAAAGAGCCAATGCCCGCCCAGCCAAAAGGCTTGGTGCTGGGTCTGATCTTGATGAAGCAATCCTCACATTGGCCCACATTTCACAGTACTTGTGGCTTTTAAAACTGCAGCCAAACCACTTTGAAAGAAGTCAAATCAGGGTGCCTCAATAATAAGTAAAAGAACTACATCTAAATTAGTATTTTGGGCAAAGATAATTGAAAAGTCAGTTAATTTACTCTTTTCTGATTGAAAAACTCTCTGATGCCGTCAGATTCTCTTCCACACCACAGCGACTTGATTGAGGCGTTAAAAGCAATTCATATCAAACCTGCATCATTACTGGCGTTAATCAATCATTTTTATTTTAGGGGAACTACGATTATAGGGAGAGTATCCTGGGTGCAGGAGTAGCCTAGAATGACCTCTGGTGGTGCACAAAAGAAGGTTTCTTCAACACCAACACACTGGACTGAGAGTACTGAATGTGGCTCTGGTGTTTAGCGTTTCCGGAGGTAAATATGACCAGAAACGCATTTAGTCCGTTTACATTTCCCTTCATTTATGTGGCCCATAATCGGGGAGTGAAACGTTTCAGAAAGCCGGCGTCCGCAGCAATACACAGCTGACTGACACAGCTTTTTAAAGGTTCACTTTGTAAAGCTGTGGTGCATCCGGACGTCCAGACGATCGAGTAAAACAACAAACACGTTAAACTGAACTTAATTTGCTCCTATACAGTCCTATAACACCCTGATATTTTAGAGGATTCACCGCCTCACACAGACCCTAGTCTGCCTCATAAGGAATGATATCTGCTGACAAAAAAAAACGTTATGAAGAGTGTGAAATGAAAAAAAAAACAGCTGATATTCTTTTTCATTCTGTGGTTTTGGTTTCTGCAGCAGCCAGCAAACTTATTGATTACATTATGAACAAAACGTATAAGAGAGCAAGCAGTTGAGGTGTGGTGGGGTATGAAGATTACAGCGGGGCTGCACACAGACACCAAGCGTTAACCTGACTCCATGGCTCCAATCTATTTCAATTGGACATGGCTGCCGGCTGCACACAAACACACGTCTTACCCGGCACAGCCTCCAAGCTCAGTGATGGAATGCATTCAGATTTGATGCACACATACAGAAAGGTAGAAAACGCCCCAGTGAAGACACATGCACAGCCTACAGCAGACACCAGCTGTTTACTGCTGTCACGAGTAATAAAAGCAACATGAGTCCATCTGAGAAAAGTATTTGTGAGAGAAATCTAAAACCAGAAACCCCATATGGTCCCTCTGTCAGTGTCTATCACCCCTTCCCATCTCCATAAACAGCATTAGTTATGAGATGACAGATCATTGTCGATGCTGACAACCTGCATAAGACTCAGAGGTGCAAAATTAGACTCAAATTTCAGCTTTGAGACAAATGAAGGCGAGAGAAGCCGGCCTCTGAGGACGACAGACGCATTTATTCATATTTTTCCCCACACTTGCTATAGATTACAAGCAACGGTTCCCTCAGCAAGTGCATTGGTACGGAGAAAAGTTGGGGAGCGATGGTAAGCTGAGACCACTACCAAAACGATGCCATCTGCAGGAAAGGACCAAAGCGCTGTAACGTGATATAAAAGGAAAGCAATAATAAAATCAAATAGATCAAATGAATAAACATAAACAGCCCTGTTTTAACAAATTAAAACGGTCAGAACGAATATATGTCCAGATTCATATCTGGCTCCTTACGGAGGTATAGGCAGCCTTGACGGCGCTCAACACAAGCTGGTAAAACACTTAAAATCTGTAATGTAATGTATCCTAAATACTGTTCACCCGTTTTCTCCTTGATGTTGCCCGTAAAGGAACTGATACTGCCAACAACTTTTTTTTAAACATGGAAAGTACGCCTGGATCAGGATAACTCTGTCTTCTCGAACCCCCAGTCCATTGTTGCAGATGGCTGCTCATACTAAGCCAGATTCTGCTGGAGATTTCTGTTAAAGGGGAGTTTTCCCTCTCCACTATCGCTACATGCTTGCTCTTTATGAGCAACAGTTGTGAAGTTTACGTCAACTCAGACGAAACATCTACTGTCGATACATATTGGTCCAGGAGGAGTGAATACTGCAAGTCAATGACTTTATGTAATCTGCTGGGATTTTTTAACCTAATGTCAATAATAAACTGAACTTAGTGCATTGTAGATAACTAAGATTGTTTTGAATAATTATATGATTGCATTTATTTTTAATTTTAATTATTTTTTTATTAATTGTACTAGAGTTCAAACGATGAACTCGCAAAATTTCTATGAAAAAATTAATCTGATCCCTTCCTAAAGTTTGAAAAAGCCTTCAGGCTCACTGCCAGAACCTCTAGCCATGACTGCAGACCCATGTGCAGAAACATATTCCCCTCATAAAGAATGAAATGAGAGCCATCAGATGAGGGGTGATGGAAAGCAGTGGTGACACCAGCTGTCAGGCAACATCAGCCCTGGGAAGATCGGCATGACAACCACGATACAGACCCCTCCGAGAGATTATTGTCAGTGCTGTTGCCTTCTAGCCACACACACACACGCACACACACACACACACACACAGAGCTCCTGCAGCTAACACAACCAGGGATTAAACTCGGGCTGATGACGATCGGCAGCCAGCATCTTGTTACACATTATCTGGGAAGTTTTTATGAATGATAAAGTTATTGAACAACAAACCCATTGTAGATTCACAGATGAACACTTGGGCTTTACCGGTGCACACCACTGTAAGTAAGTAAAACTTTATTAATACAGCACCCTTAAAGTCCGATGAAAGTATTAAGAAAACTACTAAAATTAAACATTACCATATATCTTTGGTATCTAAAAGCCGTTGTGAGGAAAATTTGCTTTCAGTTACTTTGTAAAAACCTCAAAGTAGTCAACTGTCCCCAAGCTAGAGGGGCAAGAGGTCCAAAGTCCTTGGGCTTTCAGCCTCATACACCCCTCAGCCAACAGGCCTCAGTCAGATGACCTCAGTGATCGACTAAAGACAAACGGATGTAAAAGCTTAGTTATATGCTGATGCAGGACCATTCAGAATCTGTTTTTTGAGGACAACAATCTTGAAGTGTACTCTAGGGCAGACGAACAGCCACTGGAACGAATGCATGAAAAACGGATTTCTAGTTTTATTTGTGAGCCGATCAAAACATGAACGAATCAGAGATGGAACGGGACCATCTAAAGTTAAACCAGAGTAAAAATTTCCCATCTTCCTGATCTGAGAACAAACAAGATTATCCGTTTTATCATTGTGTAAATCAGAGATGTCCAAATGTTTTGCTACAAGGGCCAAAATCAAGTAGAAAGTGCCCATAAGACACAAAAATAATATTTTTTACATAAAAATTGAGAGATTTTTTTTACCTGCTTAACAATAAATTAAATAGGTTATATCTTAATGAAACACAGAGTAGGAATTGTTGTAGAAAGGGGATTTTTAAAGGATTGTAGATTCAAAACACAGGCCTTTTAAGGTTCACCTTTTTAAAATAAATCATTTTCAAATAGTTTTTAAATATTTCAGAGGGGATGAAAATGGCAGTTTCTCAATACCTAAGAACGCAAGTAAGTTCTGGTGTACTTGGTGAGTACGTACTTGGCAGGTACAGTTGAAAGTCCGTTCTTTAAGGACGCAGTGCGGTAGTTCTGGAACAATTGGGACGTCGCACTCTGGTCTCTCCTCCTGCAGAGCTGTCTGCAGAAAGAAAAAGACAGTTTATTCTCCACTGATCCAATCTAATGTTCACAGTGCTCTGTTTGATCATTAACGGGTACTGTGGTAAAATAATTTTATTACTATGAATTTAAATGCCAAAATGGTTTTATAAACCTTGACGACACAGTTTATAAGATACCAATATAAACTAAACAAGTATCCGATAAAAAAATTTTTATTTTCAGATACTTGCAGTTATCCGTTACATTTACTAATACTAATACCCTTTATATCTGACTTTTAGCCGCTACTAACAGATCAAATTTAGCGGGGTCAGGCTGTGGTGAGCGGGGAACACGAAGTCCGGGCGCCCGCTGAGCCTGGAGCTACTGCAGCCTGTCTGCCGCGCTGAGCTGCTCGGAAAACGCCAAAGAATATTTTAAAATAGTCATATTCTTAATAAACTGACCATATAGATGAAGTTAGAAGGTCTACTTCTCACCTAAAAACATCTTACAACTGCTTTTTGTTACAAGTTATGGTGGTATAAAAGCGATTTATTTCAGCCCTCACCTGTTTACTGCTGCTGGTAACGCAAGCTTTTGCATTGTGGGATACCTTGCTGGCTGAAGTCCGCAGAAGGATGCTTTGATGCATCCTCGCTACAATGAGCGGAGCGAGAACACTTCCGGGAACGCTGAGGGTACTTGCCTTTACGCGAACTTAATGGTGCATTCACACCGCACAGGTCTGCGTCAGGCAACGCATTCAACGGATGAAGTTTGATATATGTACTTTTTGGCTTCCATAGCCTGCTTCTGAGGAAAAAACAACCTATGGGCGGGGCTTCCTCTGTTGCCGTACGTTCTGAACTATGGTGGATTGTAACGAGGCTTGGCTTTATTAGCTAGATAACGCTAGACAACGTTGACATCGGGTGCGTCAGCGCCCATTATTCAGATGCGTTCTGAGTTTGGGGAGTTTAACCATTTGCTCCAGGAGCTACGTATGGATGAGGTTCGCTTTCAGTGCTACTTCCGTCTGTCCCGCGCCTAATTTTTTACGACCTCCTCGGCCGCATCGGAGCTCAAATCTCCTACCAGGACACCAACTACAGGTTCTCTATTCCTCCTTAGGAGCGCCTGTCCATCTGACTTCGGTGTTATTTATGATTTTTGAAATCTGCATTTGTTGAAAATGTTTTCACTGGACCCGCGCTTCATTCAAGATACGTGTAAAGTGATATCACTACAGTGAGACGCTCTGATTGGTTGCCGCACTGCGTTAACTGCGTTGGGTCCGTCAAAAGTTAAACTAGCTGAACTTCTGTGCTGATGTGTTGCCATATGTAACGCAAGTGAAGTTGACGGAGCCAACGTACTCAAGCAGAGACTTTGACGGACCTCTGACGTACTCCACCATAGACTGCACATGTAATCTTGCCGCAACTGACGCTGACGCATTGGGTTGGTGTGAATGTACGATAAGAATTGGAACAGTACTTGGGCCGCTGATGATGATGTTTCTCAAGTACGCGAGTACATAAGTCCACACAAGTACGCATATTGTGAAACGGCCATTTGTTTTTTGTTTTTTTTCTCAGCAGAAAGAACAGGGCTTGGGTCACTCTTTCTTTGAAAATGTGTTTTTATCTATGTTTGGTTATTTCTACGTCTGCTTTTGCATTAGTTGTTTACACAATCAAATTAAAAAGCAAAAAAGTATATGATTAAACAATGAATAATTAGTTTAGAGCCATGGATAATTTTCTAATCCTTTTAATTTGTCAGCAAAAATTATGCCCTTATAAAAAGAAAGCCTCCATCAGCATCAGTTATTTGTGTTTTGGTAAATGGCAGTCAAAAGCCATGCAGAATCATCCCAAGGGCCGCAAATGGCCCCCTGGTCACACTTTGGACATCCCCGATTAAAATGCCGAAAATGTTTACCCATCCAACTCCAATATTTGAGCCTTTAAGACATGATATATAGCTAAATATCATGTGACATCTTTGAAAGGACTCAAAATGTGCTGAAGAGGAACGCACATAAACCAGAAATAAAATGAGCCCCCATACAGAACCCTGAGGTACACCAAAACTGACTATGGCTTAAGGTGAAGCCATTCACAAGCTTTGAAAATGACAGAATACAGTGTTTTTGTACTTAAGACCTACATCATACCTCCATGTCTGCTCCACTGTCTGTGACGGTCTCCGTCTGTGTGGTGAAAATATGCTTGTCTGACCCACAGCCAAGGGTTAAGTGTGGATGTCTGTATGCAGTAATCATCCTCGTGAAAGGTGGCGCATAACAAAAACAAAGACTTGTTTCAGAAATACAGAGAAATACAGAGAAATCTGCTGTTCAGTGAATCAGTATTCTTGTCTTTAGGTTCTGATGTTCTTCTCATCTGAGGATGCAGCATAAAAAACAAACAACTTTCGGGTTTTTATGGTAAAAATTGTTGAAACCAGGTATAATTTACCATCTTTAAAATTCTGCTGCCATGTGTTGGTCTATCATAAAATCCCAATAAACATTAAAAGTTTGTCGTTGTGATATGACAAAATGTTAACAAGTTTGTGTGTTCCAAACAGAGAAGAAGTCTTATTCTTTGTCCTTGTTTCCATCTCTTTACTCCTCAGCTAGAGTAATTTAAAATTGATGCAGATGTACATTTAAAATCTGACTCTTTAACATTTAAATGGAGTCTTTTTAACTATTCTAGCTGTCTCCCTGCAGCCTCTACAGACATGGCACATTTTAGAGCTTGCATTTTACATTTCTCTTTCTTTCCCCAACATATTTGCTCCATCTTTTACATAATGAATCTAGTTAAACTCATTGTTGGTGACAATTCTGTGCAACACTGATCCCAAACTTCTGCAGCACCCTTATATGGCGGGAACTCGTGCATTCAGGAGACGGCCAATAAGTATATTGCGACGTTGGGCTTCTACCAGCTGTTTGTACAGTAATGGGTGTGAAGTGAGAGTGAACTCTGCTGCAGCGTTCAAGTCCTCCGTGCCATTGGGAAAGAGAAAGAGAAAGAGGAGGCAGAGAGTCTCCTCTGGAGATAACACTTGGAGAGTTAATCCTCTTGATGAAGCCGGAGCCTTAGCCTCGCTCTGTTTATCTGCCATTCAAAGGCTCCAAACGGACCGGATGGGAACATGGAAAAAAGATTAGGTTTCTCCTGTCTAGACGCCACACACATACAAACAGTAATACCCACTCACATAGTGACAAATGTTGACAAGGCAGATGACAAAGTATCGCTGAAAATAACCAATTTAAAGGTGGAGCGGTTTCATGAATTCTGAATGAGGCAGCCCGTCGGGCTGTTCTTAAGCACACAACCTGTTCAAATGATCCGAAACCAATAAAAGCAGCAAAACATTAAGGAAAACAAAGACTCCAATGAGTGTTTTCTGTTCCAACTTCCCTGTCAGCATTCATCAAGCTGGACTTTTAGTTCAACATCTCAAGTGTTTCAAGAAAGCAACAGTTTCAAAAGAGCATTCATTAAATGCTAAACTTCCTTTATGGTGGACATACGATGCTTTTTAATTCTTCCTTTATAGATCTAAATCATTCAGTTATGGTCTACAGAAAGTAGACCTGCAATTCTTAGGTATGAATTCTTCATTATTGTAGCTCTACAGGCTCCTTTCATAAACCATAACCCTCTAGGCCGTAGAACCTTCCCAACCCCCCAATTTTTGTAATTTGATACGACACTCAAAAACTTGCAGAAACTTTGATGTTAGAAGAGTTTTCACATCCAGCTACAGTTTTTTCATCTAATATACCAGCAAACTATATATGACTGTTTAATGCCCCCCCCCCCCAAAAAAAAACATTAAAATATAGTAATGTGCCATATTTAGCAAAGCATATGAAACATTATCACTAACACAACAATAGAAGATGTAACCAAGAGGCTTTCTGAAATGCTGAAGAGATTACAGTATACTAAATGACAATCATTTGTTTAAGCAAGTAGACTACATGAAAAACACCAAAGTAAAAAAAAAATGCAATTCTACACTAACATAAGCTGTAGTCCTTTCAGTATTACGGACAACACTAACACAAACTACTTGCCAGATACCACATAATTATAATAATGCTATGAGATGAATACATCTACAAGAACCGTGTGGGTTAATAATCCAACAACTGATTATTTTAACTGTTCCTCTTGTACCTTCAGCATTCATAAACTACAAACAGCGAGAAATAAAGATGGCGGATTCACTCAGAGTTTGGCCGGAAGTCGATGACCTTGTTTAGTATCGAAGACAAGTACTGTGACATAATAGTTAAAAAAAGTAATAGAAAAGTGAATGGCTTAAAAAATATAACCAAAAACGGTAAAAAAATATCTCCACTACACCTGGGGTGACTCATTTATGCTTTTTTGAATTCCTATCCAGTATTGGGCTAGTTACTCAAAAAAAAGTAATCCATAACATATTGCTCAATACTTCTCAAAAAAAGTAATGTTTTACATTAC
Source organism: Apricaphanius iberus (assembly GCA_028564705.1). Taxonomy (NCBI): domain Eukaryota; kingdom Metazoa; phylum Chordata; class Actinopteri; order Cyprinodontiformes; family Aphaniidae; genus Apricaphanius; species Apricaphanius iberus. The sequence goes on from JAPXFQ010002006.1 coordinate 854,275, forward strand.
TTAGTTACTTTTTTTGGAAACTAGCTACATTACTAGTTACACTACTTTTGCATTGTTCTAAAACGTCATACCTGACATGCAAAGTCACGTAAATTCTAGGTTTGCAGTCAAAAAACAAGTTTGCATCTGGAAAGTAAGCATGGTAGTACCAAAAACGATGTTGCTATCCCCCCACCCCGTAGCAAAAGTGAAGTTGGCATTGCAGCAACACCCATATATACATGTCCTTCTAAAAAAATTTGCATATTTTGATAAAGTTCATTATTTTTCTGTAATGCACCGATAAACAGACTTTCATATATTCTGGACTCATTACACACAACTGAAGTAGTTTCAAGCCTTTTACTGTTTTAATATTGATGATTTTGGCAAAAAAGTAAATAAAAACCAAAAATCTCAAAAAATTAGAATATCATGAAAAGTTTCCCTAAACGAGCTATGAACCTAATCATCTGAATCAACTAATTAACTCTAAACACCTGCAAAAGATTCCTGAGGCTTTTAAAAACCACCAGCCGGGTTTATTACTCAAAACCTCAATCATGGGTTAGACTGCCGACCTGACTGCTGTCCAGAAGGCCATCATTGACACCCTCAAGCAAGAGGGTAAGACACAGAAAGACATTTCTGAACGGATAGGCTGTTCCCAGAGTGCTGTATCAAGGCCCCTCAGTGGGAAGTCAGTGGGAAGGAAAAAGTGTGGCAGAAAACGCTGCACAACGAGAAGAGGTAACCGGACCCTGAGGAAGATTGTGGAGAAGGACCGATTCCAGACCTTGGGGGACCTGCAGAAGCAGTGGACTGAGTCTGGAGTAGAAACATCCAGAGCCACCTGTGCGGTGGCTCTGGGCTACAGAGAAGCAGCACTGGACTGTTGCTAACTGGTCCAAAGTACTTTTTTCGAATGAAAGCCAATTTTGCATGTCATTCGGAAATCAAGGTGCCAGAGTCTGGAGGAAGACAGTGGAGAAGGAAATGCCAAAATGCCTGAAGTCCAGTGTCAAGTAGCCACAGTCAGTGATGGTCTGGGGTGCCATGTCAGCTGTTGGTGTTGGTCCACTGTGTTTTATCAAGGGCAAGGTCAATGCAGCTAGCTATCAGGAGATTTTGGAGCACTTCATGCTTCCAACTGCTGAAAAGCTTTGTGGAGATGAAGATTTCATTTTTCAGCACGACCTGGCACCTGCTCAAAGTGCCAAAACCACTGCTGGTTTACTGACCATGGTATTACTGTGCACAATTGGCCTGGCAACCCTCCTGACCTGAACCCCATGGAGAATCTGTAGGATATTGTGAAGAGAAAGTTTAGAGACGCAAAGACCCAACACTCTGGATGAGCTATCGAAGCATCCTGGGCCTCCATAACACCTCAGCAGTGCCACAGGCTGATTGAGTGCATAATTGAACATAATTATTTGAAGCTTGACTTTTTTGTATTAAAAACACTTTTCTTTTATTGGTCAGATGAAATTTGCTGATTTTTTTTAGGTAGGAATTTTTGGTTTTTCTTTACTTTTTTGCCAAAATCATCAATATTAAAACAATAAAAGGCTTGAACTGCTTCAGTTGTGTGTAATGAATCTAGAATATATGAAAGTCTAATGTTTATCAGTACATTACAGAAAATAATTAACTTTATCACAATATGCTAATTTTTTAGAAGGACCTGTATATAGAACTATTCCTTTGTATCATTATTAGCAGGGTCAAGAGTCTACATTTTTACATACATTTTAGCTAAACAAAGTGACTTCAGACGTAATTTTAACAGCTCAGATTGGGTCACCACTCAAAGAAAAAAATCTCTGCTTTTATTCTGTTGCTACAGTCCCAGACCCACCCGGGCCCCTTTTAGTCCCCTCGTCATTAACCTCCTGGATACGCCCGAGCTCAGGTGAACAGTCATAGGAATAGTCGCTCAATCGTTCTAAAAACTCACAGGAGTCTGTGAGGAGACATACTGAGAAATTAAGTTTTTCTCCCTTTGGACACAGCATAGTATTGAATCTGTTGAGGTGACGCTGTTACTTTAGTTTCCAAAAGCCCGACCAGCTGCGTTCTCAGGTAAAGAGCAGAAAAGAGAGCCGTGTTCTGCTGGCTGGCGAAGGTACGCATCCGAAATAAAAGGAAACAAACTTGAGGTCGGTCAAAACAGTTTTGAATCCCATAACTAAGTGGATACAAAAAGTACTTGAAATGTCCTGTCATTCACATTAAGACGTCTGCTCTCCTGAAAACTATCGCTGCTACTGTCTGTGCGTCACTGTTTACAGCTGATTGTTATCTCATCGATCATACAGGAATCACATAGGTGACCTATTTTTGATTCAAAACGGCAAATTTCACCGAAAGGTGAGGGTTTGTCATGTCTGTCATGAGATGCGCTCTGCTCAACTAACGCAGTCTACTTGCATGGAAGTAACGGTTGTTTAATGACTTTTTTTGTCAATGTAATCCTTTACCCATTACTCAAAAAAAGTAATTGGATTACAGTAACGCATTACTTGCTGTGCGTTACTGCCCATCACTGATTCCTAAAGACTCTAAATGCACAACATACTGCTGCGACTTTTTGTTCTCTTCAAGCTCACAATAGTAACACATTTGCATGTCCAAGTGGAGCAATGTTTTAAAAAGTACAAGAAAAAAGCAAACCACAAGGTGGCAGAGTGAAAAAGCTAAAATTACTTCAACGTCACAATGCATGGGACACTGAATAGGGAAGAGAAGAAAGTCATAAATGTTTTGGCACTGTCGCTTGGAGACCTAATGAACCCGCATTTTAACAGTAGGGTTAGGTCAATTAAGGAACCTGAAGTGAGTTGGGCCATCATTGCCACTCAAAGGATAATCAAGGTCACTAATAGGTCTTTTAAGGTAATTAAAAGGATCATATCAAGGTCAGTTATGTCAGTAATAGGGCTAGTCAAGGTCATTAAGAGTCTGTTGCGGTCAGTAATCGGTCCGTTACGGTCACTATAAGGTCATTAAACGAATAAGGTCAGAAGAAAACCTTGCTGTAAGCGCCCTGCGTGTCTGCTGTACCCAAATATTCAAGTGACCAATCAAAACGCGGTCTCCGCTCACAGTATTCCAAGATGGCAGCACCCTGTCTTTACATCAGAAAAATGAATGAAACGGAGATCAAGATGGACACGAAGGAAATACTTCTACTCAATTTGTTGATGACGTGACGTCACATTGTATGAACGGGTGTTGTCTGGCTAATTTTCTACGAGTCTGTCTTCTGAAATGTAATCTTCTCCGTGGGCTGCCATCTTGAAATCAGCTCACACGAGTTTTTCGCCTCTAAATGCGAAAACCTTTTTGATTTCCACCTTAGCACCTCATGAGGCAGAAAACTCACCAAAAATTAAGGCCCTGTCCACATGTAGCCGGGTATCTCACAAAACGGAGATATTTTTCTGCGGTTTGGCCTGTTATCCACATGTAGCCGGAGGTTTTCGGCACCAAAAACGAAGCTTTTTAAAAACTCCGGCCAAAGTGGAGATTTGCGTTTTCTCCGTTTTCAGTATCTGCGTGTGGACGGTTGAAAACGGAGTTTTAAGAGCCGTAACGCCACTATCCGCAACAAAAAATGATCCAACACCACATGTGCGACCTGTGTTTACTCTGGAAAACAGCATTTATTTCCTCAGCGCTGAGTTGGTATCATCCATTGTTAAAGCGCGTCTTGTTTGTTTGCTTTTATAAGCTGTATGACTGCTGCGTGCTGAAGAGAGGATATAAATTTTCTCTTGGCGGATAGGACTGGGGAGAAATACTGCGCCCTACAGGTTTTCCACGTCTATGAATGTGCTGAAAAACGCATTTATCCGGTTACGTGTGGATGGAGATTTTTTTTTTCAAGGAGCAGAGGAAAATCTTCGTTTAAAAAAAAAACCGGCTACGTGTGGACATGGCCTAAGGTGCACACAGCGATCTGCTGAGCAAATGGTCTCAAATGACTGTTAGCTCAGCAGATTGGGTTTATATGCAGCATGCCAAAGGTCCCTAAAGTCATTAATAGGGCCATCAAGTTCACTAAAAGGCCATTTAAGTCACTAATAGGGCAATAAAGGTCATTAACATAATAATTAAGGTCACTAAAAGGGTCATCAACAAGGCAACCAACAGAACAATTAGGTGTTGGAAGTCACTGGCACTGCCTTACATTCAGCTTAATGCAGGCTTGACTCGTCTCTACAGCTTTAAATTTTACATTTAACACCTTGAGACGTGTGGCCAGAACAACACATGGCATTGTTAGGGACAGGATGAAACAGTCTTTTAGACAAGAGAGGTGTAAATGTTTCAAGAACCAAAGGATTTCCAGTTCTCTACTATAACTCATGCACTTCCGATTACCATGTCCTCGATGACCGTCTACATCATCTTAATTCATCACAGTGTTAAATAATCTCCACAAAAAGGTCGACTGCTTCTCCAGTTCTGACCAGCATTGTTATTCTGATACACCAGGTCCCCCTTTATCTGAATCACAGTGTAGTGTTTGTATGAAACGGCAAAAGTGCATGAAAACAGCTTGAAAAGATCGCCTTTCTCCATCTTAATCAATCAGTAAGAGTTGAAAGAAATTAAAGTATTATAGCATTCAAAACATGTAAATGACACAATCACAAGAAGCAAATTCCACACAACCATAAACAGATTTATCAACATCTCCTTTTGACTTGTAAAGTCACATGGGGGCACAAAAAAAAAAAAAAAAAAATTACACACAGAGGAAAAAGATGTATAATTTGGATCTGAGGACTTCTCATGGCTCCTTTCATGTAACAGTAATGGTCGGAGAGGATGGGTTGTTTATGTAGCAGAATATTTATGATGAACGAGGTCAACAATTTGGCAAAAAAGATTTTCATACCTCATAAAAGGTCCATTCTTGTCCATAAACTGCAGGTGTGGGTTTTTAGATTGTCTGGCTGCTGATCCCATCCCTTACCTCGTCATGTTGTGGTTCCTTCCTTTAAAACAAAGGTAGGAAAAAGAAACTGAAATCGTTTTGAACATCGCGGAATCATCTTGTTGTTTCAGGATAGGATCCACCTTGATCTCACCTGCGTATTTTCGTGGGCGTCACCCGAAACCGTGGAAAAAAGAGGAGCGCTGACTCCATAATAAATGTAATCAATAATCCTGCAAATCAACGCAAAAAATGTGTCGAGTCGGTAGGGAATGTGATTCAGTAACATTTTGTGTCTTTCTGACAGATATTGTTTTTTTCGTCTCCCATTTCCTGTAGCCACATTATATCACACATGCAAAGCTGAGCTCCAGACGGATCAGCTCCAACTCAACTTTCATATGAAACATGGCTTGTTCTAAACTAGAATTTTAATTGCAGCATCTTCAAAATTATTGCAATGTTGATGTTCTGCTGTAAAAAAAAGACACCGACTTATTTTTTTACAAGCACAGCCTCATCTAAGCTGATATGCATAACATAAATCACGACAGTAATAGCAATAACATTGTGTTAAGGATTGTGACTGCAAAAGCAATGCAACTACTAATAGTACATTTTGTCACTGTAGTCTCAGCTCTGTTTGGGTTATTGACCAGTTCCATTCATGTAGTTCTGGACTATTTCTTAAGAGTTCTCTGGATTATGTGTACCCGACCTGGTGAGAACTAGCATGGAGCCCCACGTCAAAGGAGATAGTGATGGTATTTATGCAATTTTATACTCCCATCAAGCTGCTTGCCTATTCTTGATTTACTCATTTCAGTCTGGTGCAGATGTAAATTCTTGTCACTGGTGTCCTTGGCCATTATGGTAGTTCGAGTCTGAGGTTGTGGACAAGTGTCTTTTATAAAGATAGGTTTAAATAGGTGCCATTAAAGAAGTAGTAACAGCTCTGAGGGACAGAATTCTTGCTTGCTTGCAGGTGCTAAATATTTATTTTCTGTACAATTATGTAAAACAATTCTTTAAAAATCACATAATGTGATCTCCAGGGTTTTTTACATCCTTTGTCTCACAGCTGAAATGAAACTTGGACAATGGGTGGCTGCAAAATATTTTACCCCAATGTTACTGCATTTAATAAAGCTACAATTAAACATTAAAAAAACCTGCATGGAGGAAATACATTTTTGAATATAGTGCTAAATTAAATAAAGTCTATGTATGTAGCATTCAAATATTCTGGCTCTTAATATCAAGAACACAAGGATGAACAGAAGAATTTTAAAGGAAAAGTGGATATTTTACACAAACCTTAATGATTAAATCAAATTCAGTGCATTTTATTTCAACAAAATATGCAACTTTGAAGATACACCTGTTCATATCCACCCGAAATTTTTTGCTCGTCAAAAAATATATTTATTGAAATGACATTGGGTAATTTAAACAGAATGCATTTTTACATTTATTAGAAGGAGATGGAGGAGGAACGGTGTCCAAGATGGCAGGCTGGATGTTGACTGAGCTCCATATGTATTTACCGTCTACATCTGTGTGTGGCTATCGTCTGCATGCATAAACACAACGCCAATTTAAAAGGAAAACTGAAGCGCTATTGTCCGTATGATGTTATGTTTCTGTGCATGTATGAATACATGTGCATTTCAGACAACCGTGTGATGATAAATGGACTGATAGCTGATCTAGCTGAGTTTATAACCTCTAATTAACTTTTAATTGACAGCCATTAAAGATAAGCAGGCCTGATTATCTGTTAAACAGAGCAGCCATTTCAACATGCTCGACCTTCTGCATCATATTTATCTTCTCCGACACTGTTTAAATTTACATCCTTCACGAGTCCGAAGCTAACATCCTGAAACTTTTAGATTCCCTCATCAGCAGGTTGGGAAACACTTATGTACAATGAAATAAATAACATTTCACTGTTGTTTGCTATAGAACATAGTATCATATTATAATTACTCAAGAAACATAATTTTTTTTTAGATTTGTACCTGATTTAGTTGAATTGTTTGAAAATATTAAAGTGTACTTGTCTGTGTTAGTTCCTCTAACTCAATTTCATATACAGATTATGTCAAACGGAAAATAATTTAATAAAACAATGTTTTTCCAAGGAGGACACCGTCCATTCCCGATACCTCCCGTCCTTTTATTCTTGAGATAAAAGTTGTGGATGAATCCACTTTCACCCTTGAAATAAAGTGACCATAATCATTTATTTCTATCACTTCATAAAAAAGGTGATTTTAAGTTAATTTGTTTTGAATACTGATTGAAATTTGGCAATACTTACGATGATTAAGTGTTTTATATCCATATACTGTATGTGACAGACTTTTTTACAGTTATGTTGGGGTGTAATGATACAGGTTTTGAGTGGAAGCAGTTCACAAATAGATTCAGATAGAGAATAATTTATTGTATGAGCCGCAGCTGAATCATTTATTCCTTTTTCCAAACAGGACACATGTACATATAGGGACTCCATCTTTCAGAAATGAAATTAATGATGCTAACCATTGCTTCTTGGACGTCCCACGTCACCTAAACTATAAAGCTGAGAATAGAGTTGCTTTTTAACCCTCACGTTGACAATTGTTTAAAGAGAAATTTAATATCACCTAATATCATTTGTTAAACATGTAACATTTAAACATTTTTTGTGCTTTCCAGTGTTTTGCATAACAGGCTGTTCTGCATGATTATTAAAATTGCTGTTTTGAGAAAAGTTGTGATCATACAACTTTTTGAAAAAAAATATATTAAGGTTTTAATTGGACATGCAGAACTCAACCTAGAATAAGTTAATCAAATGGTGCTTTACATGATTCGGTGGTAAAGAAACTAAACGTATAATAAAAGCATAGGAAGTAAAAACAGCTCTCTCTAGCACAGGCTTTATCTCCGCCGGCTTCACAAGGTTCAGCACCTCTCCAGCCGGACTCATCACCAAGTTCAGCTCTGCCGCCTCATAAGTCACAAGGTTGAATGTTGCCGTTCTCCATGTCACAAAGTTCCTCTACTCTACCGGCCACCACTCAATCACACTTCACTCACCCAACCCAACTTTCTCCGGTTTCAACATCTTTATCGTCCACAGCTGACGAAAGTTATGGGACATCCAGCTATTGATTTGTTCAATGAATTAATTTAGGGTCTAAATTGGTATGTAGTCACCTGGTGACATTGTAATGTACAGCTGAGTATTATCCGCATGGTATTTAATCTTATTGGTTCTTACAATCTGGGTTATTGGGAGCATGTAGATATTAAATAGAAAAGACCCCAGGATGGAGCCTTGGGGAACCCCACATGTGATTTCTGTTCATTTTGATGAAAGGTTTCCTACTGAAACAAAGAAATCCCTGTTCTCCAGTTAAGACTCAAACCAGCCAAGTACTGTACCAGAGAGTCTGAGCCAGCTATCCCGTCGTTCTAGTATTTTATGATCAATGGTGTCAAATGCTGCACTGAGATCCAACAGATCCAGCACTGTGGTTCTTCCACAGTCTGTATTGATGATGTATGGCTTGATGGACAACCCTGAGCATCCTCTTCATGAGACTCTCCTACAGCAACAGAGTATCTTCAATTTCGCTGCAACACAGACCGACATAGGAAATCCTTTTTCCCCACATCCATCATGGTCTACAACAACTCCTTGAAAAATTAATTAGCAATGAGCTACAACATCACTTAATTTCCCTCTGGGATCAATAAAGTATTTTTGAATTTGAACTGAATGCAAGTGTAAATGAAAACTTTGATGAAGGCAGTCTCAGTTCTGTGATGAATAAGCAACTTAACCTCACCTCATGAGTTTTATTTAAGTTTCCGACATAAGAAAGTTACCCAATTGTGTTTACATCACTGATGAACTTTATACTTAACTTTATTAGGTAGACTGTATGAGAACCAGTTTGTTAACATCAACTTAAAGTTATGTGGAACCATTTGACAACATTTTATAAATAGGTAAAACTGCTCTTTTTTTAATTGCCAAGAACTGGACTAGGGCACGCCCATTCTACAGATATCTTAGTCAGGTGGTTTTCCTCTTTCATTCACATGAACCAATTTTGATGGGATTGTGCTTCCTAGAGAAGCATGCATTTTTTGCAAGAAATTTCCAGAAAGTTTCTTGTAAAACTTCTAAATAGTAAATTCTGTGAAACGTTGATTCAGTAATACAAACACTCCTAGTCAGCTCTGGAAAAGTAAACCGAAGCTTCCAAGTAAGTATCCTGCAGATCAAACAATAGGTCCCCCATAAATGATTACCCAGAGGTATGTGAGGAGGAAACTCCATGAAAGTCATAGTTAAGTCCTAGAAATGTACCAAGCAAGTTGCATTGAGGATGCTCAGAGAGTTCCAGAAAGATATCCTGGTAATTGTGGTAAAATATCAAAAAGTTTAGCAAAGTTCTTTTTTTTTTTTTTTTACGTGTCCTGTCTAGCAGTTTGCCACTCAGAATTGGTGTCTGAGTACCAAGTACAAGTCCAACACATTTACTTGATATATATGTATGAAAAAATCTTTATTAGTGATTACTGTGGGTTCAATTTCCTGAAGTCATGGACACGAAACCGAGACAAGAAGGAAGAAAGGAAGAAGGTGAAGAAAAGAAACCGGACCAGCAGAGGCGCGAACCGACGACACAAGACAGGGAGGCAAACAAAGAACACAAGAAAACATCCCAGTCCTCCACCTCTGCCGGATGGCAGAGAAGCGGTAAAACAAAACAAACAAAAACAACGAACTGAACAGAACCACACCAATAGTTCAGATCCAGTAATAAAAACTAAGAATTACACATTCACTACACACAAGCATGGATTAATGAACACAATACTAATGTTTCTGTTAAGCTACTGGTAACAACTAACTAATGACAATAACCTCAGCTCAAGATATGTCCATCCACACCAATGTCCCCACACCTATGTGTGTGTGCGAGCATGCAGGTCTGAATAAGGTTTCCCCATGCAAGTGATTGATAGCTGGTGTAAGGAACCGTCAATCCGTCCTACAGGAATCGACACAGACATGGAGGAGGCAGGAGACGCATGCATCCAGAGTCCAACAGAGCGCAGGAGCCGCAGGCGGACCAGCGCAGGGCCGATCACCCACCAAGAGAGGAACAGATGGAAGCCCCAGGGGAACACCAAGCAGCCGCAACGCTGGGGCCCGAGAGATTCGCAGGGACGAGCCCACGGGCTCCGCCGGAAACCGTCTACGCCAGGGCGGGCCCGGAACAGGACCCGGAGGCCACGGGGATCAGCGGATGTACGCCCTCCCCAGGCCGCGCCCAGTCAGCACCTGGACATCCAGATCTACCAGCTCTCGGGTCCAGATCCCGCCCCATGCAGAGCGCCAAGATCTGGGATCTGGGGCTCAGCCAATGCTGGACAGCCCCCCCAGATGAACCGACCAGGCAGTAGAACTCATGGAACTGGCAGGAGCTTGGGCGCCGGGCACGGTCCCCACCGATCCACCGGACGGCACCAACCTACTTTACAACCCCAGCACCCTGATAAGAGGTGCCCCAGTCAATCCAAGGAGGACGTCCGCCCGAAACAGCGGCCGCCCGACACACCGGCCCACCCAGGACCAGCCAGGCATGCACCAGGACTGAGCTGGGTCGAAACCGGGACCCCCGGCCCCAGGCATCGAGAGCCATCATCAACCAGCGGGCAGGAGCATCAAAAAGTTTAGCAAAGTTCTAAGTTCTGGGTAACATACCAAGAGTCCAGCAAAGCCCACAGCGTCTTCTAAAAAAGTACCTATTTGGAAAGTACCCTGCAAGATACAGAAAAGTTTCCCCTAATTCATGAATAAGTACGCTATATATTCTAAGTAACACATAAGCTACAGAAAAAGGAACCAATAAGAAATGAAGAAAAGTACCCTAAAAGTTTCAGGAACCATCTATAATGTAGCACAAGGGAAATTTGTCATGTGATACGATAAAAGTAGTTTGAGAGCAAGAGCAGAAGATGCCGATTTCTAACCAAAAAAGCATCCTCACCTCCGATAACGCCATTGTTGGCACTCTGGTTGTTTGGGAGGGAGCTTGGGTCGATTTTTTTTCAAATCATGTCCCCTTCTCTCTTTTTTCTTACAAAGTCCAGACTATCACTTTAACAGCATGAATCATACAGTTGTACCATGGTCTGACTAAGCATAGGCAAGGCAAGTTTATTTGTAGAGCACAAATCATACACAAGGCAATTCAAAGTGCTTCACAGTTGCATAAATTAAGAAAACAGATAAACAGGAAAAAAACATCAGACAAGTCAGACGAGGGTAGAGTAGCCAAAACTAGTACTTAAGTAAAAATAGCATATAAAAACACATATTTTTACTCAAGTAAAAGTCAAAAGTAGTAATCCAAACAAATAACTCAAGAGTAAAAAAGTATTTGGTAAAAAAACTCAGATATTGAGTCCTTATTCTGAGATTATATTCAATATTTAAAAAGTATGTAATTGGACAAAAATGCACAGATATGTGAACATTCTACAGACTAAAATAAATATCTGACATAATTGTAAATTAAATTAGTCTAAAATAAACTATTTCAAATCTTTTTTTCGTCCTAAGTAACAGTAATTAGGAGTAGGTAATTTATAAGGGGTGGAAATCTTACGATTCAATTCGATTCAGATTCTTGGGTTGACGATGCAAAAATGTAAAAAGGTTCAGAAAACATTTTTTGAGAATCGATTCTGAATCTTGTTAAATAGGAATAGAGATTCAGACGTGAATCGATTTTTCCTCTGTTTTTTTCATTAAAACCAGGATTCAGTTTCCGTCAGTAAAGTTGTTTTCTGTGGCTAGAAGATCCAGAAATTTTGTTAAAGAGTAGCGATAATTCGTAAAAAAATTAATTCAAGTAAAAGCAAAGAATTACGGTCTAGTTAAACTACTCCAAAGTGTAAATTTATTCCAAAAAGTAAAGAAAAAAAAAAGTTAAAAAAGCGCACCTGTTTGTGTTTAACAACTTTTATCCTTGTCAACCTGAGAAAAACTGGAGAAAAACTAAAAATAGTCAGGAGGTTTAAAAGCTTTGTTGACCTCAATCGAACATATTTAAACTCTGAATTATTGCACAAAGACTGAACTACTTCTGAGCTTATTTCCACAATACGTGAAGACAAGTCATGTTAAGCATGTGTTTCTTACCTAAAACAGTATAACCTTAAGCTTATTTTATTTTTATAATAGATATTTTTATATCTATTCTGCAGGGTTTTATTATTACACCAAACTAACTTGGAGGAACAATTGGAAAGTGTGGCGGAGCCAAAGCTGTCATTACCTTCTCTGCAGCTATAGAAGTAAAAATTACACCTTGTGCTCCCCGTTCTTTGTTCACATAATGTTCCCCAGAACTACTGAGGAAGGAGAGTTGTTTTTAAGAAATTGAACTTTTCGTTTTCTGATTACATTTGACAGTATTTCTACATTGGAGACTGTGGCTACACCCCCCAGACAACATCTCAACACACTGCATGAGGTTAGACAATTAACTGTGCCACTGGTTTGGAAGTAAATACTTGAATGCAACCAAAATGCTCTGAGTGATATTTCAGTGCAATGTAAAAGTGAGTGGCGGAGTTAATTAAAGTTATAATGGGAAGTAGCTCTGCAACAATAGACACATTTAGAGAAATGCCTGTAAGTAGTTTGGCTATTTGTGCTATTTTGAAAGAAAATATTACCAAGGTTTGAGAAAAGGGAACCAAAGATTTAATTAAAGTTTTCTGGAAACTGAGGCTGTAAATTCAGGGGTTCATGTCAGGGTCAGAAACTCTTTTAGCTTCAGAGGAGCAGAAATAAGTCAACCTTGGATCAGAAATCGGCCCTGCTGGTGTAAAGGCATTTATAATTTTTTTATATGCTCTGTAGTCCCCTTACAACCTGAAACGTAAATAGATTCTGTGTTTCGCTACAAGCAGCTAGACCAAAAGTTAACTTGTAAAAACTTGTTTAAGAACTTAAAACAATCTGAAAAGAGGTGCATGTATATTGAAAGTATTGACCATGACCTTCAGAAACTACAGAGATGAATATATAAGGACCATCTATGGAATAAAGACTCCAGCATTAAGACACAGCTTCTCAAACACTAACATAACCTGCTGACTTTACCATGAACAGGGAGAAGAACAGGACCGATGGCAGCAACCAGAAACCCAAAGATGAAGCTCTGATGAAGCTGAGAAGCTCTTCATGTGAGACAAAATGGGGTATTTAGAAATGGGCAGATTGTTAAGAGCAGGGGTCTCAAACTCCAGGCCTCAAGGGGCAGTTTCCTGCAACTTTTAGACATGTCACATTTTTAACACAACTGAATCAAATAATTGGATTAGCTAAGCCTTGTAGAACCCAACTGGCTGCAGAGGAGGCATTCAGGTGTGCTGTATCAGGAACACATCTAAAGAATGCCGAACAACGGCAGTCGGGGACTGGAGTTTGAGACCTCTGGTTAAGAGTTTACCAAAATACTTTCCTGGATCTCAGTGTTGTGTTTGACTCATTCGTCTGGTACTGTGCTAATCTGTCTGAAATCTTATATGGAAGACCCAGAGTTATTATTTTACATTAGAAATCTGAGCGAAACAGAGAGCACATGGTGTACCTTCAAGGCTTTGTTCTCGGGTCCCCTAGCCAGTCAACTAGAGTCGGTGAAGCTACTGACTACAGTACAGGTATGAAACCAGTATCCAAACTGACTGGTATTCCATCATTTTACACCATTGTGCGTCTTTGAGCACAATGCTGCAGAATTCTTTGCAGAGGTTGATGTGACATCTAAAAGTAGCTACAGTTTCAACAGGTATCTGATTAAAACTCTTATCTCTTTAAAGGACCATTTTTGAATGAGACACGATGGCTAAGAGCAGTGGGCCAACAGATTACCCTGTCAAACAAAAGGTCTGATAAAATTACCCTGAAGTTCCGATGCACGGAACAAATGGAAGAAATTTCAGAGTGCTTTCTTTCCAACGAGACCTCAGCAATGGCTCTACTCAAAATGGTTAAAGAAAAGCTTACATTTTATTTTTGGTTTGCTTTTTAAAAATGTTTGGTGGAAAATCCAGACTTTTTAAGGGGTTTAAAAACCAACGAATGCTGCGTTTGGGCTACTTTTTTTTTGGCCATTTGGCAGCTGTAAGGACGGAAGGCTGCATCCATTCTGTGCCCGCCGTGAATCAGGAGTAAGGCCCAGCCAAACCTCCCTCCTGAGGATTCCTCATCTCGGTGTTGGGTCATGATCCAGATTTCTTGACCATAAGTGAGGGTCTGAATGTGGAGTGATCAGGAAATCACAAAGTTTTGTTTTATGCCTTAGCTTTTTCTTCCCAACAGACCAGAGCGGCCGTAAACTGCAGATGAAGCCCTAATCCATCTCTCTCTTCCGTTTCATCCTATCGTCCATCATGAACAAGAAACCAAGATACCTAAACTTTAGGCAGATGCTGAGCCGTGACCCATTTCATCTTAGATAAGCTATTAAATGTAACGTCAGGTCCTTTTCATGAAAAACAAGACAGTACCATCCTCATAGAAAGAGAGAGTGACAAGAACAGGAGAACGTTGGTTGTTTGTTCCTTTGTGGGACGGTGTTGTCTGCTTGATTGTGTGCTATCGACACAGACTGTCAGGCATATGTGTTCAGCTTTCATCCCTTCAGTCTCCGTCTGGGATTAGTCATGAGCAGCCTGGCTATTCAAGCAGCGTGACAATCAAGCATGTGTGCCCCACCTACACCAGCCCATACACTCATATGACAACAAAAGAGACTTAGAAACATCATTGTTGTATAAAAACACGCTTCCAACCTCTCTGATGTAAAGAACAGGATCGTAGATCTAAAGAAAGTAGCCTGGATGTGTCAAGTAAGATTCTGTGAAAAACAATCAAACTCTGATCCTTGAGGCAGCTGCACAATTAAACACATTGTTTTCAACAGGAATTCATATCAAAGCTTGAACTGATCTTGCTAACTAGCTGCTGCATAAATCTTAAATCTAGTGACATGGAAAGAAACAGCATTATGATATATCATAGCTCCTTCTTTTTTTTTCTTTTTCTTTTTTTTATCCCACGGTTTTTTCCCAATAATATCACCC
The DNA here is from genome assembly GCA_028564705.1 of Apricaphanius iberus. NCBI lineage: Eukaryota > Metazoa > Chordata > Actinopteri > Cyprinodontiformes > Aphaniidae > Apricaphanius > Apricaphanius iberus. The sequence continues at coordinate 869,375 of JAPXFQ010002006.1, forward strand.
CAGTGTTCCTACCTAAGTACATTCCTGGGCATTGTTCTCCCTCTCCTGACCTCACGAGGGCCCCGCACTGAAGCTCAAGCCTCCTTCCTGCTTGAGGAGTCAGCGGGCCCATTTTTCACCCGAGGGGGTGGGGTTCCCCCAGCTGGACGTAGCGTGTGGAAGGATCAAACTATTCCAGCCAGATCCTCTCCAGCCCCTCAGGCGCCCCAGTCAGCCAGGAGGAGGCAGTATATAGCCCAGAACTGATGCATGTTCTTGTGGGACTAGCATTAACATTAACTACTCAAGGGAACATGTGCAAACTCCACACAGAAAGGTCCTTTCGCCAACCCCACCCAGAGTGGGGGTCCCGATGATGCAGAGTAACAAACACACCCTCAGCACCCACTGCGTCCCCGGCGGGAATCAAACCTAGGACCTTCAGGAGATAGCGGACATGTGTACCTTTAATTTTGGACACCTTTTTGGGTGTGTTACCATGAAAGCTTTTGGAGTAAATCGGCCTTTAAGTCTGCGCCAAGAGCAGGGGATGTCGGAGTTCCCCGCCGGGGAGTATTGACTTATTCAGATTCTGAAGAGAAATATTTACCTCTGATCTGTTCAGTTGTCCCGGGATAAAGTGAAACTAAAATGTCCCGCAGCAACAGCCGGTCCCGTTTCGCCATGACGCTCCAAAAGCAGCAACATTCCTCTGCAATGTTGCTCTGCATCACGTTCTCCCGGTGAGAGAAAGCTATGTGTTCGGGTAGCAAGGTGGTCATCACAACGCTAATTGTGACCGAGGTGGGAGGGATGTAAAAATCAGTGGAAATAATAGCAGATACGATCGAAAACAGGAGAGAAAAAAGACCGCTTATAAGCGAGTGAACAGCAGTAAAGTTCTCTGTTCCGCTGCAAGTGAGGATGATGATGATGATGATGATTTTAGCGAGGTTTGCTTGACAGATGAGGAAGAGTAAGATCACCAGTGGATCAGACGATTTGATAAGCCTGTTAGTTATTTTTGGGACGGATCTGTAAAATTCTGTGCCCAATATTTTCTTTCTGTTGATTTTATATAGTGAATAGAGTAACGGAGCCAAATAAGAAAGGACATAAACAGATATATCCACCTGTTCTTGAAAAAAAGCCAAAAAAATGAAACATAGATGTAAAAAAATACATATATAGAAAAATCTAAATAAAAAAATTAAATTGATGAAAAAAGTTTTAAACAATGTAACAAAGCAAAAAATTGTAAACGTCATGCAATCCAATACTGGGTCAGGGTTAGGGGGACGTCATAATATGCAAATTAGATGTATGATTTTGCCCGTGTCACAAACTTTGGATCATACTGAAGATTTTTCTAATTAACAGTGTACCTTTATCTATAATCAGATTAAAGATACAACATTTTGAACTAGTGATATCAAAATGAAATATTTTATACAAAAAACCCCGGCGCCTCGACGCGTTACTATGAATAGTAAATGCCCACCACAGCAGTGCGCTTGTACAGCTCATCGTACAGCTGTCTTGAGTTAGCAAATCAGAACATAGAATTTCTAAACCAATCAGAAAAGAGAATGTCCTGTTGCTAGCCGGGTAAGCTCCAAAATAGGGAGTGTTGTCGCTGGCTGACGAAGACAGACCTGACAACGCCCCCCGCGACCCACCCCACGCGCGCGCTCTCTATGATTTGCTGGTGATGTAGGTACCAGATCGGCTCGGGTTACCAGATCGGCTTAAGTTAGTTTATGGTGATGGGATACTGCAAGGGACGGGACGCCTGCCCCGCCACAATCTCACTCCAAGCAATCATGAAAACTTGAGAGCCCTGCCGGAAAGCACCGCAGGAGCAAAGGAGGGCAGCACAGAACCTGAACAAAACCTAAAAACCTAAAAACAACCTGGTGGAAAAACTGAATTAAATAGCAAACTAAAGCATATTTTAACAGCTGGTCAATTAATATTGCAAGTTTAAATGACCAAATAATGGCTTTTTAATGTAAATCAATAAGATTTATGAGGTCAGACTCTTGATTTTTAATGTTTTAATTTATCATTTCACTGAACCGTTTATTTCTACCCCTGTTTCACTTTTACAGCTACTCAGGTTGCCCAAAATAAAGTCCAGCAGAACCAATTCCCTTCACAGGCACCTCATCTTTAAGCAGAGTCCAGCTGTTCTCCAGCTGGCCTCGGAGAAAAGAATCCAGCATCATGGAACCAAGCAGACAGCTCAGGGAGAACATCATGGAGAAGTTTAGAGCAGGGTTAGGTTCCACAGCAACATTGCAGAGCTCTGTTCACTCCATCATCTGGAACACCTGCAGACCTACCAAGACATGGACGTCTACCTACACCAACAGGCTGGACAAGGACAGCAATATTGGACGTTACAAATCTGGGATTCATGGACAGCTAGAAGAAGTCCTGTTTACGAGCCTTCTAAGAGAGACAGCAAACCTGAGGAAGGAGGAGACCAAAATGAAAAATAATAGACAAGTTGAGGAAAACTATCAATGCACATCATTCAATGCCAGAGGTGGGTAAAGTAGCAAAAACTTCATTTCAAGTTCTACTTGTAGTAAAAGTAAAAAGTAGTCATGCAGAAAATTACTTGAGTAAAAACAAAAAAGGTAAAAAGGTTCCTCAAGTACTGAGTACTTAATTGTTCTGAGATTATTTAATATTCAGAAAATATGTAACTGGGAAAATAAACTGTAAAGTGCAAATCCTAAAGACAAAAATAAAGAGAAATACATGACGTAATGTAAAATAACAAAACTAAGAAACAATATTCTTCCAAAGTCCAAATCCGTTTCTTAAAGGGTCCATCGGTAATGACTAAATCTGCACCTCTATATGATGAATCTCAACGTCCATGTTGGAAACATATTAGATGTCAATATGACATGCACTGATTCAACATCTAATGTTAAAACTGATACTTCTGCCAAAAAAGCTGGAAAAAAATATATACAACAATTCTTCTCTGCCATTAAAATGGAAGTAATGAATTTAGAAAATACATTATTTTAAAGAAAATTAATATATATCTTTACATACATATACATTACGGGCAGGAATTTAATGCGTTAATTGCGATTAATTACATGATAATTAGCGCGCAAAAACAATTAATTATTGCATTACAATCAATGCGGAACATTTGTTTGTGAAGGAATTCCTGCTGAGCGGATTACAGTGATGCACACATAAGAGCAAGGCAGCCAGGGTGACCATCCACTTTTCAAACGCTCTGTGGGGGCCCAGGGGGGTTTTCATCATTTACTTAAACTGATTGGTGCGATGTCTGCACAATGACAGCCCTCTACGAGTCATCCTCTACAAGCGGCTGGTTCTGATTTGTTCTTAGACTGAACAGCCGGCTGTGCGCCGGGTTGCTTCCTGCCATGTTGCTGCTGTTTACATGAAGTCAAAGCACAAGCTTTACGTACGCACCGCATAAGATAAAACGTCTGGCTGCAACAAACGAGTGGCCGAGGCGTGATTGCAGATGGTCTCTTTGGGTGGTGCCTGATCTTTTTTGAATAAACATTCCATCCTGTGGCTCATTAGGGAATCTGCTGCACTGGACATTGGCGGGACAGATGCAGGGTACTTGTGGGACATGTCTCCCACATTTTCTGTATCAGTGCCCTCTGTCCCCGGCACTTATTTTCAGCGGTTTAATCTGTTAATGTGCAATAACTCAGTTTTCCTACCCGTCTTTAAATACACCTCATGTGTACACAAGCTAGTGAGAACAGGTGCTGCCCATCAGCAGAGCTCCCTGTTCACCAATATTCCACATCCAGCAAAAGGCAGAAAACTTTTGAAAGTTCTCTCAACACCAGCTGTAAGTTGAGTTATGTTGCATGCAGATCATTTTCGCTAAATTATGGCCAATACATATCAATATATCACATTAAGCTAGTTAACAATACTAATGAGTTTTACATCGCTTACTAATCAGTTCATGCTGGGAATAATCCCTTCCCTCTTTCAGTCATGTGCAGAACGTGGCTCAATTTTTTCGGTCCTCATAATTTATTTCAAAGAAACATTTATCGCCCAAAAATACTCCGTGCTATTCATCCTAATTCTGTGCTGAAATGTTGCTTGCCTCATTTTTATATCTTTATTGTTACAATAGAAAATCAGAGCCATTCATATTTAAATTATTGTGGAGATCGATGGATCTGAGCGCTGAAAGCTCTCACTACAGCACCATCACTGGCCGGTGGACTGAATCGATACTGAATCATGAAACAAATAATTGCAATGCATTGATGAATTGATATTTTTACCCAGCGCTACTTTTCAGTGAGATCCTGTCTAAAGTATAAACTGTATGTATATCCGTCTACAACGACCTCACTTTGGACTAGAATCAGACCGCATCCTCAGTTCCTAAAGACGTCAATACTGGACGTTTGACAGACATTGAAAAAAAGACGTAATCTGGCGTCGCGTTCTGTCCCGTTTTGGGACCTAAATGTGTTGCCTTCTTGTTTACTCTTCAAACGGGTTGTGCTGAAAACTGCATTTCCTCTCATGTTGGACGACAAAGACATTCCTTTATTCTTCCTGCAGGATGACCACTCTACAGAAGGTATTAGAATGGCCTAGTCAAAGTCTAGACCTGAGGCCTTCAAAAACCTGATTTAAGTCTAAAGATCTCACAATTCTGCACTAGATTGTGTTGGTCAATAACATAAAAATCCCAATAATAAACCTGACAGTTTGTAGTTGTAATCCAACATAATCTAGAGGTTCAGAGGGCAGAAATACGTCTTCAAAGATCAGCATCTCGTTACAATAAAACCGAGGAGATGAGGATGTGAAACAAAAGGCAGAAGGAGGAGAATAATGAGGAACGGGTCTCTGAGGTTTAACAGCGAGAGATGTGTGGAATGATGGGACGAGGGAATGTTGCAGCGGAGCGTTTCGGACGCTGATGTGTTTGAGAAGTGGAGGGCCAGCGTTATTAGAGGTCATCCCTGTGGATTACAGAGGCAGGAGTTCAGCACACAGCGGTGCTAGGCAATTTACCTCCATGAAAAATAGATGCAGCGCAAAAATGAAGTGACACATGCACTTACAGGGGGAGACGGACAAGAGGCCGAACAGTTTTAAAAACAAACCCAGCGTTGGGGGGGGGGATGTGCTGCATGTTACTCAGCATGTAGGAAACCTTCCTCTGACTGCTTCACATGTCATCACACTGAAGAAGGGATTCAAGCAGAAGATCTAATACTGAACAAATCAGTTAAACCACCAAAGGAAATGTCAGTAGGTGGAGCTTAGACTGCTGCGGTCAATTTAATCAACCAATTAACCAATCAGATTTTAGGATTTATTTCACGAGCCCCAATGAGTTTAAATTGTTTCATGTTCATCTGCAGCAAAAGAGTGATAAAACTATTTATATTTATTTATAATGCACCTTTTCAAAGAACGCAAGTTTGTTGTAGAAGCCTTAAACATCAGAAATAAATACTGATAAATATGAGTATTGATTACAGATATAAATGAAAAATAGTTCGGGCAATCAAAAATGGTTTTAAAATCTTCAGTTCTTTAGTAATGGATTATTAGTAATTTAGTATTTAGTAATGATTATTAATTTGTTTTTACAGTGCAGATGGATGGAGTCTCAGTGGCATCAATGTGGAGCTGGATTAACGTCAACACGGTGGTTCCCACCGCTGCCATCTTTGCTGCATCATGTATTACACCACCCCCAGAAACTACAAACAAGCTGCAAAGAGTTGGAGCTGAGAATGGGGGTGTGAGGGTGGAGTAGGATGATCAACCCTTATACGGGGCCTCGCCTGTGGTGCCGGTACCCACTGTTTAAATGCATCTAGACACTGAGGGCCCGGGGAGGGAGATGGGGGTACCTGGCAGTATTCCCATGTCCCACCCCTCTGTTTTAAGTGCACATTAGAACAACACGCAACAACACCACAATTGAGCAGGGGGAGAGAGGCTGGGGGTCTTTCCACACCCCTGTTCGTTGGACCATCAGGGGTTGGAGCCCGGGTAGATTATCAGGTCGTCTGGTCGGGGACCTAGGCTAGTGGGCTACTCTTGCCGGGGTGGGGGCCTTGGCGGTCTGCTTGTCCCCGTCCTGGTGGGCAAGGGGTCCGTCTCCCGGGTGCAGGGGCAGGGTGCTCTATCGGGGCGTCTTTCCCTGGGCCTGGGAGTATAGAGTATGTATGGGGTGTATGAATGAGTGTACAGCGTCCTTTTTTCGTGTGTCCTGTATATGTAACAATGTGGAGTATGAGAGGGAGGGTACGTATGAGTGTCTCTGTCTGTCTATGTCTACTTGTCAGGTTGGGTGTTTGGCTGCCCTCTGGCCTGGTGCATCTTCTTCCCCTCCATCACTCCCCGTCGGTGATGGATGCTCCTGCTCGCTGGTCGATGATGGCTCTCGATGCCTGGGGCCGGGGGTCCCGGTTGCGGCCCGGCTCGGTCCTGGCGCATACCTGGCTGGTCCTGGGTGGGACATCCTCCTTGGATTGACTGGGGCATCTCTTATGGTGGTGCTGGGGTTGTAAGTAGGTTGGTGTCGTCCGGTGGATCGGTGGGGACAGTGCCCGGTGCCCAAGCTCCTGCCAGTTCCATGAGTTCTACTGCCTGGTCGGTTCATCTGGGGGGGCTGTCCGGTATTGGCTGGGCCCCAGCTCTTGGCCCTCTGCATGGGGCGGGATCTGGACCCTGGAGCTGGTAGATCTGGATGTCTAGATGCTGGCTGGGCGCGGCCTGGGGAGGGCGTACATCCGCTGTGGCTTTTACTGTGGCTCCCTGGCATGTGGGGGGGGGCGGGTTGTTGGCGGTGGGTATCGGTCCGGGCTGGCGGCGGCGTATTGTCCGTCGATCGGCTGCAGGCGCCTCCTGCCCGGCGGCGGGGGACCCCTCTCGGCGGGTCCCTGGTCGGGGCCCAGCTGGGGGGCGGGGTGCCCCTGATCCCCGTGGCCTCCAGGTCGTGTTCCGGGCCCGTCCTGGCGTAGCCGGTTTCCGGCGGAGCCCGTGGGCTCGTCCCTGCGATCTCTTGGGCCCCAGCGTTGCGGATGCTTGGTGTTCCCCTGGGGCTTCCATCTGTTCCTCTCTTGGTGGGTGATCAGCCCTGCGCTGGTCCGCCTGCAGCTCCTGCGCTCTGTGGGACTCTGGATGCATACATCTCTTGCCTCCTTCATGTCTGTGTAGATTCCTGTAGGACGGATTGACGGTTCCTTACACCAGCTATCAATCACTTGCAAGGGGAAACCTTATTCCGACCTGCATTCTCGCACACACACATAGGTGTGGGGACATTAGTGTGGATGGACATATCTTGAGCTGAGGTTATTGTCATTAGTTAGCTTTTACCAGGAGCATAACAGAAACATTAGTATTGTGTTTAATGCTTGTGTGTAGTGAATGTGTAATTCTTAGTTTTTATTACTGGATCTGAACTATTGGTGTGGTTCTGTTCAGTTTGTTTTTTGTTGTTGTTGTTTTTTATCGCTTCTCTGCCATCCGGCAGAGGTGGAGGACTGGGATGTTTTCTTGTGTTCTTTGTTTGCCTCCCTGTCTTGTGTCATCTGTTCGCGCCTCTACTGGTCTGGTTTCTTTTCTTCAACTTCTACCTTTCTTCCTTCTTGCCTCGGTTTCGTGTCCATGACTTCAGGAAATTGAACCCTCAGTAATCACTAATAAAGATTTTTCATACATATACATCAAGTGGAGTGTTACAGCAAAGCTATAATACTCTGCTTGGGAAAGTAAATCTGTTGGGCTTGTACTTGGTACTCAAACCAATTCTGAGTGGCAAACTGCTAGACCGGACACATAAAAAAAAAATATGTATAAATAAATAAAGGATGATCAACATTGTCAGCTGATGTAGCTACAAGCTAACTGAAGCTAATGGAGGTTAGCAGGTCTTTTTAGCCAGAAAACTGCGGTGGAATGACCCCGCTCCCCCTCTGCCTTCTGCGCAGATTCAGTCATTTTTGTCTAATAAAAGCATGAAGCCTTGTTGGTCCATAACTTTCACAAAAACAATATAATTTAAATTGCAATAACTTTAAATAATCAACATTTAAAGAAATGTGATAATTTCAACTTATTTTTGACAAAGTAAAGTGATGTTAAATGCACAGTGTAAATATAATGTTACTTTCTGAAAAAAAGAAAAGAAATTGAGATATCTTGGACGATCTGTTTGTGCAATTAATACCACAGCAGCCTTATTTGTCCAATAAGTGGACGATTAACGTCTGAACACAAATAATCATTGCGAACACAAATGATGGTAAAATTCAGAGAAACAAAATAATGTGACTCAGAGGCTGCGGCCTTCCTTGTTACAAACCGGGGGTAGCTAACCGTTAGCTACCAGTGCTAATCATTTAACTTATGTTTAAATGATATCTAAACAGGTGAGTTTTAAAAAAAATTCACCACCCTAAGAGTTGTCCTGATTGTAAACTTGACCTTAACAATGACAGAAAAATCTGATGCCCGTCTGTCATGTCGACAGATCAGTATTCAAATGTGCATACAGTTTCATGCAATTTTATGCAGAAATTCCCAAGAGAGTGCTAGAGGAATATTTCAAGCTATTGGAAATAAATCAAAGATTTGTAAATGCGTTTTGAGAATACAGCATAATTAAAGATTAGAAGTCGGTGAGGAGGACTCTCACCTTGTTGCCTTTCTGCAGTAAGAAGTGTTTTGACAATCTTGTGAGGAAGTAGGGAGTCGCACACGATGAGACAAAGGAGCAGGGTCCGACATAGTAAAGCTAGCCCAGGCAGGCTTCTACAACATGATCTGACATTCATCTCAGACCTGGACCTAATGCATCTCTGTAACTGGTAGCTGACGGCATGTTGAAGTGTCACTGCGGTTTGGGGCGCAGATTGCTGCAACGTAAAACACTGATGCAAAGGGAGCACATATCGCAGGATTTCCTCCTGCTGCAATGATCAGGAAAGGCGCCGTTCAGAGAATCTTGCCAAATTCTCATCACTTCAGTGAGAGAAACTTTCCTCGATTTCAAAACTTAATTCAGTCTCCAGTTGGCAGCAGATTGCAGATTCGGCATCTGTTACTCAAAAACGGGAGCATTCACTCCACAGCAGGTGAAATATTCACGACATGTAGCCTATTATTTTGCATGTCTTAAGACTGAATAAGAACTATAATAAATAAAAATTAAATAGTACTGATTGTCATTATCATTAGTAGAAATAGATCGTAACCAGATTTTATTTCAGACTGTCAATTAAAATAAAGACAATATAGAAATTCAATCGAGACTTCAATTCAATTACTTTATATAGCAGGAATTTACACCAGATGTCATCTCAATTAATTTCAAAACAATTATTCAAACATTCCAGTCAGTTAAAAGTTTTCTATTTAAGGAATCCCAGCTGATTGCATTGAGTCGTTGATGCGACTTCTGCTCCAGAGTCACTAAAAATATCTTTAAAAACATCTACGATGTTTAAAACCAAACCGGAAAATCTCCATGAAGTTGTAGGTGTCCAAAATAAGGATTTAATTGTGTACAAAACCTTTTTATTTTCTAGAATTCACAACAGAAGGATATTAGGGTGATTTTACTTTTTTAAAACATCTTTCAGAGTGTGTCCGTCTGCTGTCTGGTCCTAAAGGCCTGCGATGATATGGGTTCTTGTTCCGTGTTTTGGACGACTGATTCAAAGGTGGTGCAAAGACGAAGTGATGAGATTTTAATTGATGGCCTTTCTAGACGGCTGTAATTTGCTTCTTTTAGGGTAGATTCATACCTGAATGGACCTAAATTTACCAACCCCAGCTTATATCTCAGACCTTAGAGGCAAAGCAGTGGACCCAAGGCTGAAATCATCTCTCAGCACCTTGAAAAAGCTTTATTCTTCCAGCTGCTTTGGTTTAATTTGCCTAAATGTCAGAGAAAAGCTTTTATGTCAGAGACGGAGGAAACCCTGATGGTTGGAGGTGCCTTTTAATGCACTGCCAGGTACAAAACGTTCATATGGAAAATGAAAAAAAGGACGAACAAGTAAAAACAACGTTTGGTGGACGGAGAATTCTAGGTGGAATAAGCTGAGCAGTATACCAGGGTGTTCATGCATCTCTGCAGCCTCTTAGACAGTCAGACTGGCTTCATTTAGCAAACCGTTGCTCCTTCCCCAGGCTCAGAGCACCGGGGTGCGATGCGCTGCTTCCTCCTGAGCTAATTTGATTCATGGTGCCACATTCTGACTCGTGGTGGTTCTGTACCACCCACATAAGGACATCATTCTGCTCCTGAGAGAGTCTGCAGCTCCACAGCTCCAGACTCTACCCTCTGTCACAAAACTGTCAGAGCGCCGCAGGGCACAAAACAATCTGATAATGTATTCTTCCTAATCCAGCACTGATTCCAACTCTGCTCTGCGCTTCCAACCAACCAATTTGCCACCAGTTAATGAAGGAATAAAGAATCACAACTGGACCCTTCTGTAAAGCGTGAGCGTTGCTGACCAGAGAGGCTGGCGGAGGTGCCGGCTCTGCCTTCTGCTTTGTTGACAGGAGATAATTTGGTTTTGACAGCAGATGCTGCCTGTCCTCTCCTGTGCCCCTATTAGAGGCAGAGAGGTATCGGCGCTGACAAGCAGGGGAATGTGGAAAAGCTCCCTGAACACAAGCGGGTTTCTCTGGCTCTTTTTCTCCATTCACCAACCCAGCAGGAAAATGGAGGCATTTTAACTTTACTTATTCCTGTTTGAGGTTAAAACCTGAGCTTCCAATTTTACTGTTAAATTACCAATTAAGACATCAGGGAGGATTATGAGTAGGATTGTTCCTTTAACTCCTCAGACCATTCTAGGACACGCAGACTGAATCCCTCTCATCTTCTGCATTCTCAGTACATTTTATTAAAATCAAGGTGAAGGTACGTTGTTTCTTTAAGTAATCATAACTGGCGTAAGTGTTCATGACTAATCCCTAATAAGTTAATGTGATCTTAAGAGGGGACGCCAGGGAAATGTCCCCTGCGATATTTATGATCGTCCCCACCAAACCTGATGCAGAATTTATTTATCAGGACTCATCTATCCACTTCTGCTCCCAACACAATTTCCAAGTAGCCTAATCAGATTCTGAAGAGACTATTATTTAAAGTTGTTATATCTAAATCATTAATTCATGGTCTATATGAAATAGAAATACAGTTTTTAGGTCTGAATTCCTCATTATTGTAGCTCTACAGGTTCTTCTTCCAGTAGTCTAGATAATAAGCCGTTTTGGTACGGTTTCTTTAAATCCAGTTGGGGGCGCTGCATATCCTGCCCCCCTCCAGGTCATAGAACCTTCCACCTCCCCCAGTCAGCCATTTTTGTAGTTTGATAGAAATGCGACAATCTAACGGTGCAGAAACTTTACATTCAGAAGATGTCAGAAGAGGTTTCCATCCAACCACAAATCTTTACCCAACATACCCACTAACTATATTTAAGATGACTGTTTAATGGCCCAAAACGTCATTAAAAAACAGAGTACTGTGTTATTTTTAATAAAGCATCTGAAACACCATGAGTAACACATATACTGTGCATTTATAATTTAAACGCATCTTTGTTATAGCTTTTAAATGAAATAGATTAGAGTGTGAACGCTCATGATGCGTCACACACTAGGCTGCCTCTGGGAGGTGCTGAGGGAGCGCTGCTCGTTCGACCCGAACAATAAATAATATACCATGGTCTGGGTGAATACTCGATTCTGATTGGCTGGAGGGTGTACATTCAAAACTGATAATGTACACCTAGGAAAGGCGTCCCGTCAAATTGCCTGATGACAGTTCTAAATTATTGCGCTGGCTCAAATGGGAACGGAGTCTCAACATTATTTGCATCATCCTCTGGACACACACAAGCAGTAAGTAGTGTACTGGCCTTTTGAAATGATATTTTGTATCACGCAAAACAAGATAAAGCCATCATCTCACTTCCCATCACTGATAAATCGCTATGGTCGACTCGCTGTGGCCACGTTGCTTGGCAACACCTGTATACAGGAGATATTAAATAGTGAGCTCGACTTATAAAAAAAAAACGATTGCTGCGATAAGCGATTTTAACTCTGAAACCCATTAAACTATTATTAATTGATTAAATATTTCTTTCTTTCGTAAGTGACCATGGTATAAGCGGGATAATGCGCTTCAAGGTGTCCATTATCAGAAAATAATGGACTTTGCAGAAGAAAGGTTCATGCCTCCACGTCAGCCATTATTATCTGATAATGGACACCTAGTCGGGTATTATCCCTTACATAACTAATACTGTGAGAGTCGAACTCGCGGCTCCGCGAAAATGAATTCCTGATCTGTGGATTAACCTCAACACCACCGTAACTACGGCTCCTACAGCTTTCTCTCGTCTCCTTATTTTCAACTAAAATTTACACGGTAGGGGTTTTGGGGCAGAGGTTGACAGCCAGATTAACTAGTGACCGTGGTAAACAGAACTCAGTTATACGACAGACAATATAAGTCTTAAACCGTAGTTCACAGCTAGACTTGTATCATACAAATTACCTCATGTCGGGGTTGAACAGAAAAAAAAACATTTTAGAGACGTAACATTTGTAAACGTAACCGTTTAAACGCTGATCCCTTCATATGCAGTTGGAGCATATTTCAGCCACCATAACCTATTATTTTCCTTCACATCATGTTTTCTTTTTTTTTTTTATCTCCAATGTTAAACAAAAAAAAATGACTAGGTTTCTTTAAAAGATGAATGTGGGACTATTAATCAAGTAAATCCACCTGGGGTGACTAATTTATGCTTTTATTGCATTCATAAAGACTAAATGCACAAATGTCTGCTATAAATCCCTCGATTCCACTTCATTAGGGAGTCATGTTCTCTTTCTGCACGGATACTGCTGTCGAGATCTTTAAAGACTCCTAGTCGCTCCAAATATGTTCAGTGCATAGTCCCGTAATGTTGCAGGTACCGTTTCAAAGTGGAAAAATACATACACTGAGTCTGGCCGTAGTTTCTTCACTGCAGGTGGGTTGCCAGTGAAATAAATGTGTGGAATATTGTTGTTTAAGACTCCCAAAGAGAATATGTTGATTGTATTTGGCAGAAATGTTTGCTGAACTTTGTGAAGAAAGCAGAATATTGTCACTCCTTGGGCATTCAGCGCCTGTCAGAGATGTTTCTGCAGCTTGATTTGCGATTCAGGAATGGAGAACACAGGTAAAGCCAGGGACTGGACAAGATTTTGTTACTGCGCAGCGATCTCTGAATCAAACGTTCAGCTGTGAAACAGAAAAATCAAAGGAAGATAATTAATTGTGCTTTAATTAACAATCAATGGTTGTTGTGTTTTTTTCATTTTTTTCATTATAGTTTTAAAGAATTGATTCATCTAAAGGCTGTTGTTCTTTTTTAAAGTTTGCAATTCCCACTGCTGACCACTTGAAACCAACAAGTTGGAATTTTCAAGTTTACGCAAAGAATTTAGGAAATTCACACAAAGAAAAATTTAAAGAAAGATTCCAAAGAGGGCATTTATGCATCATTTCAGAGCTGGACATCGAGGGAACTGACAGCACCTATGAAAGTTATGAGGTTGAGGTTTTTGTTTTATTATTCCATGTATACATTTATTGTTTTTTTGTGATGTGATAGTTTAGGGTAGAGGACCCCTTCTGATCCAAGGTAGATTTCTATTCAGGGAGACAAATAAAGACACTTTCATCTTTGATTACATAGTTTAAAATGTTATTAGTTTTTATTTTGCTTGGTTATTTTTCAAAAACATGATGCACAGGCTGTGCTATGAAGCAATTGACTTTTCAGTCTAATTCTTTTCTTTCTGTAAATGTCATGAAATTTAATCAAGCAAAACACTCATTTTTTAAAACTTATTTTATTAGTTTCACTAACTTCATGAACATTGCATCAAGCAAAAGCAAAAGTCTCTGATTTGAAGAATTTTGTTTGACATTTAAATCTTCTGAACTTTCTACCATATGTTAATAAAATAAGGTCTTTCTATCTGCTATATTTTTGCGTATTCCTGCATATAAAATGAAATTATTTTGTGCGTTTACACTCCATTCGAATAGTGTCAATAAAATGGGGCGATAAAATGCGAATTGTTAAGATTTATTACCTTTAGCAGTTGGCACTATAAAGGGCGGAGAACGGGAGGTTTTCCCAGGAAATGGACGTGATTACCGCCGGGGTCGTGTCAGTTCGGGGCTCCAGGGTTTCACATTCCTCTGTAGATGTTTGCAAACTAATAGCCAATTACTGCTTTCGTGAACTCATATAATTAAACTGATACCTTACACCAAAAGAAAACTAACTGAAATTAATGAGGCAGAGTCACAGTTGGGATTACTTAGAGTGCCGCTGTCTTAAAAGCAAGTGTGAGATAAAAAGTGGAATATTACTGAAGGGGAAAAATATCCCAAAAAATTGGAAGTTCACTTAAAAAGCTCAAGGCAGCTAACCTAGCTTACCTTTATAGAAAGCAAAACCCTCATCTGCAGGACTAGAACTGTAACGGAAACTAATGAAAACTACACAGAAACCAAACATTTTCTAAAAAAAATTAATAACAACGAATCGTAAAAAATAAAGCTAAAATTAACCAAAAAATAAACTTAATGTACTTTATAAAACTTAAAGCCTTGGGTGAAATATCAATAAAGAACAACAGAGTAGCTAATGATTGACAGCTTACAAACAGTTTTGCACCGATACAGATACTGTTACAGGGTATTGGGCCAATACGTTCTAATGTACTCGTTAAAGTTAAATGACACCATAAACTGATACTTAAAATGATGAAACGCTGCAATAATTTCACAGAAAAAGTTTCTTTTTCACTTTTCACTTGAAATTTTAGTTTTGTTGTAATTTCTATTAATATTTAGTTTTTTATGTAATTCAACATTATTTGTTCTAACAAGCAGAGTAAATATAAAACTTGTTTTCCAATTAAATGCATTTTTTGGTGTGGTAGAAGGGGCAGGGATTATACTTCTTTAAAAGTAGACCTCAAGTGTCTGCCAGCCTTAATATATCTAGGAGTGCTGAAACCCATTATATTTTGCTGTACTTCAGTTTTATTTGTTTTAATTTGCTTTGTTGCTATAACTAATCCTATAATTGTATTTATATAATTATATTTTTTGTTCTCAGTTGTTTTATTGCTGATGTTGCTGCTTTTATTTTTTTTACTTAAATCGTATTACTCTTGGTGTCTTGTTACATTTCCTTACTGGTAACTATATTTTTATCTTTGACAGTTTATGGCAAAAAGTTGGTATGAAGAAGTCTGGGACATGATCCAGAATCTCCTCGCTTTTCTAGAAAGAATGAAAGAAAGGGATTTTCTAGATCTAAAATGTCTATGTGCAAGTAATTGTATTTTATTGCTGAGCTCCAGTACAGTTTTAGTAAAGTTTCTACACAAACTTTTATAAATGAGACCCTTAATCTGCTCAAGATGCTGTGGTACGACCTTCTCACTAAAGGTCATAAGGTGGTAGGAAAATTCATGCTGAAAAACCCTCCAATGTTTTCAAAACTCTTCTTCACACTCATTGCAAATTAAAGCAAACATACAGTGGGGGGAAATAGTATTTGATACACTGCTGAGTTTTAAGTTTTCCCGCTAACAAAGCATGTAGATGTCTATAATTTGTATCAAAGATACTTTTTAACTGTGAAGGAGAGAATCTAAAACTAAAATGCAGAAAATCACAGTGGATGATTTTAAAATTATTTCCAATTTATTGCACAAGTATTTGATCGTCTATCAACCAGTAATAATTTAGGCTCCCACAGACCTGTTCGTTTTTCTTTAAGAAGCTCTCCTGTTCTCCAATCATTACCTGTATTAACCGCACCTGTTTGAACTCGTTCCTGTATAAAACACACCTGTTCACACACTTGAACAAACTCCAACCTCTCCACAATGACCAAGACCAGAGAGCTATGCAAGGACATCAGGGATAAAACTGTAGAGCTGTACGAGGCTGGGATGGGCTACAGGACAATAGGCAAGCAGCTTGGTGAGAAGGAAACAACTGTTGGTGCAATAATTAGAAAATGGAAGAAGTTCAAGACGATGGTCAATCTCCCTCAGTCTGGAGCGCCATGCTAGATCTCTCCTGGTGGGGCATCAATGATCACGATGAGCCCAGAACTACACAGCACGACCTGGTCAATGACCTGGATAGAGCTGGGACCACAGTATCAAAGAAAACCATCAGTAACACACTCCACTATCATGGATTAAAACCCTGCAGTGCATGAAAGGTCCCCCTGCTCAAGCCAGCGCACGTCAAGGCCTGTGTGAAGTTTGCCAATGACCATCTGGATGATGCAGAGGAGGAATGGGAGAAATTCATGTGGTCTGATGAGACAAAAGTGGAGCTTTTAGGTCTAAACTCCACTTTTTGGAGAAGAAGAAGAATGAGTAAAACCCAAAGAACACAATCCCAATAGATGCTCCGACACACTATTCTAACAAAAGCTCTCTTATACCTTGGACAGAAGCATCCTTTGTGGCAACTCAATTGTGGGAGAGAAAACATGTGAATTTTCGCAATCTGCCTAGAGTATAATTATTTACTTGATAAGGACATTTTAACGGGCCAAATCTTTGTCTGGCGCTGAACGCCAAGCTTCAGAGAGCCAATACTGACCATGGGAAAGAGGGGCCCAGACATTTCCCTGTGAAAATGTTTACCGTTCTAGCCCATTCTCACATACTCAGTCTTTTTAACCTAAATAAGACAATTGGCAACCCTTTTATTCATGTCTGAAACTGCACATATCCATTTCTGGCTCCACGTGATGCTCTAGGCCTAATTTTGACTGCTACAAATCCAATAGAAAATCTTTGGAGAGACCTGAAAGTCTGTTTCCCAGAAACAGCCCCAAGACCTGAACGCTTTGGAGAAGATCTGTATGGAGGAGTGGGCCAAAATCCCTGTGTGCAAACCTAGTGAAGAACTACAGAAAACCTCTGATCTCTAACCGCAAACAAAGGTTTTTGCACCTAATATTGAGTTTATGTTTTAAATTCTGTCCCTCACATTTGAAGAGTACCATTGATACAAATTACACACCTCTACATGCACTGAAAGTGGTAAAAAACTTAAAAAATCAGCAGTGTAAAAAATCTAATGGCAGGTGTTGGCCCCTTTGGTACTGAGTCATTACCAAGTACTGCAGGAAAATTGAGTGTGGACTTCAGGAAACCCTGTGGACCAGAACCAGCAGATGACATTGCGACTGAGATGATCACTGACTGGTAACAACATGGATTCTGGTTTCCTCCAGACTCAAAAAAACAAAAAAAAATAGTAGAAAGGATAAAAAACCATTCAAATTAAAAGCAACACAAGTGATAAACCAAATAACACTAACTATAAAGTTTAAATTTTATGATAACTTCTTGCAGTAGCAATAAGACTGGAATTTATTAAAAACAAATTATTAAAACAAGCAAACTATTAAAACAACACACAAAACCAACCACAAAAAAGGGTTAACTCCCGAGCGAAATGAAGGCATCATCTTTAGCCAATGAGCTGCAGTAAAACGGGCATCGTCCCCCCATCTTCTTCAGGCTGCAGGCCTTCCGTTAGTTCTTTCGGCCATAGCACCTGCTCAGACTACGCCAGCAAAAACAAAACAAGTGTTAGGCGTCTTTGCGAACATTAAAGATAGGTTCATGCATGTTATTCCTAAAAAATCTTTTGATTAAAAATATATTGATTAGTTTTGGGTTTTTGCCCTTTTGGTTGTAGAAAGCCAGAGCTTAAAGGCGGCGCCATTGTGAGCTGCTGTGCTTCCTCCATGCGAGATCGGTGAGCAATTCAATTCACCTGTTAAGATACATTTGTTTTTTTAGGTTAACTAAGAGTAAAATGTGTACTAAAAAAAAATGTTAAAGTTCTGTGTGAAAAGAAGTTGTATTTTTTTAGTTTCAAAACTTGTCAGTGTATTTATATATTTCACAAGAATGTATAGAAAATGTGATGTTTATTTTAAAGAAAATGTAAACATTAGAAAACAATGTAAGATTTCATATTTCCCCAATTTATTTTATTGTAAGCATGATTAATGCTACAAGGAGTGCTTATTTGTACGAACAGACTGTAAATGTAATAGCAAGATTCATTTTTTTTACCTGTCATTGACAGGTCAGGTTTTTTTCTTTGTGATGAATGAACATTTTGAGATCATGCGAGCCAATCCCGTGGATGAACCAGATTGACAGCGATTTTCCTCTTCTCTCCTTGCTGCACCGTGGAGTGTGGTAGGAGTGCATCAAAAGGACCCCACCACACCATTTTGCTCTTGTTGCCCTTCCACACACATCCCCATACATTCCCTTGGACTCTTGGACGTTATACATTATTATTTAGGACTTTCTGGACTTTGCAAATCATTACGTGCGGGGAGTCAATTTAGTGTGGTCAAGTCGGAGCCATTTCAACGGAGGTTGAGGTTTTTTTTTTTTTGCAGGAAGCTGAAAGTCACGAACTGTCTAACATACATAGCTAACTAAGCTATTGATCTGATCTGAGAGAAAAGTGATTATTTGAAAGAAAGTTGATTTACTTTAAAGGGTGCACCCAGAGAAAATTATATGCGATTGTGAGGAAACTGTTGTTCATATTCTTGGTATAAAAAGAAACAGGTTTGAAATAATTTTTATTTCATTTGTTTAAATTAAAACAATCCAGCTGGAAGTTTGCAAATATTTAAACTATTGTCTTGAGTCTCATTCTTTTTCATTTCTTCTGTGTATAGCCGAGCCTTCTGGTCCAAAATCATTTTTTTGAGTGTCTTTACACTTTTAGTAAGGTAAATCTAGGATTTGAGTCACAAGTAACCCAGTAGAGAGTGTTACCCTTGCAAAATTTTCATTTGGCGCATCCATTGTGCAACATTATGCAGGAGGGATGCTGTAGAATTGATATTCGTACTTCACACAATTAATGCAGCAATAAGTGCAAATGCAAACACAATCTGACCAAATGAACATACTGTGATATAATTCTTATGTATGACATTTTCATCACATTCTCATTTTTATTCTCAGTTCAGAGATGTGAGGGGGGGTGACTACTGGTTTTATCTATCAGTGTCCAAAAAGTGTTCAAGCAACATCCTTAGAGTGTTCAAAGTTGTGCACATTTTTCTGTTTTCTGTCTGGGAAAAATGAATAAATGAGGCCTCAGCACAGGTTCTGGTCGGGAATCAGCAATGAGAGCGTTGTGGTCCAGGGCCTGGATTCAGGCTTTACATTCCTCAGAAGGCTTTACTTATCGCTGCTGGTCGTAGCCTTTTTTCACTTCCACCACACATCACCTACTAGCCAGACTCATCTAACGTACAAGAAAAAAACACTTGATGACGGTAATGAATCTCGGACGAACTGCTGATCGTTTGTTCTGGTCTTCCTGCTTTATGCCAGAGCATGCTCCACGTTTACGCCAGTTTAACTTTATACTCCCCGCGCCTTAACCACCAGACCTGACATTTAATGGTTTAGACCTGGAACAAGTGTGTTACACATGTTCACACAGTAAAGCAGGTGAACACACACTTCCAGAGCCGCTCCCTTGGGAGAATCGGCTCCCTGCCTCCTTTTAAATATTTCATCTTCTGACCGGTGGGGCCTCATGTTTTATTGAACCTGCAGCCGCCGTTGTAGGGAATGTGTTACATTATGAAGCATCATTTATAAATGACTGCCAATCAGCATCTGGCCTTAATGTAAACCTCAACAAACAGACCCCACTTAACACTTTCATAAATCATCAGCTTCGTTTAAAGAGCAGACGATGGTGGAGCAGATCATGATTCCCCAAAGACGATTTTTTTCCCCCAACAGTTTATTTCAAGTTTAATCTCAACTACAGATAAATATTTTACTTTGCTTTGTCTTCATTGCTGCTTTACAGAACCACGCATTTCTGAACTCTTTTTTCTTCCTCATTTCTATGTTAATTTTTATTTTTTGCTCATTTTTATTTCAACTTGCTTTTACCTTGTACAATTTTTTTCTTTACTTTTTTAAACTTTATTTAGTAATTTTTTTCTTCATTTTTTAATTGTTTTTATTACTAATTTTACTTGTTTTATAAATGTATTTTTCCTTTTCTTAAACTTATTTTTTCTTTATTACAATTTTGTACTTTTAATTTTTATCCCATTTTTATTATTATTCCCATTTTTTTAAATAAAATGTTATTTTAGTTTAATTTTATTTTTTAATCTAAAAATGCGCTTTTTATGTGTTTGAAAACATATATTTATTCTCTTACCTTTAACTCCGTTTAATTTGGTTTTAGTTGAATTTGTTGTTTAATTGTGTGATGGCTTAACTCTGCTGTACAGCACTTTATTTTGGCTTTATTGCTTTACAAATAAACTGCTATGCTAATTTTTCTTGTTACTTAAATTTTATGTTTTTTAACTTTACTTTACATTTTTTTTACATGTATTACTTAAGCATCTTTTAAATACTTGAGGTCACATGAGATCTGAGGCATCGAGCTGACCGACCATCAGGTCAGAAACAGTCGGCTGCTCAGGTTTAAGCAAACCCCTTAGAGGAGGCTTTTTAGGCGCTTGTTGATCCACTCCTGCACCAACACAGAACAGTGACACCAGGTGAAGCACTTTTAGTCTCCATTACCTGCCCCCTCATCACTGTAATCAAACACAGACAGCAGCAGCCAGAGGCTCTGGTAATTATGGGCTGCTCGGTCCCCTGCATGGGGACGACACTTGGTGAAAAACACACAAAGAGCGCGCACGCCGTCCTGCACGACGGTAGACGGTCGCAGCTTCAGACGACACACATCTACACACAGGAAGAAGAGCAGCCTTTGGCTCTGCAGGGCGTCCAGTAAAAGACACTAATGAGTCCAATGAGACCGCGGGGAGGGTGTGTTCCTGAAATGAACCCCAGTAAAACGCGTCTGAGACCCGGAGCAGGCGGGGAGCTGAGGTGAAGGAGAGAACCGGCAGAAGGAAGTGAGAAAGATGGATGAAAGGAGAGCAAACTGATGGGATCGGTGGCGGCGTTGGTGGGTGTTGGGTTGCCAGGGACCCGATTGGCGCGGTTGCCAGCTGTAACCATGGTAACAGGCTCCCATGGCGAGTGAGTTTTGGACTGGGGGTGTGCGGTGCTAAGTGCACGGAGGGGGAAGCAGGGTACTGCGTCTCTGTGAAGAGGGCCTTATGTAAGCTCGATCTTGGCGACGCCATCTCGTTACATAAAACATCTCGTTTTACCAACACAGAGGATCGACACGGAACCGTCGTCAGCTGATCCGTTGGACCTGCGGCATTTCGCCGTCCTCGTTAAGAAGGAGCCCAGCTTCAGGCCGAAGGAAGGTCTGGTAATGACAGGAACCTTCTGGCCATTAATGACTAAGCAGGGGACTAACAACGATGGAACCAGGAAGCTACAGCTTCCCAACAATTCACAATGTTAAAGTCTTTTACCCGTCAACACTGAGGTTAAAAAGGAAATAAAAAAATAAGAATAAAAATTCAACCACGACAACCAAATAGTGATCAGAAAGCGCAATTTAGGGCTCAAAGGCAGCTCTGAATAGTAGAGTTTTAATCTTTGATTTAAAGGAGCCTAAAGATTCAGCATTTTTGCATTCTTCTGGAAGTTTGTTCCAGATTTGTGGAGCATAGAAGCTGAAAGCTGCCTCTCCCTATTTAGTTCTAATTTTAGGAATGTTAAGTAATTTTGGGGAAGTTTTCAATTAAAAATAATTAAGAGTTAATTGATCATTGTTGTGATCTATCTGGTTATGTTAAGAACATTAACTGATAATTGTAAATAAGTAGTTAATTATTCTTTAAATCATTAAATCGGGGCACCATCTAGCCTCTGGGCTAGAAACAAAATATTATATATAATCAAAAGGGGATTATCAACCAATAATCTCATTTATAAGGATTAATTATTAGTGATTACACCAGAAAGATCCTATTTGAAGGACACAAATTCTTTGCAATAGTTCACACACACACACACACGTATAATAAAATAATCCAGGGTTTTAATTCAATTTAAGTAATTTATTCTAAAAACACAACTAAAATAAAACACTACCATATCAAAACGGCTCTGTCAAGGCTATGGTATAGCACAGCAAGATGGCGACCAGCGATGACGTCGCTTAAGCACGTAACGGGGCGCCTCCTACTGACGTCGTACCCCGCCCCTCGCGTGAATGTGTCGAGGCGGTGTACGACACGAACGCGCAGCTCATCGAAAAGGTTGGGAAATATGGAGGAAAAGGGTTTAAAATGTCTTTTGCGTGCTGCACGTTCCTGACAGGCGCTCCGCGGGTGCAGACCCAAATGCCTATGACACCAAACACTTACTATGAAACTGACGGAGAGGAACCAAACTTCTACAGACTAACAGTTATAAAGAAAGCTTTCTAAACTCTCTCCACCCAGGTAACAGTAGATAAAAATGAAAAGGAACGCTTTTACTTTCTTTCAGAAGGAGAGGGACTCCCAGTTGTGGAAGAAAAAGTTGGGAAAACGAGATGCTTGGCTCGTCAGCCGCGCGGAGAGAAAACACAAAAAAGAGAATTCAGCGGATCAAAAACGGATAGTTTGGGAGCCAACCAAACTATTGGGAAAACTTGGTTGCAGGGAGGAAAGACAAAAATCCTCAAAACGTTGCGAAGGAAGATCTTTTCTTTCAATTCCGTGGACAGAACTGAACCCCACTAAAGCGAGTTTTGAAGAGAAAGATGGATACTCATCCATCGCTTTTTATGCTGGCCGTGGGCGCTTCATCCCCTTTCCTTGTATTGGTCACGAATCAGATCTCTAACATACTTTGGTGCTAAACCGTTCAGTGATTTATAAACTAGTAGGAGTATTTAGAAGTTTATTCTCTGAGCTACAGGGAGCCAGAGGAAGGACTTTAGAACTGGGGTGATGTGTTCTACTTTCATGGCTCTAGTGAGAACACGAGCAGCAGGGTTCTGGATCAGCTGCAGCTTTCTGATTGACTTTTTAGGTAGACCTGTGATGACACTGTTGCAGTAATCAATCCGACTAAAGATGAACATATGGATCAGTTTTTCTCGGTCCTTCTGTGACATCATTCCTTTAAAGCTGACCTTGTTATTGCCTTTATGTGACCTTGGAGGTTCAGGTCTGAGTCCATTTTACACCTAGATTACGAGCTAGATTAGTCGTCTTTAGTTGTATTAGTTGAAGCTGTTGCTGACTCTGGATTGTTCCTCCTTAGGTCCAAAAATAATTACTTCTGTTTTGTTTCTGTTTAGCTCGAGAAAGTTACGGGACATCCAGTCGTTGATTTGTTCAAGTCACCTAGTGATATTGTAATGTATAGCTGTGTGTCGTCTGCATAGTTATGGTAATTTATCTGATTGGCTGCTATAATCTTGGTTAGTGGGAGCATATAGATATTGAACAGGAGGGGGCCCAGGATGGAGCCCTGGGGGACCCCACATGTGATTTCTGTTTGTTCTGATGAGAAATTTATGGACACAAAGTACTTCCTATTTTTGAGGTAAGACTCAAACAATTGAAGAGCTGTACCAGTGAGTCAGACCCAGCTGTCTAATCGTTCCAGTAATATTTTATGATCAACAGTGTCAAACGCTGCACTGAGGTCCAATAGAACCAGAACTGTGGTTCTGCCGCTGTCTGTATTTATGCGGATGTCATTGAAAACTTTGACTAGGACAGTCTCAGTGCTAAGATGAACACGGAAACCAGACTGAAAATCTGGATCAATGTATTGTCTGTTCTGCACCTGATGTAAACAAAGTGTTACTCTTTCCAAATACGTCATGTTTGCTAATCACTAACAAAAAGCCTACAAAAACGAATGTTTAGAGATGCCTTTTAGTAATATTCATAAATTACCAACGTGTCTGAAAAGTGAGAATGTTCATAAGCAGTCATTTTAACACAGATGAAGACAAAAAAAGAATATACTGCAAAACAAATCATTACTGCACATGCTTCAGATTATATCGCAATATAGATTTGAGGCCATATCACCCAGTCCTAGGTATACGTTTAAAAAATGTAGGGTGGAAACTGCAGGAATGTTAGGGGGAAACATTTTTTAAGGACCTCCAGAGGAAGAGCCTTGGCGAGTTCACTCTGCTCCAACTATGAGGTGGAGAAACAGCCAAGATGTTTCACTCAGCGAATCAACAACCTGCAGCTTTGTGCAAAGAGGCAGCAACATTTGGCTTTAAGCTCAGGGTTCAGGAGGACCCTGTTCAGGGAGCGCAGCAGTAATAAACCCTCTGCTGGCCAAAATTCATAGAGCTCAGATACAGCAATGTTTATCAGAATTGTTCTGGTATCAAAGTGAAGCTAAAACTTTAGAGGTCTAAGAACCAGTAAATGGATATGGCTCAGACAAAATAATCCTCATATCTAAAAAAAGCAAAGATTATTATGTGGATATAACTTATTGACCACAAGATCTGAGGGAGACAATAATAGTCTTGTTTGCTACAAGGCAGGTAAGCTAAAAAACGTGGAAGAGGTTGAAGAACAAAATTTATCTTTAACGTACATACAAAATTGCTACAGTGAAGCATGGAGGTGGAAGCATCAGGCTGTGGGACACGGTAGACGCTCAGAGTCGATGGCAAAATGGATGGAGCTAAATCCTGAAGAAAACCTTGTAAGCATGTCATGAACATTTTAAAGTAGCTCCCTAAATGATATAGAAATGATGCACCTCCAAGCCTTAAATCTGGACTTGTTTTTATGAACCTAATGGACAAAAATGAAGGAAAAGAGGTAAAGAAATCCAGGTGTAAGAATGGTCCAGTCTTTAAAACAGTCAAGTGTAATTGAGAAAACTCCTGACGGACCCTCACAGCTCAGCCTCTCATCTCCTTAAATCTGCTGTCTTAGCCAGTCAGAACAACGGCTCACAGACTGCAGGTTAAGGCACAAGCCAAAGGTCCCTGCAGAGGAACCATGGAAGCAGAATCCAGGCTGCTGTAAAGACGTCACAAACTGTCGGCAGCCAAACGCGTAGAGCCAGTTATTTCTGCCCATCTAGGACTGCTCCGTGTGTGGGCGTCAGCAGCTCGCCTGCAGGCATGCTTCTCAGCGCCGCTACGTGGATTTATGAACGGGGTTACGGGTGCCTCGCAATTTTACAATTCTTTTATATTCAGTACTCTAGCCTGAATTAGTTTAATTAAAACGGCAATTTGGGGTCCAAACATATAAAGGATTAGCAGAACATCCTCCTGGTTTCTAAAAGCTCCTGTAGGACAAATAACCTGCTTAATCTGGAGCTGAGCTGCTTCCAGCGGCTAGACCACTCTTCCTTTTGAGCAAACATTAAAAGATTCTCTGTGAAATATTTATAAAAAGCTCCTTTTTACGTCATGTTTGATGCCGAAGCTGCAGATAAAGTATAAGACGGGGTGCTGCATAAAATAATGTGCTGTAATGAGGTTTACCTTCATTTTTTTCATGCTTGGGTTCATTTTTTATATTTTTCCATTAAATAAATAAAGAGGGGGGAAATGGTCGAATGGGACGGTAGAGAGGGCCGTAATAGAGCTTTAATGAGGTCCAACGGTAGGACCAACTGATTCCTAATGACACCTCGGTCTTCCCATCTCCTCATTGGAGACATAAACCCCCGCTGGGTGGTGGCGGCTGGGACCTGACCTCTGACCCACGGGGATACAGCTCTTTACATTAAACTATCAGCACAAACAACAACCCAACAGATGTTCTAGCTGCTCCAAATAAGTAGGAAAATCATGCCACACATTAAATGTCTACCAAACCAACTCTGACTTAGGATGGTGATTGTTAGGTCACTACAGTAATTTAGAAGCAGGAAAAATGTGCAAGCAGAGAGAGATACGTAGAACAGTCAGTGAGCTAAGGCTGCAACAGTCCATGCATTTTTATTTTTCGGTACAGCTGTTTTGCTAAATTCTTACGTCCAGAACTAAGAGCTCAGCCATAAGTTTAAGCAGGAACATGTTAAAAGTGACACCAGAAAAAGAAAGAAAAAACAAGAAAAAGACTCCCAGTTATCCTTAAACTCCACTAACAGGGAACATTAATGGTTTCTAATGCAGATACACAAGAAAAAGAACCAAAACTTTGTCATCTTTCAGCATAAATAAGGTCCATAACGCGCTCTGCTGTGAACTGAATGGCCCACCTGAAACGATGCCAAGCGGAATGCAAACATCACTGATACTAGAGAAGAAAAAGATGGTTCTGGAGGATTTCAAGCCCAATCAAATCTGCAGTTTTATTCTTTCAACTTTTTAAGTTTTAGGAACATAAAAAAATTAATTAGAGGAATTATATTGAGGGAATTCAAGAAAAAGTTTATTTGTTTAATGACAAATGTACAAATGTTTAATAACCATTTCCTATTTATTTTTCTTGAGTAAAGAGGACTGAACGTTGGTTTGTGTGGAGCGTTACAGTCCTCGGTGAGGGAGTCACCTTCCTGTGTATCACACTAGCAGGATGCCCTCTGGTTAGAAGAGCGTGAAGAGAACCGGTGTTCCCTCATGGCTGTGCTGTCCGTCCAATCAAGTTTGAGGCGTCAACTCTGTTCCTAGAGGCGGGCACTAACTAGTTAACCAGTTACATTGCTTTTGAATATAGATACGATATCGAAACAAAAAAATATTGTCTTCTATTGCTGTATCAATATTTTTGTACGTGATTAAACAGGTTTTAATTCCTAATCTTATATTTAATGTTTCTTTTAATCTTTTTATTTAATTTTTCCATTTTATGTTTTGTTGATTTAATTGTTCATTCTGTTCAATTTATTTCTGCAAACTTTGGTCTTTTGGATGTTTTAAGTGCTATATAAATAAAGTTGGTATAGTAGAATTTGCACATAACTTAATATTTTTGTCTAATTTAAATTTTTTTAAATATAAATGATGCTATGAATACTTGAGTTGCTGTTTAACAAACTATTTTTTACTCACGTAATTTCTAATGAATACTTTGTATTTCTACTTGATTAAATGTATGATGAAGTATTGCTACTTTAACTTAAATGCTATTTTTGGCCACTCTACTCATTTCTGTCGTTTTCTAAACTCTCCAGATATCAATCTAATCACCTTTTAGGTGGTGCAAAACTAGTTTGATCCATGAAAGCTCTGACACAAACTGCAGCACAGCTAGCCATGACAGGAAGTTAGAAAAGTAGTTGTTTATAGCTCCAGAAGATTTGTGATTTATAGAGACTGATTTAGTATTTGTTTTTTTGCCATGTGGCATCCCGATTGGCAGATAAGTGATGATGGGCAGAGTTCATCCAACTCAGACAAGGTAGTTTATGCTAACTGAAGTTATGTTAGCATTTATAGTTAGCAACGTCAAACATCGTCCCACACCTGATCGCTCTGAAATCGTTGTTTCCCTGCATACTTGACTCTCTGGCCATTCCAAGCTGCTTTAGGAAAGATGAAGAAGGTTTCAGGAAATAAGGCAATTTTTCATCCTGCTTAGCTTGACTTGTTTGATGCTGTGCAGATTCACACACTTTCCAGAGGAGGCAATGCAGAAAAAAAAAAAAAAAAACGCACAATGACTGAAACATCTTGATAAACGCAGGGTGTCACGCAGTCGAGGAATCGCTCTGATGACTGTGATCTCAGCAGCCAATTTTAGTCAGGATTTAATTCAGCTGGGATAATTTTAGGAGGATGGAAGTGACACTTCAAATAATACAATAATAGAACTCCTGCTGCTGCTCAACATGTAATCTGAAATGCATTCTTCATGCAGTTAAGACAAAAGATTGAGGTGATTGCTATTTCCATATATGGTTCATTTTTCTCTTTCAGGAATCGGAGCAAACAGCCGAGAGACGGAGGTGGGAACTGCTTCAATCTGACACAGATCCTGAAAATTGAAAACTTAACAGATCTGAGGAAAGCCTGCTAAACGGCAAAGCTGAGCTCATTAGGAGCCACACCACACACACACACACACACACACACACACACACACACACCGGTCCGTCAGTTTTTCTTTTTCACGTTAAACAAGGAGACAAAGGAGCAGGATGGTGGAAACAATCCGAGGAGAGAAAGCTAGAAATGAGGAGAGCAGGGGGTAAGAGCTGGCAAACCAGGAAGGATCAGACCCGAGCGGTGGAGGAGCGATGGAGGGAATGACAGACAGAGATGGAGAGAAAGATGGACACACAGAGAGAGACGGAAACAATGAGGAGAGAGACAAAGCAGGTGGCCTGGGTAATTGCCTGGGGAATATAATGAATGAGCCTCAGTGTGTCTGACGGAATAGGAAATCGTCTCCATCTTCTCATTCCGCTCTCTCCACCTCCTCTCTCTCATTACCCCCCCTCCCCCCCATCCATCTCCTGTGCGCCCTTTTAAACATATCTGCTAACCCAATCTTTCTTCCTCGCCGTTTTCCTGCATTCCTCCTCTCCCCGCCGCGGCGCTTTTAACACCTTTTCTTTCCTCTCAACTTGACTCCCCGCTAATTTCTGTTCCCACCTCCGCTGTCCCCCCCACCCCCACCCCCACCGACAGCTGTCCCCCTTTTGTGGCCGCACGTATCTGCAGGACGGAGTTAGATTTCAACCACCCTGACGAACACACAGAAAGCAGCGAGGTTTCACAGGCTGCAGCCCTGGGAACATTTAAATTCTTCTTTTAAATCAAAGCCAATGCTTTTTGAATTAATTCAAGCAGAAATGTACCCACAGAGACAAAGTATTCGCTCCCCTACAGACAGCCTGGGTAAGGAGGGTCATGATACATTCACTGGATGATAAACTACCCCAGAAATGATTGTGATAAACGCTAATATTGTCGTTTTGAGATCATTTTCAACTAATAATAATTCATGTGAACTGTCTTAAGCAGGGGGCCAAAATGAAAATCTATCAGAGGGCTGCAGGTCAAATACAATAACATTTCACAAGAAATACAAATACTAAGAATAAAGTATTTATAGTTATTTGTCCTTCTTTCTGTGTAAACATTAAACATAAGTTATTATATAAGCATTTAGAACACATATCTAAACTTTAGTATTGAAATGATTTAGCACTGATGTCAGTAAAATATTTTTCCTTCCAGCATTTTTAAAATGTCTCGTCTTTGTGCCACTGTCGTTTCTGCTCTGTGTGGAGAATAGCTGCTGAATGAACTTGAGGATAGTTCGATCCAGTCTGGTGTGGAAGCAAAGGCTTATTGGTTTTTTTTGTATATTGATCGAACATGATGCAAAAGTTATGCATGGACGAATCTACTCTACATGACCCATGTTTGCTTACATTTCAATTTTAAATCTAATTTATAATATTTCAAATAAAACGCGAGCACCATTAGAGAGGACTGTATGCTGCCAAATAAATATTCATTAGACCCATTTACCACAAGCAGTATAAGCAGCAGAAGAATCATCATAATGCACATTTAGTTGACTGAACAATGTGGATTTTTATGTAGGATCCAAGGTGAGGGGCCATATTAATCGCTAAGGGGGCCAATGTTGGCCCGCAGGCCCTACTTTGGGCACCCCTGGTCTGAACAATCGAACTTTAAAGTGCAATTCACCGGAATCAACTTGTTTTGGCTGATAAACTGTATAAATTATTGTCTAATAGAGTTGTTGATATGGAATAAATCCACAGAGATGGAGATAAGGATGAGGCTGATTCAGTCTCTGTTGGAGTGTTTAAGATATTAGGACATGAACAGAAACCCATCTCTTGGGTAATTTCTCTCTCCTCATCTCCGTAAGCTCTATGAACTTATATCAGAATGAGCTACTCTACAGACATAACAATGATAGAGTCCTTCAGTTGAGCCAGAGAAGGTAAAACGTTCCAAGCATTAAGCCTTATTCAGGCTTATGCATTTATTAATAATTTCTCATCACTAAACTGAGCTAATCTTGAAATCATTTCCCCACTACACCGTCTACATGTCTGCACATTATTTTAGGTAATTATGTAAATTTCAGTAAAAAGTTTGTACCAAAAACGTTAGGGGGCCCACTTGAGGTTAAAACGTTACACTGCACTTGAATTTGGCTTTGCTACCGGCTCAGCATTAAAGAAGCTCCGTCTCAGCCAGAGATAATTTGACAAAAATAATTTATTTAGTTTTAGTCTAACCTTTTGACTTAAATAAATTTTAGTTTTAGTCTAGGTTTTTTCATTGGTTTTAGTTCAATATAGTCAGTAAGTATAGTTAAAATTTTAGTCGACTAAAATTACTTGTACTTGTGACTAAATGTATGATATGATTTTACATAAAACTTTCTACTCCTGCCAAATCTTTTTATGGCTAAAAGATCTACTTGGAAGTGTACTGACTGATTTTTGTAACCTGGGATTTCATATGTAATACCGCATTTTTGTTCTGATGGCATCTTGTTTTCTTTGTTATCTTACTGAGTTCTTTTATTTTCTTTTAACTATTTAATTATCATTTAGTATATGGTTTTACTGGTATGTTTTTATTATATTTATCCGTCACTTTTTTAACTATTTCTGTTATTCTTTTAATAAATGGTAGAGTTATGGTTCCTTTTAGGTTAGTTTCTTCTGATTTTCTTGGTTTGAGTTTCTATTCTTTTCCCTCTTGTTCGTTCTTTTTCTTTTGTGATCACCCATGTAGGATAACTACAGGTTTTTAGTGCTTCTGCTATGTGTCTGTCCTCTTATTCTTGATGTTTGTAATCATTGTTGCCTGATTGTATAGTGTCCTTAGTACTGACATTTTGTGAATAGTAGGATGTTCTTACATCCACAGTAGTAGCTCACTCCCAGCCATACCAGACCCAAGCATGCTGGTAGCTGTTTGAATGCTCCTCCAGATGTGAAGATGTCAGAAGGTTTTTGGTTTGATTTATTTATAAAATGTTTTAACACATCCACAGTAGAAGACTAAAGCACAGAACATGTTTAAGGAAAACCACGAACGTTACAAAGGAATATGCTATGAAACATTAAAAGTCTTTGCAAACAAATGTGTTTAGTCTTCATTTCAGTGAAAAACATAAGTCAGTTATTTGAAGTTACAGCATTGATTTATCTAATGGAAAAATTTACTTTCTGCTCAGACAGGATTTGTCTGAGTGAAAGATAAAATATTACTTAGAATCTGTCTCTCTAACCGCTGTAAACCACAATCCAGTCGTCGGTGATGCAACTTGAATTTTTAGCCTGGGTATGAAGAGTTTGTACAAATGTTTGCTCCAATTCCATTTCTGATGAAGCAAAACAAAAGCTCAAACCTCCCTCTATAAAGTATTTACCAAGTGGAATATCTGATAAAGTTCTCGTCTTAAACAAACTCCCGCGATGGGAGCGGTCTCCAAACATTTCTCCACGACGACTCAAACTAAACAGCAGGTAAAAACATCTGTTTCTTTTCCTCTGGCCTCCATGTGACTGAGACGCATTGTTTAAACGTCAGTGTGGGGCTGGATTCCTGCAGCCACAGGTAGATACGGCATCAAGATGGTGGGACAGGAAGTATGTTTGTGACCAACAGGAAGGGGCAGATAGTGTCGCCTCCACCATTCAGGTCCAAGTCACACAAAAACTCCTTTCATCGCACCGTCGCTGCCTCCTCTTCCTCAGCTGTCCTAGCGCAGGAAGATAAAAACATCCAGTCACAGAACGACGAGGCGGGGTTGTGAAAATCGGGTTCAACCACGTTCCTCTCTCAGCTTCAAAGACGAGAATCAGGCTGAATGCGGGGGGTTGTGAGGAGTGTTTGGGAACACATTAGGGTGCTAAAAAAGGAGACTAATCCATCCTGCATCATATGGCGTAAATTATGAAATACCCGACGACATAACTGTTCCTACACGGTCAAATTAATATGTCGAGCACAACGGGAACAGTTTCAGCAAACGACAGGACGTTTATTTTGCTTTGCAAATGAAAAAAAAACCTCATATTTGCCTGGACTTTGACTAGACCTGTTTAAACACATGAACATGCTTTCATCTAACACACCCTGCAAGCAGTGAGTAAAAGGGTAAGTAGGAATGCGAATCATGCAACAAAACCACTTTTTTTCAAACCAGTACTTGGATACAACCATACAAAAAAATGCAATGAATTGGACAGGTTTTATTGTTTTCTCTGCTTTTTAAAATGGTGAAGATGATAAAGTTTAAATATTAATCAAAATTCCCACAATCAATGAAACTGAGATTATTGCAGATTTTCCCCATTTTACGTATAGGTTCAAGGTATCGGGTAAGAAAGGCATCGGCCCCACGATCGGAATCGGTCCATCCGTAACAGTAAGGGATTGAGTTAAAAACCCAAAGCAATTTGTCTGCTGTAAATATATGTCAAATGTAAATATTCTGGCTTTAATCAGTTGCAAATTAAGAAGATTTACAGAATGGAACATTTACCCAATATAATTTTTTTCAAATAGATTAATAACTACTTTTTTTTCACTGCTTTTATCAGGAAGTGCCATAAACTGAAAAGAGTCACATTTGTGAACCTTAAGGGTTTCCGTATCCCCAACAGTTTCTCACCCAGAA
Source organism: Apricaphanius iberus (assembly GCA_028564705.1). Lineage (NCBI taxonomy): Eukaryota > Metazoa > Chordata > Actinopteri > Cyprinodontiformes > Aphaniidae > Apricaphanius > Apricaphanius iberus. The sequence goes on from JAPXFQ010002006.1 coordinate 902,017, forward strand.
CCCCAAAACTTTCTCTGATTAGAAGCAAACACAGAATCTGATGCTTTAAATGAGATTGTTTTGACCAACGGGTTTATTTATATATATATGTGTATATATATATATATATATATATAAATTCCCCATCATGGTTAATTTTTAAATGATAATATACTAGACATTTATTTTTATTCATTTAAAATGATTTTCACTTTGAACAAACTTATCAGATAAGTATCAGATAGTGTCATATATATGTCTGTTTGTTTTCCAGACTGAGGGTTTGTGCATGAAAAGTTGTTTTTTGATAACCGTCCCGTTCTTAGATTGTCTGTTCCAAGTTTGCTTTCAATGTTGGCGCAAATTTCCTCCTCTCTCTCAATTCTGGTTTGTTAAAGGCACAGTATCCCTTAAGGTGAAAGATGTAACGTGTACAATCCATAGATTGCCTGGAATAAGCTCCCTAGTGACCCTTTTGAAGGAAACTAAAAACACATCATTTTCGACTAGCTTTTAACTTACAGTAATTTACAGTGCATTTTTATTCCTCATCTATCCAGATCTAAATATAGTGTGATGTTTTGATGTTTGTGTTATCGAAATTTTTTCAACTTTTGTTGGTGTTTTATCTGTAAAGAGCTTTTTTTCACCTTCCAGTATTATGAAAAGCGCTATATAAATAAACGTTGATTAACTGACGTTACCTGTCTTTGCGCCCAAAGCAGAGATGTTTCTGTTAAGGCTGCTTTTTCCACCATTTTAATGATAAACTAGACACATTAAATTAGTTTGCTAACAGTTACATGGATGAGGCAGTGAATGAGTCATTTGGGATTTTGACATGAATCATGATTCATTGAAGTGATTCTCAAGTACTGAATAATTTCTTTACGACTGGCACATCACTATCAGCTCCTGGTTGGAGAGATGCAATAAGTACAGTGCCCAGGTCTGAGATGATGCTCTAATGCTCTCATAGGAATCTTTTTTTTTTATTCAGTTACATTTACTCTTGAATGGAAGTTGAAAAATTGTAATATTTTAACATGAAAGTTGAAAATATCTGTGTACCAAGTAGCCAGGGGTGTGAGTACTAATCTGCTTAAATGACAGGCAGCCTTTGTATTTGTACATAACGTAAAAAAGGGTAAAATACAGAACATATTTGGTTGATGCAACCTCTGAAAATTTTATTCTGCATACCAAAAAGCAACAGAACGACATTCATATGAAAGTCCAGTTATAAAGCAGCAGGAAGACATTGATAATGAAAAAAAAATGTTTTCACCAAAATGTGGGCACATTTCAAGCTATTATTTAAAAATGGCATTTTTGGAATTTAGTGCAACAAAAGCAAAAAAGATTTTACGTCTTTCTTTCAACCACTTTCTTCTGTAGTTTCCGATCATTCAGAAAAGCAAAATCTCCTGTTCTAAGCATTACATTTAGACTTACAGCATGCTGCTTTTAAACAACGGCTCTGACTCCATAGATTATTTTTATTATTGCAGAGACTGGAGCAAGCATAGTTGCATTGGTTTGGTGTGGAGTGCTGTAGATCTGTGACAAAAACCAGGCTGGTTCATGTACCTCTAAGATTTGCAACATGATTCTATAGGGAAATAACTTGCTGATGATAACCAGGAGTGTTCTACAAACAGACAAAAATTTCTCTGTGATTATGTTCTGCATCTTTACAAACTGCAAAGAAAAAGAAAAAAAATCACAGGAAATGAAAAAATGTTCCTATCTTTCTGGATCTTTAGAGGTGTTGAAGTTGAACAGCTGTTCATGATGAACATCCAACGGGCGTCTGAAGCCAGATTCCAGCTTCCAGAGCGCAGCTGCCAAACCAGCAGAGGTTGGCAGACTGGGTATCAGCTGACAGAGCTGCGCCGTGGTCTGACTGGAAGCTCTGGGAGCTCGTTACTCTCAGTGTTTAACCAAGCTGCTGTAGAGGAAGGGAGCCAGCGGTTCTGGTAGCGGTGAGTTGGCCATTTGGACGCGTCTGGTTCTGCTTCTTCATAAAGTACAAGCAGCTCCTGCTGTTGATTTTGGATGTTTATTTGGCTTCACAACGTGTGTTTGCAAAGTCCTTAGAAAATACTGTAAGCGCAGGTAAACCAGTTCAAATGTAAAAAGTCAGTGTCAGAAGTGTCAGCACGATATATAACCCTTTATTTAACTTACTACATTTTGATCAAATTAACTCATTAACAAGAGATAAAACAGCATCTCTAAAGAATCACATAAATTCCAGTTTTCAGCCTAAAGACTTGTTGCTCCGTCTATTTTAATGTTGCTTCCGAGTGTGTCCGTACATGGGGATAGGGGGGTGACAGATTGAGGGATAATTTTTATTCTGTAAGGCATTTGAACTGCATTTTTATTTTGTATGAAAAACAGTTTCATTGTTGAATCACTGTCATTGGCTGTTTGAATAACATGCCTTATAAAACTTAGACGTCTATTGAAAATATAACCCCTAGCTCAACATTCCAGATTAAAGTACATTTCCATGCAGTAAAAAGAATGAAATCTCACACAGATAAAATGAATTACATTTAGTTTAGGAAGTTTTCTTTGAAACATCTTGCTACTACGTTTCCCATTCTCCCTAAGGAAAAACTGACCAATCAGATCTCCCGAAGCCCAGATTAACTTCTAAATCTATCATTATCTACAGCTAATATTAGTCCTTAATGGAATCAAATAATTATTCACAGCGTTGAGTATCTGACAGAGGTTATGTTTATACTTTATAGAGTTTCTCCATCAGAATGAGTGCCGCTGATCAGATGCGATGAATAGAAACCAGCACATTGTCCAATAAAGCTGAACTACCAACTAAAATAACTTTTGTTTATATAGGCTGCATCTTTAATGGGTTTTATCTGGCCTGGATGCTTCGTTCTAAGCAGTTTCTGATCTATACAGACACAAATCCATTGAAGAAACCTTGAAACAGCAGAAAATAACATTTCCGTATTTATTTGGCCCACCCTATTTATGCTATGCACACCCAAAAAATGATTTCTGGCTACGCCACTGGCTCTAAGAAAACAATATGTAACTAGTTAGGAAAACACTGCTATGAAATATGTACTAAAAAAAGCTACACATTGTTGAAATTGCATTTTGAAGTCTTTATCTTGGTACTGCTTAGGCGTTAGCTCAGCTACTTTTAAGGGCATAAGAGGGTGAAGAGTCACCATCCTGACAAAATGTGCTATTACTGGTTTATAACTGTAATGACTGTTAATGATTTTTCCATGACTGTACGACCCCTGCTAGGTGGAAAGACATCAGCAGTGACCTTAGAGAAGTTGTTACACGATACCTATCCACTAGGGATGGAGCTGAACCCGAATGCGGTTTTTGGAAAAGCACTGATTGCGTGTTTTTTTTAATAAATACTTATTTCGAACAAATTCTTTATGAAATAGTTGTATTTGGGAGCAAAAAAACAAAATTATAGTATGAGGAAATGAGTTACTGGAGAGAAATCTTTGCCTGTAATCCTGGTGTTGTTGGCGAGGGTTTGCAGACACCCCACTCCTGCGCACCGTCGTCTCTATGATGGTGCACAGACCATAACCACCAAACACTGACAGTAACATAACTCAAAGGATAACCAAGGAGCACGGCTACAATTGGAAAACAAATCATTACGTACAATGGAGAACCTCTACAATTAAACACATTTCCCATAAATCTTTGCAGCATACAACCTTCTCAACTGTTTTTATAAAGGTTTGTGCCCACAGTGGTCTTTATTTTGGTCTCTTTTTAATAATGTTCCATGTTCATTGCTAGATTTACGGATAAAGATCAACTAACATTGTATATCCATATTTATTTAAATGGATCATGACGTAAATTAGAAGTTAACACAAAAAACTTGGGTTTTATGCCCATTTTGAATTTTACTCCAGTACAAATACAATTATTCCCCCCGAATGCAAATAAACGAAGACAAGCCCAAGTCTCTTGTAGTGTGGTTGGGGTGGAGGTTGGGAACAAGGCCAACGTTTAACTGCATGCTGGGAATATTTCTGATCCAAGATGGGATTAAAAAGGTGTTGAGGGGAAATTATTGCAGTAAACTGTTTATTTCTAAAGTGATGTGAACGTTACGGTAATAGCAGAGCAGGGATTATTCATCAGCCAAAAATACAAGCTAAATGTACAGCAGGAAGCGCTTTGTGTTCATCTATCATTTTTATTAAACAATCCTCCTAATTAATGTGTTAAATGCTGGAAGATTGCATCATGCATCATTTAACGCGTTAACTGCATCATCAACACTTTGGGTCCGACTGCTATAAGCTTGTTTACATCAGTTTGCTTCTGAATCGCTGAATGAAATATGGTCCATTAGCGCGACAGTTAAAAGCGACAGAAATAACAGTCGGATTGATGCGCTGCTCTGCGGAAATGCAGATTTAACTAAAGCCTGATGTCAGCCAACCCGAACTAATCTGTGTTGGTATTTCACCTACGTTCACATTGAAATCAGCTTCAGTCGCTGGAAGAGGAAGGAGGACAAGCTGGAAGTAAATGGTGCGGTTTACCCTGCACCTACAAGTGTCAATGTGTGGGAGCTCATCTCAGATCCAGATGAAGGATGGATGGTTCCTTGGAGCTGCTAGTGATCCACAGACAACGCCGAATTGTTGAGGATTGTAAGGCAAGGCAGTGTGGTGGATGTTTTCCGGAAGTTTGCCATTTGAGCGAATCTAGCTCCAGGTAGACCAGCCGATCGGCCCCCCCCGTCTCTGCACACAGATTCCTCACCATCGGACTGATATAAGAGCAGTCAACTGGAAACTTCAGGAGTTTTACATACAGGTATGCTGAAGTGCTGGAGTGGGGAGAGAACACACCCCTGGGGGACGCCCATGATGATGTTTCTGCTGCTTCTGGTCAGTCAAGAAGGGTCCTATTGAAGCAGGGGAGTGCAACCTATACCATCCAAAGATCACTTTTTCACTCAGTCCAGCTAAATAAAACTCATTTAGAGCTGGAAATATTACATATCCTTTATAGAACTTTGTCATTCATAAGGAGCCACCATTTTATTTTGTTTTTTTAGGTTTTAAAAGAACATAAAACTTTAGCAAAAAGTTGGATTAATTCTCTTCTATGAGTTTTTGATAATTGTGGTAAATTATGTAAAAATGCAAATCGTTTCAAACCTAATGACGAGAAAAATAATTCTAAAAAATATTGTTAATCATCCATCCATCCATCCATTTTCTTAACCGCTTAATCCTTAATGGGTCGCGGGGGTGCTGGTGCCTATCTCCAGCTGTCAACGGGCGAGAGGCGGGGTACACCCTGGACAGGTCCCCTAAAATAACCCCACAACCCCCCCTTCAAAAATAAAATCATCAATGCAAATACAACCCCCTCCCAACCCAACCCATCAGCCATACACACACACACACACACACACACACACACACACACTTAAAAGCTACAAAAAGCGGGCTGAGTACAGATGAGCCAGGAAATGCCATCATGGAGCCATCTGCATTGGCAGCAGCAGATCAACGTTAAAATATAAAGTTGATAAAATATAAAGTATAAAACAATAAATGTAAAACAACGATAAGATAGATCAAGATAAAAATGTTTAGTGACAATTTTTTCATGGAAATTTAAAGGAATTGTTAAAAAAATGACATGCTAAAATCTAAATTTGTCATAAAATAAAAAAAACCATTACTTGGTTCATTCTTATTTTTAGCCAAAGTTCCTGAGAGCCATTGTGGAATATCTAAAGGATACTGATTCAAACTTCCGGAATCAATTCGATTCTCCAGGGTTAGAATCGATTATCACAATTCGATCGGATTCCATCTGATTTTGGTTAGTTATAGATATGGGTCAGTGCTATTAAAAAAAATTTTTTTTTAGCTGTTATCTTAATTATTATTAATTATAGGCCTGCGTTTTCATTTTCTACTTCTCTGTTGGTTTGTCCGTTCTGCAAAACAATTCCCCACCAGACCAGCAGGGGGTGCTGACCTTTTACGGTGGCTCTTTCATCGACAAAAGTTTATTTACTTCAGCTTGTAAACCTGCATCCACTCAAGGAGCAATGGTCGACAAAGAGTTTTGATTGAGCTGGAAAGCTTTTTATTAGGAGCCATTAGAAATTAATAATAATGCGCTGCGTTATTTGTTTGCAATTGATTCTTTTTTTTTGGTTTTCATACCACTTCCAGTAAGAACAGAGTGGGTCTTTCTGAACTTATAAATGGCTGTGGTTTTAACAAAGCACAGCTCATTAACGTTTGATTCTTGCCGCATTTGGAGTTTTACGAACCCACGGAAATCCATCTGGTACTGCTCAAACTAAATCCTTTTTTAGTACTGTTCTATGGGCGGGTGTTCAAGTATGATGATGGCAGCGAGTGTCCAGGAGAAGCAAAAAAAACATGGATGTACAGGTAGAAGCGGCTAGTGGATCTGCTTTAGGAGAACTAGAGACGATTTCTTCTTTGAGAAATGAGCAAAGAGAAGCACTTTGTACATTTCTTGATCGTCTGAGATGGAAGCGGTTTTCTAAAGACATGGCTGAAGACAAACCATGGTAGGTGGACACTTATTGGCGCATCCTCCAGTCAGCTCAAAATATTACACCAGAGGGCCCTCCCTTTCTGTGGAAGCAGTTCTAGATCGATATGTAGACTCGACACGGGGGCAACGCATCCACCTGCCTTTTGCTGAATTAACAGTTCATATAAAACTTTAAAAAAAAGACTTCTGGGTTTGTTTCCATACATTTTTATTGTTCTCTACACCTAATAATGATCAAAAATCACCAAAAAGACCATATTAGATCAACTTTCTTTGTAATAAAAGAGTCTAGTGGCCAAAAGCTGCATTGACTACTGCTGACTACTATTATAGGTGTTTATTGAAAATTTTCTTCTTTGATTTAGCACTCCAACTTTCCAAAAACCTCCTCATAACCATGAAATTTGTTAGCTTAAAGCTTACAAAAGGGGAATATGTATCCTCCTTCAGCTTTTCTACATCTAAATCGGCTGGTTTTGATTTATAATAAAGCAAACAACACTGGATTGGCAGCTCAACGTAGCTATTCAAAAGAAGTTTATATTAAAAAATAGTTAAAAAACACAAAATAACCTTGATTTTCAAAATCAAGTTTCTGACCAACCAAAAATATTAGTTAAAAATAGTTACAACAATTCTTAAATCTTACAGTTCCATTTCTCTGCATATTTCATATTTCAAATGGAAATGAGAGAAAGCTAGCTGTTAACAAGATGTGTATAACCTGAATTAGTGTGGCCTCAATGTGAATGCAGCAGATTATGATCCAATGGGGACATTTTTCAAACTTTTGTTCATGAAAAAAACCCAATATTTATTTTAAAAAGTCTAAAATCCAGAAGGTACACAACTAATTAATTCCTTCCTTCCTTGTCGAACATTCTAATGTCTCCTCTTCCATTAAAAAAGTATATTTTAGATTTTCTATGGTAGCTCAGGAAATATGGTAAAATTAGCTAAAATGCAGAAAGTATAAATATTTTCATGCTGAACTAAATATTCCCAGCATTTATCAGCTTATTTTGCTTTTTCTTAAATCCCCTCCATTTCGTTTGTTTTTTTCTGCTGCTTGATGCAGAATTTAGATTTCCAGATTGTAATTTTTGTTTTGTAATCCAAGCAAATGCAGAATTAGGAAGGATTATACACTAAAATCTACATTAAAACTTTTTTCTTTTTAAAGCCTAATCAAGCAGACGCTGGCTGATTTTGGTGTGCATTTCCTAGCCTGGACCAAGTTGCACATGATTTCACCAGGGTACCCATGATTGAAGAGCGACACGTGTGTGAAAATGCAAACACTCTTGCCTTCGTTTAGAAGCTTCAGATGCAACACACACACCTGCCCTGCCTCCCTCTGATACGCCAAGGGGTTTAATCAAATGAAAGCTGGAGTTGCACTGCATTACCCGAGTGTTACAAACACACCACCCCTGCAGAGTCGGTCATCCCGCCGCTGTCCCACATACGCATACAAACAAGGTGGGTTGGTCGTCGTTGGCCCAGCAGAGGAAGAAATTTAGTTTCAAGCCATAAACAGACCTGTTGTCGTTTAAAAAGCAACCTTATTAACCTTTCTGTCCTGCTGCTAGCGGCCGAGACCTGGAAGATCTGATCAGCTCACAGGTGGGACTCGTCTGAAGCCACGCGGCTGGTGTCCAGCAGCAACAGCAGGCTACAAAAGCTCTCAGGAATTACATTTAGGAAGGGAAAGCGAACGCGGCATTTCATCATGTAAGAGCACAAAGCAAAGGCTGGTGTTGACTCATTTCAACGTTTCCGACCTGAAAATGAAAAATGTTTCCGTCCACTGTTGTCACATTCTGGTTCAGGATAAAGTCATATAACAGGACCGGCCTTCTTAGATAACACTCACCAGTTTGCAGGGAAGTAACGGTAAACAAAAATCCTGCTTCAATACGTTTCTGGTCACGTTAATCAGGAAATAAAAAATATGCTAATTAATTCCTTTTTTTTGCTTTGAGCAGCATGCAAAGAACCTTACTTAGAACCTTAAATTGTTTGTATTATGTACTGTGATCGGGTTAAAAACAAAAACGTACAAGCAGACTTAGCCAGAGTAGAAAACAGCTTAACTACTGGAAAAACACTAAGTTAAAAAGTTTTAAGTATACAACTGACTGATTTGATTGGACAGTACAAGCAGACATAGTTGGAGGAGAAATCAATGGAACCACTTGTTAATGTTAAGACATTGTTAAATAACTTTTCTATTGTTGAGAATAAAACGTGTTTAAATCACTTTGGATTTTGGAGGAATCCCTGTTGATGAGAACAACAAGGTCCGCTGGTTTTTCTCCAGTATCAGTGATGTTTCCATTCACTTTGACATTGTTTCCGGCGAGTCATTCAGTTCAGTGCAGAGAGTGTTATTGACCTTTTTGCTGTTGAAAGATGTGTTCAGTGATAAACGTCTGGTTCAGTCCATCTTTCTTTTTCTACCGTAGCAGCAGGAGAAAAAATCTGATGATCCCTAATAGCAGAGTTTAGTTTACCTCTGGATATCAACTTGGTCAGAAAATACATTTTTAAAAAAACGTTTCAAAATGGATGGTGACTTTAAACCCGGATTTAACTGGCTGAGTGGAAAGATTGGGCTTCTCTCACCTCAGGCAGCTAGTAAAGGCGAGAGAAATCTTCTGTCAGGGAAGCACTTTGAGACACTAATACACGCATTCATTACTTCTAGATTAGACAGCTGTAACTTCTTGTACATTTGGGGTAGCCCAGGCGGCCCTGGCGCATCTTATGTTAGTTCAAAACACCGCTGTGTGATCATATCACACTCATCTGGGCCTTTCTCCTGTAGGGTTGGAGGATAATTCGATAGATATACAGTGCTACATCAGAAATGGGTCAGACACACTATAGTTGTCTTTTAAATGATCCTGCTGACATAACGCACCTCTCGTTGGCTGCTGCTCACACTGCAATTTAACAAGTCGAACTATTCAAAGGTTATTGGGGCTGTCCAGTTTAACTCCACATAGCCTACTGTTGTGTTTATGTAGCGGTTTGTTAAAATGTTAGCTTTCTTCTGAGTCATTTATTAAACTTAACAGCTCCACCAAAAACATCACCGCGGTGGGTCCGTTTTAATTGGAAAAAGTTAAATTTGTCAGTTCTGCACTGGTCCTCAGAAGCAAAAAAGCTTTAAAAAACAGAACTGAGGGAGGATAAACCTGCTGGCTTCAGCTGTCAGTGACTGGACTGGGCTCCAGTGATCTGGGCTCCAGTGATCTGGGCTCCAGTGATCTGGGCTCCAGTGATCTGGGCTCCAGTGATCTGGGCTCCAGTGATCTGGGCTCCGTCTACACTCAGCTATCGGTGAGTAGCTGGTTAGCTTTAACATTTGAACTGAATTAGAATCAACTTTATTGACAAACTAAACCAAAGATTTCAGCGTTTAACATTAAGAGTCATACAATGTTTAAAAGATTAAAAATTACCAAGATAAGCCTTTGGTTTGAATTACTAACAATTTAAAAATATAGTGGTTAATACTATTACTTTTGTTTGTATTTACTGATGTTACTCGGGTCTCTTGATTTTTTTCAGTCTTAAAAACTTAGTTTTGATAAAAAATGTTTGAAAAATGATTTAATTCTTAGTTAAAAGTAGCTCATTGAAAAATAAAGTTACCAGGGAGACACTTAAAAATACGTTTTCTAAATTTTGTGAAACTTTTTAATATCGATTAATATGACTATTCCCTTTATCGATATGCCCTTTTTCTATATCGTCTTGCCCTAGTTTCCTGTTACTTTTACGGTTAAATTTAAGGTTATTTTTAGTTTTTAAGTCCCTGAATGGTCTTGTGAGGAGAAACCAAAAGGGAGATGGAAAGTTCTCCAGCTGGGACCTATGTTGTAGAATGCCCTACCATTGCATATGTGGCCGGCAACTTTGTTGCAAAGTTTTACAATCCAGCTAAAAACACATTTTTATCGTCAGTCATTCGACACGGCTTGATAATTCGTTATGATATGTAGGCATTTGTGTTCTTTTGTCTCAATGTGTCCTGTTTTAATTGATTTATTGTTACATTTCTGTATGGTGCTGGTGTGTGCTGCTGCTAATTGTATGCCGCCTCGTTTTGACTTTGTCATGTAAAAGCGCGTTAGTATAATAAAAACACCATCCTCAGAGTGTTGAGGCCACATCATTGGTCCACTAAGGATATGTTCAAGGAACAGACAAGAAATAAGTTACATTTATGTGAACAATTAGACCTGAGGTGTTTTGTTTACTACAAAATTATGAATTTATGAAAATTATCTGAAGCGCCTATGATTCAGCAGCTGCATTGTTGCCCATCAAGGCAGGGATGAAGCATGATTCGCTGGTGTAGTCTGTCACGACGTTGACAGTGATAAAGGAGAGCTGCGCTGCAGTACATCGGTGGAGTTCTGTTTTAAAAGTCTGCGGCGGATTCACTCGATTTGATTTTCACATGTGGTTTTGCAGCAGGGGTCATATTTAAATCACCACCCCGACTGGTTGTGTTTCAGCAGCGCTTTTCATTCCGTTTGATGGAACAGATGCGTTTCAGTTGTTCTAGATGAAGCTGTGAACACAGGCGGCCTTACAGCCCACATCTTCCTTTGACTTTACATGAGAAAAGGAATCCTCTCCGCTTTATTTAGCTCCATCGGAAGCATTTGGAGCAGGCATTTATGCTCCTGATAATTCCTCAGTTTGCGCTCGGATTTAAATAAATGAAAGTCAATCTGTAATAAGTTGTTGCAAAAGTAATTTCAAAAGTTTCCAGGGGAAGGTTGTTTTTGCATTTGTTGAAAACTGACAATACACAGAATTCGATTTCTTTCAAATGAAGGTCCTTTAGGAGTTTATGTGTGTGTGCTGAGGGTCATCGTTCATTGTTGTTTTGTGTTTTCTACTAAATATTTCCACATGGTTTCCTTTTGCTCTATTTTGTGAAGTATACCAGTCATTTTTTTGTTAATACATCCCACAGCATGATACAACCACCACCATACCTCACAGTTGGGAGTATGTTCTCAGGTTTTCAAGCATCATTATGGTCATATATGGTGCTCAGCATAAATGCGTGCACCCCACTACATTTGTCAGAACATGTTTAGTTTGCTTTCAGAATTAACATTTTCTATGAGATACTTTACTACAAAATACTCCCACAAATGTGGGCCATTGCTTGCAAACAAGATTAGTTAATTTGCACACAAAAAAAATTTGATTTTCCTAACAAATTCATTCAATCCCATGTTGCAAAAATGAGTACACTTAGGAAAAGCCACACTTAAGATGACTATATTGTAATTAACAGACATTCAACCACAGTTGAATCTAATGATTCATGTAAGAGGCGTCCAGCAGACATGTGACTATGAAAGGGAATTACTTGCCCTTCCCATTTCATGCTGTCAGCAATGGCTCCTTAGTGAAGAGAAATGTCACAAAATCTGAGAAAGGAAATCATTTCTTTACACAAAAAAGGTGAGGGCTACAAGATAATCAGCAAAGCTTTACATATCAGTCAAAACACTGTAGCAAAAGTGATCCAAAAATTTAAGAAAGATGGAAGTGCAACCATCTTACAGAGACGTCCAGGCCGTCCACGGAAGTTAACATCTGAACAGGAGCGTCTTCTGATGAGCAGGGTTGAAGAAAAATCGCCATGCAAGTTCACTGCAATTAGCTAAAGCAGTAGAAAGCCAAACTGGAATGACCGCTTCCGGTGACACCATACGGTGCGCACACTGCAGAGGAATGGCATGCTGGGTATCGCCCATGAAGGAAGCCTCTCCTAAAGCCCATGCACAAAAAAGAGAATTCTGAAGAATCCCTCTCCATCCAGCATCCAGGCTCTAAAATAGGTTATTCTGGAAGAATGGAAAAAGATAGATGCTGCAAAATGTCGCCAACTTGTTCATTCCATTTTTAAAAGACTTGGTGCTGTCCTTAAAAATCACGCTGCTCAAACAAAACACTAGATGTAGTAGTTTTTGTTGCAGGGTGTATTCATTTTTGCTTCAACCAATTTGAGTAAAACTGAAGATTTTGCGATCAAACTTAGATTATCAACCTTAATTTCTTGTTATGGACTTAAAAAAAAGTGTTCAATAAAACTCAGCCTTGTGAAAAGTTTGGAAATTGTTATTTTGTTAATTGAGCTACTGATTAAACTCATACTTTTTAAAGGGAGTGTACTCATTTATGTAGAGCAATGTAGTTCAGTTTCATCAAACTCTATTTTTCTAAAAATCCCTCCCTGCATGTGCAAATAGTTATGGGCCTTTTTATGTTGAGTTTGAAGTAATTGCTTCTTCCTCAACGAGCGGCCTTCCTGCCCATGTTGGTACATAACCTGTTTCATAGAATAAAAACTCTCTTCAGCTTCAGAAACACCGTGATGCATACATTTCAAACCACAACCAGTTGAGCTCTAGCACACAGAACCATGTCCTTCCTGAGCAACATGAAGGCTGGACGTTCCCGTAATAGTTTGAACAGACGAAAATGTCAAAGACCCAAAGTTGAACCAGACCAGTAGAGGTCCAGAAATCTACTTGTGATATATTTTTAAAATTTCTCCTGACGTGATGGCGTATGACAATTAACTTTAACTCCAAGAGTCAGCCTCCATTCCAATCTAATATTGTAAAATATCAGAAGGGATGCAACAAAACAACTTTTTTCAAACAGAAACGATACCAATACGTCTACCACACAATAAAATGCATTGAATTGGAAGACTATTTTCTTCTCTGCTTGTTATAAAAATGATGAATTAGATCAAAATAATAAAAATGACCACAAAATGAAAATTTTATGTAAAAACGTTCTGTGAAATCATTTAAGATTTTATACATTTTCACGTATCGGTTCATCTGTTAACCAACGTATAATGATACAGTACATGCAAACGATACTGGCTCCATTACCTGAAACCAAGAAGCTTACAAACCAATGACATCATCTCGGTGTCTCTGACTTTTAAATACGTCATAAACTTAGTTTATAACCTTTTAAAGCAGAATATTTTCTAAAAACACCAAAAAATTCAAATATTAGGCAAATCATAAGGTAATCCTAAAGTATATCTGGATCAAGGGTCGCATTAACCGAATATTTTCCCTGTCTGACCGATTTTCTGGAACAGACACAGAAAAATTGGAATGCCGGTCATTTTGACAGATCACAAATCAAACTCCTGACCAATCGATGCAATGGTACAGACATTTTTACCTTTATTCATAAAGTACAGGTAACTATGGAAGCATCTAGGGTTGGGCATCGTTTGAATTTGAAAGATTCCGGATCAGATTCAGAGTCGGACTCTAGACAGATTGGATGATTACTGGTTATATCAGTACTGGTGTGAGGAACACAGCTGGAGGCATTAACTAATGGATGAGGGGTGAGTCAGAAGTCTTTAAACTTTTAAGAGGATCTGATTTTTCATGATGACTTTGTGACTACTTTTTGCTGGATGTGTTGTTAAGCTAAGCCCGCCCATGTCCTCACCCTCCACTGATTGTAATGGAAATACAACTATTTTAGGCCGTAGTAAACCGACCCATTCAGGTCTTGTTAAATCGATATGTGTTCCCCAATCAAGATGTTTCTGGGTCTAAAGTGATCCTTGTGGAAAAACAGGGCAAAAGTCTCTCAACTGCGGTCTTCTGGCTGAAACCGGCTGGTGCTACGTTAGCTTCCGTTAGCTCCCGACTAGCTTCTGACTAGCTTTTAGCTATGTCGGCTCGGAGTGTTAACCCTCCGCCCCCAGCCTCTGAGCGCCACTCTCAGCTCCACCTCATTGCCTATTTTTGGAGTTTCTGGGAGTGACGAGGCGAGTGACGTGGACACGATGGCGGCGGTGGGAACCGCCGAGTTGGCTTCATTTTTGCTCTTCAGAAACTTATGGGTGACGTCAACGAGGTTTTGTCCATTGTTTTTTACAATCTATGTGGAAAACGGAGCCTCAGCTAGAGAACTGGGAGATGTGGTTTCACATTAACACGCACAAATGCTACAGACGGACACACTTCCATGCATAAGCATCATCCTGTCTGCCCTCCTACAAACTTCAGCAAGCAGATGGTGTAGCGCGCTCTGGGGAGCACTCCCTAAAACTGGGGTCATATAATCCCTAGTGGGAATAGGACAAAGACAAAGCCAAACCAATCCAATGTTAATCCTCTCATTCTGCATTTGGTGCGCTGCTTGAAGCTGGCTGCAGTACCACAGATGGCCTGTATCTGTGTATGACGTTTCGTCTCGTCTAGATCGGGTTGCTCTGAAATCAGTTTCCGCTCGTTAGACAATAAAGGGCTCTGTAATTCAGTAAAGTAAAAGTAAAAGTAATGGGTGTAAGATGTCTGCTGCTGTGATTAGATCATCTGTTTTTCACAGTTCAGATTTCTTTGCTTCTTGTAAATAATACATTTACTTTTTAAAACAACTAAACCTGCACATTTACTTAGTTGCCCATTCTTATCCAAGTACGCCACTATTTTTGATAAATGTACCGCAATTTTTTTTTGTAATTTTGCCTTTGATGTACATTTATTATTCTTAATTCTGTTTTGTAAAATGTTCTGTTTTACTTGTGAATCTAAATGCTTCTATCATCTGTCACATTGCTGATTTCACCCTTTGTTGGACAAAATAAAGGATTTTTCTGTTCTAAACTCAATAAAAACACAAAGATTCATATGAGATTTTTTTTTACCCTGTTGGTAAATATGAGCAACAGTCTTGCATGTATGAGAGGTGCTTCGTTCCTTCCTTAAAAATGTAACTTTTAGTATTTATTGTGTAATTAAAACCAACCGGCTAAACGGATTGATTCTCTTCCGTTAGCTCTGCGTGCACCGATACCTGGATGGAGGTTTTCTACCTGGCTGTAGGAAGTGTGTAGCTCCTCACTCATAAAGCTAATAAACATCGGCACAAACTGATCAGTGTGAAGAGGCGGATAAAGGTTCATCAAAGGCTTTACTTATTAAAAACACCCTAATCCTTCTTACAAGCAGAACTACTTGACTTGTGACTGATGAAGCCAAAACAATGTGCAAACCTCCTGCTGAAAGAACCAGAAGCTGAGAATGAAGAAAACCCTGATTCTGTCGACTTGCCGCCCCCCTACAGGTGATGAAACTGCTCGATCGAAGCACCAGCAGATCCATTCCTAATGCCGTTCCTTTAAAGGGTTGGTGGATTGCTGTTTATACGGAGGTCTGACGCTTCAGGGGCTGAACAAAATAACCCAATCTTACAGTTTAATCCGATTCAAAGAAAACAGGCTTGCAATAACTGCCTTTTTTGTCAGACAAAAAGCTCAGAAACCAAGCGTCTTAGAGGCCAAGGCAGTTTTGCTTTCTTTTAATTTAGATTCTGGACTCGGCACCTTGATACTCCTTATAAAGGACGAGCCAGAGTTTCCTCACTGAGGGACAAAGAAATACAGCTGGGAACAGAAATGACGGATAGATCCGTATCGAGTTCATGGATCTCTGCAGGGAGTTTATGTTAACTTTGTGAGAGGAATAGAATGGAGCAGTCTATTTTCCTTCATTACTTTAAAATGTTTTTTATCTGCGCCGGATTCACTAAGCAGTTTGCACCAAATACACGCCACCAAAAAAAAACACAAAAAAACATGCAGATGGGAGCATTCTGCATCAATAATTGCCAGGTCATTTAATTTGTGTTTTTACTTTTCTAATGCGCTTTAAACCCGTAGACAAATCAGTGGCCCATCAGGAAACTTTTATACCTTTGACTCCCATTTATTTTTAGAATGCAGTAATAATTTTATTAGGCCAGATTAGCAACCATCTTATTTAACAGACATTTAGTAGAGAGGCTCAAACTGATCAAAAACAACAGCGCGGGGCAGACACCACCAGGTCTGAAGCAGAGAGACAAGAGAGCCTCGACTCTCTTTGCTTCAACACAAATAGCTTAAAAAGCTTTAAACAGTAGTGTATGCAGCATGCAAAATATTGCATGGTTTTATGTTGGGTTCCTACAGGTTTCTTCAAAATAAAGGCCATCTTTATTTCATGACTTATTTCAAAGCCACACTGGCAGAAAAAAAAATAATAATCCTTTGACTTTTATTCATTTATTTCTCAGGGAAATGTGGGACATATAAAAGACGACAATGAAAAATCAGAATATTTCAGCAGTCCACAAGAAAGTCGGCCTAAAAACGTAAAGTTGTTTTATAACGTTTTCTATGTTAATCTTCATTTATTGAAGACGTTCTGGGTTACGGATGCACCGATACCCATCGTATGTAGTGTATCGGTAACAGTTAACAGATACCATAAACCGATACTTAAAATGTGGAGAAACTGCAATAATTTTACAGAAAATTATTATTTTTCACTTGGAAAAAAATGGTTTTTAGTCATTGTTATTAATATTTAATTTTTCATCTAATTCAACATCATGTGTCATAACAATCAGAAGCAAATAAGAACTCTTGTCAAATTCATTGTATTTTATTGTGTGGTAGAAGTATCTGTATTCGTACTCTATATCAGCAAGTACTTAGATCCAAGTATCTGTATCGTATCGGTTTGGAAAAAGGGGTATCGTTCCACTATTCTGAGTATTTCTGACCCAGGGCTCCATTGTGTTTTCAATTATTGCTTCCACCACTCTATTCTACATTATTAAACAAAAAATAATCCTGGTTGATCAATTAAACTTTAGAGGAAAAATGGAAAAGGAAAAAGTTGAATACAGCACAAATGTTAGGACATTTTTAAGTCTTTATATATTAAATGTTTTTAAAGCTTTTTAAGACCCTGTAGGCACCCTGTTCGTTCTGTGCAGAGCCGGTACAAGGCACAAGCAAATTATGCTCTTGTTTAAGGTCCCCCAAACCCATCTAGGGCCCCAGATGTTAAAATGCATGAAAATGTCAATTCAATTTAGTTTTGTTTTAGTGTACATTATTAAAACAAAATGCTACTTTTTGTGTAGTAACTAAGGGTTTCTTTGTAACCAATTATTTTAATTAAAATTCTATTTTTATTATAGAGATGTTGAAAAATGTTGCAAAAATATTTGCGCATACATTTACAGGAATAAAAATGTATATGCTGTAGCTTTTAATTTAAATGTCTTTTTAATATTCATTGATTGTTGTGTTACCATCGTTACAACATGATGCTACACTTTGACTTTTATTTCTGATTTTTAGGATCATTCAACTAAACTCTGCCTTCTTTCCCGGATTAGACCAAATCTCGATTAAACGCTGTTTTTCTGGGTAGTGGTTTTAACAGATAGGTGGCGCCTCTGAGTTATAATCTTCTTAAGGCCCTATAAGACTTTGGGCCGGCCCTGGTTCTGTGTCGGTGATTCTTGAAGCACCAGCTAACCTGAACATGTTTTGAAGAGCCGTCGGGGGCAGCCTGTGAATACGTATCCGACGCTTCTAGGATCTGCAGATGAAGACGACAGGGTGACGGGGGAGCGAGGGGGGAGGTCGGGAGGCAGATCAGGTTTTTATAAATCTCATTTCTGCTGCTGATTTATCAGCTCGCCCCGGTCCCCATCAGCCTCACACGTGTGACCAGCATGGCAAAAGGCGAACTCATTAGTCTGCCTCATCACAGCAGGAAGAGACGCCGTTACACACACAGCCGTCCCCGCATCTCGTCGTCCATCTTTCCTTTCCTCCAACCATAATGTCAGCTTTCCTCCTCTTCATCCCCTTCTTCCTCATCTCATTCCTCCTCTTATTCTCTGGGGCTGAGCGGTGGCCTCTCCATCCACGATTTAATTAAAGCAGTTTAAATGGCCAGAGGTGATCCTCATCATGTCATCCTCCTCCTTGTCTCTTCCTCTGGAGGTTAATATCACACTAATCCAGTCTCACCCCCCCCAAGCCCTTCCTCAATAATGCATGGCTTCTCTCTGGCCACCTGGAGAGGCTCCCTTCAGCAGAAACCCAGCTTGAAGAGCTCGACTACCTACCTTTATCGGATAAATCTACACCGCAGGTCATCGTAGGCTGGCAGCAGACGAGGTTGCACTAGTTTGTCCATTTGTCACAAACTAATAAAACATGATGCACAGAGTTTAAAGCAGCAGATAAATTCAAAGCGCAGCTTCAGCTGATCCATAAACGGTCGATTATGCCATCATCCGGCCAGCTCTGGTCGTTTGTTTTTATGTTCAGTGGGTAAAAATCTAATTGCCTCTGGCTAATAGCATCACTGCTGAAAATGTAAAAATGTTGTTCTAAAAACAGCGGCAAATATACGTTCGAAGCATTTGGTTGGTTTTAACCTCCGTAAAGGCAACAGAAGATTTGTTTTGGTTTTAAAAAGTGTTTTCAGGAACAAAAATCACAAATATCCGTTATTTTTAGCTGCACAATTTGGTTGACTTTACAACAAGTTAAAGTGACACATGGTGAATAAGTTGTTGCTTCCAACTGAAACTGAAAACTACGACAGAGTATTAGGGACGCTGTAAAAGACAACAAATATTTTGCAGTAAATTTCCACCCGAAAAATTCAAATTCTGAGATCAAGGTCACATATTTTCCAGAAAAAAAAAAAAAAAAAAAAATTCTCTGGCATAATAGTCAGAAAATTATGAGTTAAAAGACAGAAATTTTTGATTAATTTCAGATATTTTCTAAAAAAAAAAATTCTGATGTGGAAAAGTAGAAAATCTGCAAGGAAAAACTAATAAATTTCTATGATTAAAGGCCTTCTCTCAAAGGTAAACTATCTTATGGACATTTTGTTTTAATGATATAAAGTTGAAGACTAGAATGCGCTAATAACATTGTTATAACGGCAATTATGACGACTCAAAAATGACTTCATAGGCTGATAAAATAACTGCATCCACTTTATCATTGCTTCCCATTCAGGAAAATAATAATCTTAATAATAATCTTTCTCTAACCTGAGCATCTTTAACCTGCTCTAGTTTAAAAATGACATAATCCAAGACATTTCAAACTGTGAATGGATTATTCTGCATTAATAGCAGAACAGTTTAAACTAAGTCTATGATTTGTGAAACCTTTGTTTGATTTGTGAAGCTTCAATAAAGATATTTTTAGTTTTCTAGATGAAGAAAAAAACCCACTGGTATCCACCTTCGTATCGTTAGTCTTATATTTTACTGTATGTTATGTCCATTTTGTTATTATGCTATTTATTTCTATAAGGTGTAAAATGTGTATTCATCATAATTCTGTTATATTTTTTATTATTAGCTGTGTGTAATATTTGCTTATTGGTGGTTGGCATGGTTTGGGCCGTGTTTATTACATTACAGTTCCAATTAGATTTGTCAAAAGTAGAAAAATGTTTCATAAAAAAAAAGAATATACATATTTTAGTCGCCAAAAATTGCTTGCCATTTCAGTCAACCAACATTAGACTGGAATTAAACTAAAACCAATGACTAAATCTTGATTAAAACTAAGATTCATTTTAGCCAAAAGAATAAGACTAAAACAAAATTTGCCGAGCACTTTGTACCGACGCAGACATTTCCTACTTTTCGCACACAGTACAGGTAAATAAACCAATTAGAAATAGACCGTACTAAATGCATCTCACTAACCGGAAACTGAGAGCGTGATGGAAAGTTTCCTCCCGCTGACGCTATAGCTTGTGGATCAGGAAACGGCTAGTTTAGAGAGGCTCTCAGACTTCGGATCTCTTTAGTTAGAGAAACCTTCCCTTATTTCCAAACTCTGATTGAAGTAGAGCTTAATTCTAGTCTCCAGTGTGGCAGTGGAGCGCAGATTCAGCCTCTAAAACACCATCTAAACCCCCAACAGTCGTCATCAATGCCTCCTTTCCACGGACGCGTCAGCAGCAGCTGTTAGCCATCGCTGTAATCAATTTAATCATTTCCATCGGAGGCGAAAGCAGAACGAGTTTGCCCCGTCACAGGAGCGTCATGTCGCAACGCTTTTCTAAAAATACGCGGCAATCCTATTTTCTATGCGGCACGCCTCTGAAACATGTACATTTTGGATAAGGGAAGACAGGAAATCAGACGGCTCGGCATCTGGAAATTTTCAAAATAAAAGAAACGTGCTGCTCCGGTTGCTTTACCTGAAATAAGGTCACTACCTGTGCAGACCGGTGAGAAGTCAGTACCTCGCTGGAGAGTCTCATTTGTTTTCCATCAATGACGACTGTGATCGAGAAATTTATTATTATGATTAATCCTTTAGTATTATTAACACTGAGAGCAGAGGAGCCAGACAACAGGTGTTGAGTTCGAGGCTAGAGAAGACATCACTGCCTGAGAAAATATTGATTCTTCTTACAAACTTAGTTTTGAGAGTTTCTCTTATTGTGTTACATATAACCCAAGCTTTTGCCATTGTTTTGTATATGTCAAAAGTCACTTATTCACAGCTAAAGAGCCAGATGTCTTCTTCCGGAGATATCCCCACCCTGAGGTTAATAGTTGTGTCTTCAAAGTGATAGAGGCAAGGTTGCTGAACTTTATAAATACTTATTTTCATATGAGCTTGTTAGAGAGAGTTGGGACGTGTGGGGTAGTAGGTAGTTGGGGAGTTAGGAGGGGGGCAGCATTCACTGTGATCTGTGCTGTTCTCCTGTATGATCAATTCAACTTTTATTAAAACCTCCAAACTCTTAAAGGAATCTCTCTCATCTTTATTAAGAGTCTTAAATGCCATTACATTCTTGGCGCCCAAACGTTTTTCGGCTCCCAGCGGCGGATCTGGGTTCCAAGAGAGAACCAAGTCGTGTGGACAACCCGGGAACAGCAACCGGCCCGTGACCTCCCATCTTCGGAGAAGCGGGGATTTGGTCCTCCTTGGACCTCCGTACGCTGCCTGGAAGAACCCAAAACCCGGTGAGAGAGGCTTCCTTTTTCTAACAATATTTTCATTAATCTGGCGAAGAGTAACACTTGTTCAGTGTAAATGTTGAGTGGCGTTTTAATATTATTTTACTCTCCCATGTTCAAATTTATTTAATCACGATTTCGCTGTATTTCATACTGTTTACAGAATGGGATCAGCAAAATCCAGGCAATCGGCATCCAACAGCGCGGTCTGTCGTTCGATGAGAGATAAGTACGGCAATGAATGTTTGGAATTTGTTCACGATTGGATTAATAAATGGGGTTTCCCGATCGGGGGTAGTCTTGAACTTAAGGAAATTGAGAAAATAGAGAAAAAGTTGACCTTAGAGGGGGAACGATTACAATCTAAGGCTTACTTGCGGGGGGCTTCATATAAACGGTTTGAAAAACATAAACGTGTATTGGAGGTTTGGAAGGATGAAGCGGTTCGCTGTGAGCGGAAAGCCGACTTTATGAAGTTGGGCGGTGGCTTGGATATGTCTGGTGATATTGCTGGACGTTGTGACAATGCGTCACTAGAAGTAAAACGCAAAACGATTAGGAATCGTTCTGTTAAGTTTCCGGCACACACAGACTCTCAGCCGTCAGCCCCACCATTACACACAACAAACACAGACGTCAGACCTCCACTTCCTGATCCTGGTCCAAAACTTAAATCTACAAATGATACGCCAGGACCTCCCCCGTATGTTTCTCCTACACAATCTTTGCTAGAGTTGCAAGCTTTGAGATTGGCCAAGCGTGTTGATGACGACCTGGACTCTGCACCTCTGATGAGCATGCCGACGACAGCTACGCCAGGACGGACGGGAGCAGCAGACTGTTACGGACAAGCAGAGGCGGGCCCCAGCGATGAGCAGCCGAGACAGCCAATGGTACGTACAGAGGCCCCAGCTGTGACAGGGCTTCAGCGAGCAAAGAAGGTATCCCCCCTAGCTAGGCCTACATTGGAGCAAGCTGAACACCACATTGACTGTTTGAGAGAACTGTTGAATGTTTCGGAGTCAACAACAAACAGGGTTGCAGAGGACGCAGATGAACCTTTCCCTCCACCTTTGGAGGAAATACCGGAAGAGCATGCTAAACCGACCCATCGCGTTGTGGAACGGCGGGTGACGAAACCGCTCCGGCAACCATTTTCTGCACCTCCAACGACACGGCAAGCTGCCGCATGTAAATCTTGCAAGGTAAAAGACACTGAAAATGATGATAATGATGTTGTTCAAGCTCTACCAATGATTGAGGTGGCTGGAGCGAAGGGACCAACGCTTGTTTTCCGAGGCTGGAGCGATAAAGATTGGGCCGAAGCGACAGCCGGCCTGCCACCCATTACCGGTAATGGGAGAGATTTCGCGAAGGAATTCGAAGAATTCTGTTGGTCGTTCAAGCCCACCGGTGCGGAGATCGGTCGGATTTTGAAGCGCAAACTCAAAGCCGCGGACTACGCGAAGCTGAAGAACAGTTTACCTGGACCAGGCCTGCGTGCAAAGCTCCTGTGTAGCGATGATGGGGACGAAACGGAGGTAAGCCGTGACTATTTCTTAGCGATAGCAAAACTCTCTAAAGCCATTGAAACAGAGTTTCCGACAAGGCCGAATTTGACTAAACTTCATTCTGTGAAACAAAGACAAGGAGAGGATGCAGATGATTTTATTCACAGGGTAGGAGAATCTTTTGAACTATTTAGTGGACTTGAGAAGCCGGAACAAGACGATTTCGCTGGTTCTTCATATGAGGTTATGCTTTGTGACCGTGTGCTTAGTGCTTTACTGCCAGACCTTCGTGCTGAAGTAATGGACAAATATATTGGTTTGGATACTGGGATGAACTATGCTGATCTGCGCAAGTATATTATTCACTGTGAGACTTAACTGAACAGAAAACAAGGCGAGTTGCAGTCTAAGAGGGACACAGACATGCACCAAGCAGCATTAACGATGTATTCTGCAGTCACAAATAATTACAGGAGTGGACCGCCCCGACGTCAGCCTACAGGTCCTCGAGAATACCGGAGAGGAGGCAGACAACAGCAGATGAACTCAAACCGACGTCGCCGCCATTTTTCCCCAGACAGACGGCACCATCAAAACAACTACAACAGGGACTACAACTGAGATTCAGGTGATGATGACCGTTGTTTTTCCTGTGGGGGGCGTGGCCACTGGCGAGACCAATGTCCTAGGAAACGGAGTCGTGGTCCACGCAGAGGACGTCAACAAGCTGAACATGCTGACTGATCAGAGAGGCAGACCTCCACTTCTGAACGGGAAGGAGATTTCTCCATTTCACCAGCTATTGGATTTAGAGGTCTGACGTACACACAAACACACACAGACACACATGTTCACTTTGAAAGTAATGAAATATCTGAATGTGATGATGAAACACATTCTGAAAGTGACAATCAATCAGATTTTAGTGATGATGTTATAGATGAAAATGTTGTTTGTAATGAACAACCTGTTGATGATGGAGAGATTGGTTTTTGTGATGTAAATCATGATGGCAGCAATGAAAATGCTGCAAGTTTAAATGAGACTGCCAGCAATGAAGAACTTGCTTCCTGCACTAACCATTCAGATCAAAGTTCTAACCCTCACACTTTGATTACAGAAGCCATTGCACATTTAGAACAACAACAAATGCCACTGTCAGGTACGTACGCACAACTGACTTCTGATGCGTACAAAGCCTTACCTGTCCTGTCTCTCACTGTCTCAGGTACAACTATAGAATGCATGGTCGATTCTGGCGCAACTCATTCTGTGTTAAAGCACACAGCTCTACGTCCATCGCCAAAACTCAGTGGGAACCATGTCTTCTCAATTTCAGCATCTGGTCAGGTTGTGAAAGAACGATTCAGTTACCCACTCCGTTGTCAATTGGGAGATGGGCCAGCTTTTAAACATGGATTCTTAATCTCTGAGCAATGTCCTGTGAACTTATTAGGCAGAGATTTAATGTGCAAGCTTAACATTTCTCTTTTTTCGTCACCCCAAGGCATTGAAGTTGTTCCTTCACAGGAGACACCAATCCTGACAGCAGTGAAACACACGCCTCTTGATCTCAGACATGCATACCAGTGGAAGCTGTTAACAGGTACCACGACCAAAACTTTCCTCCAGACTGCTCAGAACCTGGTAAGTCCAGCTTCTGTTTTTATGCCAGAGGAGGAACTACATTGCACAACACATGTTTTTGCAGGACCAGAAATAGAATATGAGCAGGCATGGTTCACCTCAGACACAGACATTTTGAACATAACTTCCATTTTGTGGGACACACATACATCAGCAGTGACCATCTGTCTCACACCTGAACAGAAAACGCTCTACCGATTCCAGAAATGTGATCCATACATTTCCCTATCTAAACCTGAGGGTGTAGAGTGGGAAATGGTATCTGACCTCGTTCATCGCGCTCAGTCAGCTTCTGATTGGGAGCGAACTGAGAGTGACCGTTCCATCCTCTACTCCAGATCTGCTAAACTTTACAAACGTTCGTTGATCTCCACCGTGCATGTCACCAGGGTGATTCATTTAACTGAAGACCCTGATGAGATGCTTTCTCATGTTTTTCTACATGATGAAGTTGCGACCAACGACTCAGAAATGCACCCTTTGCTCAAAGGGGTTCCGAATGATTTGTGGGCAAAAAATTCACATGATGTGGGGTTAATTAAGGGTTGTACACCCATTAAAATAACACCAAAATCTTCTTTTCGACCCGTACAACGCCAGTACCCGTTGAAACCAGAAGCCGTGCGTGGGATCAAACCAGTGTTTGAATCTCTGCTAAAAGCTGGGATCATTGTGGAATCTAATGATTCCCCTGTCCGCAGCCCGATTTTTCCAGTGAAAAAGATCAGGGAAAAAGGGGAGGAGTGGCGTTTTGTGCAGGATTTGAAGCGTGTAAATGCAGCAGTGGTGCCCAGGGCATCTGTTTTTCCAAATCCATGTACAATTTTGTCTCAGGTTCCTCCTTCAGCCACTCATTTTTCAGTTGTTGATCTGAGTAATGCTTTCTTCAGTGTACCAGTAGACAAAGAGAGTCAGTTTTGGTTTGCTTTTGAGATTGAGGGAAAGTTGTATTCTTTTAGCAGACTTCCACAAGGCTATGTGGAATCTCCTACCATTTTCAACATGGCTTTGAAAGAGAGCTTGGATGGGTTGGAGCTACCTCCTGGCTCCACCTTAATCAGTTACGTAGACGACCTTCTGGTATGTTCTCCGTCAAAGGAGCAGTGTGAGGAGGACACCGTTAAGTTGTTGAAGCATTTGTATGCAGGTGGACACAAAGCCAGCCTTTCGAAGCTGCAGTTTGCAAAACCAGAGGTAATTTTCCTTGGTTATTCCATAGCCAGAGGGTCAAGGTCACTCTCTTCCAAGAGAGTCGCTGCTATACAAAAGATTCCTAGACCAGTAACTAAGAAACAGATGATGTCTTTCTTAGGTTTGACATCGTATTGTCGTAATTTCATAATCGACTATGCGATTTTAGAGAAGCCGCTTTCTGAGTTGATACATGGCAGAGATTTGATGGCCTCTGATGCCATCCAGTGGACCCCTGAGGCTTTGCGGTCATTTGAGGAGCTTAAGGAAGCTCTGCAAAGCCCCCCCGTTCTGGCTTGGCCAGACACAGGTAAACCATTTATTCAAGTGGTTGATGAGGTGAGATGTGATGTTCTCAATCCTGCCAGGTTGCTACCCATAGGGGATGACGGAGACCCCCGAGACTGCCAAAGGGAATTTGAGGTACTGTGTAAACCTCATCTTGATTTGTCAGACACCCCACTGGAGAATCCAGACATGATTCTCTACGTTGAAAGCACAGCTTTCAGAGATGCCAGGGGTAAAAGCAGAGTGGGTTATTCTGTTTGTTCTGACCACTGTACTTTGTGTGCAGTAAGCCTTCCGTCTCATTTTTCTGCACAGATGGCAGAGTTTGTTGCGTTGATGAAGGCCTGTGAGCTGGCTAAAGATAAAGCAGTTACCATATACAGTGACAGCAGCTATGCGGTGGGCGTGGTATAACCTCTTAAAGGGTCACTGTGGTGCTGAGCAAAGAGTGACTGATCTTGATTTTGAGGTTCACGCTGTGGATGCCTGACTCATTTAAGGGAAGAGTACATGTTTCAATTTATATTTAGAATTGTTTTGATTTTTGTTGTTAACTGGATTGATACTGCCTAACATTGTGCCCCTTTTCTTTGTTTTGCAGTTACGTTTATGCATCCTGACTAATGAGGAACCAAACAGGAGTGCCACCTATGGGGCTAGGGGCCGTCTCATACTTTTGCCCGCCTGTCGTGCGCAAGGACAACACGACCATAGTTGGGAGGTTGCTTATCTTACGCCCTAGCAGGATTTTTGTATGGGATGCTGTTATGAAGTTCAGATAATGTGATTAAGATTGAAGCTTAGATTAGATAATTTTGTTAGATATGATTCAATGTGACATGTAATAATTGAAATTATTTGAACCATTTTTATTGTCTTTCTTTTTGAATGCTGCCCGTCTCTTAGGTTAGTAATTGTTATTGTTGATTGTTAATTTTTCTTAGTATTTTGATTTATCTTTGAGATTAGATAAATGGGTAGGAGACTGTGATCGAAAAATGTATTATTATGATTAATCTTTTAGTATTATTGACACTGAGAGCAGAGGAGCCAGAGAACAGGTGTTGAGTTCGAGGTTAGAGAAGACATCACTGCTTGAGAAAATATTGATTCTTCTTACAAACTTAGTTTTGAGAGTTTCTCTTATTTTGTTACATATAACCAAAGCTATTGCCATTGTTTTGTATATGTCAAAAGTCACTTATTCACAGCTAAAGAGCCAGATGTCTTCATCCGGAGATATCCCCACCCTGAGATTAATAGTTGTGTCTTCAAAGTTATGGAGGCAAGGTTGCTGAACTTTATAAATACTTTTTTTCATTTGAGCTTTGGGGTAGTGGGGTAGTAAGGTAGTTGGGGAGTTAGGAGGGGGGCAGCATTCAGCATTCACTGTGATCTGT